>WPIO01000096.1:365000-570000 GCA_009760855.2 Cristatella mucedo | reverse complement strand
ACGCATTCAGTGATTGAGCATCGAGTGTGCGTTATTCAGCACAACTTAGGATACCTAGGATCCTGCTAATCAGAAGTCGTGTTCGCCTCCTTGTTCGCTTCATCATACTTATTCAAGTATGATAGTTATCGCTTCACCTGCAACCTAGAGTTGTAAGGCATCTGAAGAGATATTCGTTTCTTCAATACCAAACACATTAGTACGTGGGGTTCCGAATTTCGAACGCCATGGGAGACTAACAGCAGTTTTGGCTACGAAAAATCGGTTATGTAACAAAACTACTTGGGTTACGAACTCGCTTCTACGTTACGAACCCAACCACTGTGTTAATCTTCTCGTGACGAATTGAATGTGGTAGCGCAGAAAAAGCTTTCCTTTAGTAACTGGCCGACGAAAAAATAAAGTGGCTAAAGAAGGCTACCGTGTGCTTGTGTTTCTTTTTACTTTTTCATACGTTTTTCGGTTATTTGGTTGCTATAGCTTTAGTTGCTATAACAAGCATGATAACTTGCTAATCATTATTCTCATTCTCATTGATCCTTCTTGTTAGCTAATCATCATTCTGGTTATCGCTTCACCTGCAGGCTAGAGTTGTAAGGCATCTGAATAGAGATCCGTTTCTTCTATACCGACGTTAGTACGTAGGGTTCCATTTTAAGAACGCGTTGGGAGACGAACAGTTTTGGCTAAGAACATTCGGTTTTGCAAACAAATTACTCGGGTTAAGAAATCGCTTCTTGGCTGCGAACGAAACCGGTGCGTTGATCTGCTTGTGAAAAATTGATAATGGCAGCTCAGAAATAGCTGTCTCTTAGTAACTGTTAAACAAAAAAGTTGCGAAAGCTGGCTACTGTGCTATTGTACTTCTTTATACCATTCAATATAAATTTCGGTGGTTCTTTGCTCTATAAGTGTTGTGCAACTATCTTTTTAGTGTATGCTAAGCATTGGCTGTGTTGATGTTGCTTCTTTTTTTAAAATGGAGAAATGACCTGTCGTCATGCTCGCTAGCGAATTGCAGCTTTTGCCCAAGTACCCTGTGGGAAGTCAGGATCCTGATAACAAAACCAGTTAGGGAACATAATAAGATTTGTGGCCATCAATGGTTCGATATCGCTGCAGCAGTGACTCCCTTTTTCCTGTGGATTCATTTACACCGAAGGCTAATTAAAGGAAGCCCTCGTCGTGGAGTAAGGCAAAGAAGCGAATACACGCAAGGCATCAGTAATTAGTAGGAACGAACTAAGTCCAGCGCTACATGCACTTAATAGTGTAATGGGAATTTCAATCTTGTCACGTTGCTATGCATATGCTTGTACATTATTGGGCATGAGGAATTACAGGCTTCCAGCTTTCTCTGCTTGGTGCTGCTGCTTCTACTTGAGACAGTCAGCCAGCTTCAACGCTGTCTACGAGCTTTGCTGAGGATTGCCTCGCATACCTCACGATCATCGCTCTCCTTCTTGAGATATGAATAGCAGCATTGCCACTCCGCCAGTAGGGTTTTTAGTTTCAATCATCGATAGCAACGCACGTGCGTATGTTTCCATCGTTGCAACGGAAGCTCAACTAACTTGCTTATTGATTGGCTGGAAAACCAGTAAAGTGTGATCGCTGTTTTAGGGAAAGATCTGAAAACGAATAGAGCCTGGAAATAGAAGAAAGGAAAAAGTGAAAGAGCATACACACAGGATCTCATGCTCTTTAGTCAACGGCTGATGTGCTGTTTAGCCCATAAGGCTACATTCTTTACACAACGATGTGGAAAATATTGAAGAAATAAAATATGCTACACGTTTGCTCACATGTGCTTTAATCATACTTTGCGACGCCCACGTGCCGGCATATCCTTGCAAGGTTCCTTTCGAGCTGTAAGTTCTGGCAGCTAAAAATGGGAGTCCCTCTGCAGATCAAGGTCACGGAATCATTCGCCAATTAGGCAATTCATCTCGTGCCAGCACTGCATAGTCCCTGCGCCTGGATACAGGTACTTTAATATCGTGAGCAGATTCTATCAACTGAAAGCTGCGATCTTGAATCCCGCCCGGGCATCACTGGAACTGCAGTGCAACGATTCAGGTCATATCTCTGTAAGAGACTCCAGAGAATTATTGTGAACGGTCAACGATCATCCAAAGAAACTCTGAAGTGTGGGGTACATCAGGGCATTTTCTTCGGCCTGCTTCTTTTCACAGTTTATACTCTCCCTCGTGCCGATGCAATCACCAAGCACAATGAAGGCTTTCACTACTATACAGATGCCACTCTCTTGTACGTCTGCTTTGATCCATCCCAGCCCTCGAGCATGGCAGAGTCTCTCTACACTCTTGTTGCACAGACTTCGTAGCTCCTGCTCCTAGACTCCATGAGTGTTTGAGAATGGAGGGCAGCTTCTATGGGCTGCAAGCAGCGATCAGTTCTGCGAAATGCTTGTCTCAAGTTAACCTCTGAGACTGCAGACATAATAACGAATTTATGCGTCCAACCAAAGATTACAGCTGGACTTGATTAACACGCCAGCCCCAGTCATAGGTACGGAGATACATTACATTACATAGGTACGCGAGGTCAGCACGACCACTTCTCTACAGAGCCTGAATGTCGTGGCAGCCTATCTGTGGTACTGAAATCGCTAACCACGGAATGTGATCCAGAGATTATTATGCCTCAATTATTATTATTATGCCTCAATTATTATGTCTCAAGATGGCACACTTTCGTCAAGTATTGTATTTATTGTATCTCCGTCTGTAACTCCACAAAGTCATAAAGACCATGTGGGTGTTACGCAGGAGAGTTTTGTATAGCGCACTCACAGCCTAAGCGGCTTTCGGTACGCATTCGGTAGCCAACAGACTTCGTCTCATGCAACAAAGAGAAAGTGGGAAGCATAGCAGAGTCAGGAGAGCAGTTGAGGTAGTGAGTAGCATAGAAGTAGCAGCTCAGGACCGCTGAAAAGGATGTGCCATAGTCGGCAGTAGGAGAGTAGTTATCGTTGCGTAAGAATTGTGGAAGCGAGTTCCACAGGCAGCAGTGTCTTCTGCGTAAGAATTACTGTGACTCAGCAAAGTTAGTCCACAGACAGTGAGCTGCAGTAGCAGAGTAGTAGTAGATAGTAGCAGCAGAAGAGTTATAACGGCCATCCCCATCACCACTGCTTGCAGTTGGCAACAATGAATCACTCACTTCAGGATTCAAACCCACTACCTCGGTCTTGAGGAGCAAGCACCCTACTTCCTGGGCTATCGAGGCCCGTGTATGGCTCAGTCGTCAGTCAACCGTGGCAGGAAGTGAGTTAAAAATCTTGACACATCAAAAGAACATGAAACGAGCTGCTCCATCTAAACACGTCAGTAGGCGCTGCTGCCTCATCCGGTGGGATGGGGTTCGGCAGGGCTTCAATGGCAGCTAAAACTAAAAAGCCTAAAACTTTGCAGCTGCTAGCAGCATCAGTCCTACAAGCGGTCCAGCATTGCTGCACTCGAGGCAGAAAATTCAGGAGGCCACTGCTGCTACTGCCCTGCGTTGGCTAGTCACCTGAGCAGTTCCAGGCACATCCAGCGACCGAGATAGGAACACGTGGACAAAACAGGCTCAATCGATGAGCGGCAGATATTGTAACGCTGCTACGACAGCAACATTTATTTATTTATTTAGGTGGCATTCATTCCAACAACATGGAGCACACCGCCGACGTCAGCTTGCACTCATTGCCAAGGTCGGACAGACCGGCAAGCAAGCTGATGGGCGCTGACACGAGCTGGCAGGCTGCATTGAGCCAACGGGGCGTGCTCGGCTGACACCCCTGTGCCCGGACACCTCTCGAAGAAGCACCAGCCTAGACCAGCGTGTCGTGCTCGCCATCGCAGGCGAGGGTCGACAGTGGGCGGGGCACAGAGCAGGGCAGAGGACTGCCCCTGGCCGGAAGAGTCACGGTGGCTACCGCAGCAGGCCGATTGGCCCTTTTCGGCGCACGGCCGCTGACCGGTGCCCCCGGCGAGTTGGTGAGCCTCTTGAGCTGCCTACGGCTGTTCGACAGGGCGCCTCTGGGCGCTGAGCCCAAACTGTCCCAGAGCAGCACGGGCTCCTTAATTCGTGGCCGAGCTACCGAAGCCGCCGCCACCGGCGACGACTGGCTCGTTGTGCTCTCACACATAGCTCTAGTCTCGACGATCAGCGGGGTCGCCTACAACACGGCACAGGTGCGTGAGGCAGCAGCGGAGCGATGCAAAGCCTGCCTGCACAAAGGCTGCCGTCCTTTCGAGTAACCAAACGGAATAGGAAAACAGAGCGACCGAGTGCAGCCGAGGACGGACGATTGACGCTGGATGGCGCTAGTCCATCGTCTAACTAGTGGTTTTTGGCTGCAAGCCCAGCACTTCACTAGAACGATTCATATACCGCACTCGAAACTCTGACACTGATGGCAGTTTCAAGATGGCATAACAAGGGGCATACATGTCTGAAGCACAGCCACTAGATGGCCAAGAGATCTAAGCAAACACGATAGCACTTTAACCCGGGTCACCTAAAACTTTTAGAATGACTCAAAAGGGTTGCAAATGGATAACAACGGACGGATAAGGTGCATTCGTGGCATCTAGGCACGAGCTTGCAATCGAATCGCCTCGATTCATGGCTGTGACTGCCACGTGCATTTCACAAGTCCTCGAGGTGCAAAACTCGGCAGTAAGGTCGGGTCACTCGAAGGTCCAGGTCTGTCTCCCTTCTCGCGCTCCATTCTGTCCTACCCAGCCAAGCTGTACCCAGCCGAGCTGTCACTCACATGCTTTTCAGCTGCACCTCTAGAACGTCAACCGAGTTCCCTTGCAAACGTAGCCTGGAACTCTCGCTGAGCCGTGATGGCACACTAGGCAAGGCGGTTGGTGTTCACGACCTCGGTCTCGAGGTCGTCGGTACGAATAGTGCCGTGGGCAATCCTTTATTGTCGCTGCCAGCAGTGGTGATAGCCTTAAAGGGCCTTCTGTCGCTATAAAAAGACTGTTAAATCAGCGAGTATATAACTCGCTCGAGAGTTATATCAACACCCGCCCTGATTCAACGTCATTCTGAATCATAAAGCACAGGATTTGCTTTGTTCATGTCAATCCTCCCTTCAGTATTTGCATGTGAATGCTGCATTGTTGATACAGTTAAAAAAATCAGCAGATTTAAGAGCCTCAGTTGTATAGCAATAGAAGAGCCTTGGCGGCTATCACCACCGCTTGCAGTTGGCACACAGGATCGCCCCCCAATGCAGGATACGAACCCACGTGACCTCGATCGTGAAGAGCAAGCACTTTACCTCTCCTGGGCTACCATGGCCTCCAAACTAGCCGATTTAACAGCCTCTTAAATTGAGGCAGAAGATCGTTAATCTATATTGTGGATTTACATTTAAACATGGCCACTACCTTTCGTGAAGCATTTGCCGACATTATTCGTCTAATACAGTGGTTCTCAACCTTCCTACTGTAGCGATCCTTTAATACGGTTTCTCATGTTGTGGCAACCTCCAACCATAGAACTATTGTGTGCGAAATGTGGAAGTGCGTGTTTTCCAACGGTCTTAGGCGACTGCTGTGAAAGGGTCGTTCGACCCCAAAAGGGGTTGCACTCCACAGGTTGACAACCGCTAGGGAATAGCAGGTGCCAGACAATCTTGTTATGCTAGCATACAGGGAAGTTGGGCAGGTACCCAGTGACCTTGGCCGCAGCCGGCAGACCATATCAATGTGTGAGTGCTCTGCTAGTAGCTATGGCAAAGGGAGGTATTGCCTTATTGATTTTGTCAAGGGCAAGCTGCGGTCTTACAATCATGAGAAGGTTAGCAACCCAGAGATCGTTCGGAAGCTGGGAATAAGCAAGAAAGCTGTCCGATATAACATTCGAAATATGTCTGTGCTAGAGACATTGAAAAACCAGCCTGCGTCACGGCAACGTCGGAATTCTATTAGGATGGATGATTGGCTCCTGACAATGGAGTGCCTGAAGGCCAACTTTGCCCTTGCTCGAGTCAATGCCAAAGCACTCGGTGCTTACCACCGGTAAGATCCTCGGTGAGCAACGGTGAGGCGAAGGGTCAGTGAACAAGGGGTTATGGCAAGGGTGGCAAAGAAAGCTCCGCTACTGACGAAAGCCCATTAAGAAGCACGTGTCTTCTATGGGCGTGGCAACATTGGGCGTGGCAACAGTGACACGGGACTATCAAAGAATTCTTTACCAATGAAAGTGAGTACACCGTGTGCATGGCAGCTGCAAACGTCGATCCTACGTTCGATGCAGGAGTGACGAAGCATATGCTGATGTCTGCTTACAACAAACTGTGAAGTTCGGGTCCGGATCAGTGATAGTGTGGGGAGGCTTTGCAGCAGGCAGTATACGGGCTTTCCACCACATTGAGGGCATAATGAATAAAGACGATGCGAATCCTGGCCGACTTTGCTGTGCCTAGTGCATCTGTGCTGCAGACTGCTATGCACTACTTTTGTATATCAACAGGACACCGATCCAAAAGATACTGCTAAAGTTGTGCTGCAGTTTCTCGACAGGTCCCTTCATTTCACACGCTTGCAGTGAGAGCCCTGACCTTGACGCGATTGAACATATGTGGAACAAAATTCAGCATAGGCTGACAGCTCTAGATACTAAAACACAACCGCCGGCAGAATTATGGGACAAATTGCAAGTGGCCTGGCATTCTCTATCATCCCAGGTAACTCAGAAACTCGTCGACTCCGACATCAATTTCACTCGTTTGAAACGTTTCTGGGAGGACTTTCAAACTGCCTACAGTAATAGTCGACCAGGCGGCCATAGTTGAAAAGGGTGCAGTAAAACTTATGGTCGCAAGTGCATTAAGGTGCCGCACGCACGCACACACACACACACACACACACACACACACACACACACACACACACAGATATATAGTTCATGTGTATAGTGCTTTAATATAACTTAGTCTCTATTGCAGATGCCACTAGGCTCGAGCCTACGATCTTGGTCGTGTGGTATCAACGAGCAGACCTTTATTCTAATTACTGACTAGGTGCTACTGTCACACCACTGTGCTCCTGGCACTGAGCTGCCGTAACGTCACGTTTATGGTCAGACATCACCAGACAGTGTAAGCAAACAAGCAAGGCTGACTGCAGGATGACTGACAGGATGGCTGACTGGATGACAGGATGGCTGACTGCAGGATGGCTGACTGCACTTTGAGAGTTCAATTCTGACTGTCATGATTTGTTTGGCCACCAGAAACTAATGACAGGCAAGAAGCAACGAATCAGCAGTTAGGACCACACACCTAGGCACAAGCACTGGCATCAGCAGTGAACATTAAAGCAGAAGCAAAGCCACAAGTCGTAGCTTATAACTAGCAGCACTCCTTTGAGGACCACATGTACACTGCCACGCACAGTACCGTGATTGAAACAATTAGAGGGCTGACAGAAGTATACTTTCAAGTTTGTGCATGCTCCAGTGGCTTAGACATGTTCAAGTCGACTGCATGAGAAAAGCATGAGTGATGAGAGAGGGAGAAACAGAAAAGAGAAAGAGTGATGAAGCGAGAGAGACAGACAGACAGGTCGTCAGAAAGATAGGCAGAAACACCTGACGGATAGCTAGAGAGCAAGAGAGGGACTAAGGAGTGCAGCATCGCCTACATGCAAAACATAAAGCAGGGATGCTGGTGTCAGGCTCCAAATTAATCAAAGCCCTAATGCCTTTCCTTCTTTGGATAGACGTATAGCCACGATCGCTGACTGCATAGTCGCTTCACTTCCACTGTGCACACAGATCGATACTTGGAACTGCCGCAGCCACAGAGGGCAGACAGCTTCAAGACAGCAGAATGGTGCCGCCACGTACCGCTACTTCCATGACGGTTGCACAGCCACTGGCACGCTGCACGTCTGTTCGACGAACCGAGGTCGCAGGTCCGGTCGCGGCAGCGGCTGCAGGAAGTTGCCTGGCAGCTTGCGTGCTCTTGCAGCTGATGCTAGCCGAACGTCGGCTCACAATGTCGTCATGTCGCCCCTGCACAACGGCCTTGACCACTTCCACGCAGTACCTAGAGAGCAGTGCACAGCACGAGAGGAGTGCGAGCCGAGAGCCTCTCGAGGGGATGTCGCTGCAGCCCTCTCCTCGGGGGGGGGGAGGGAGGGAGGGGGGGGAGGGAGGGAGGTAGGGCCGATGCTGCTGCTGCGCTCGATCGAACGTTTGTCGGTCGGTCGTTTGCCAATTTAACAGCAACTTAATTTGATCGGTCGGCATTCAAGAAAGCACAATCTTCGTGCCCAGCTAGCAGTAGCTACGGCACCGAGCTACGGGTCGACCGGACGTGCATCACGAAGCAAAGGTCAAGCCGATCTGACAGGCAGCCGAAGCTAGCAAGAAGCTTTGCTGGGCGAAGCAGCAGCAGCAGAGAAAAGCAAAGCAGCAGGCGGCAAGATCTCACTGCTGCTGCTGCTGAGAGAGAGAGATTGCCCGCCTGCGAGGACTCGAGCCCACGACCCACGCACGACAGCCGTGCAGAAGCGTGCCCCCTAACGCCCGGCAGGGCAGGGCACCGGCAAAGACTCAGGCCGAGGACAGCGCTCCGGTCACACGCAAGAGCTCGCCCGGCCAGGCTTCTTCGACGAGCTGGGTCAACTGACTCCACTGACGGCAGCTGCAGCCAAAACGAAGCGGCCGGCAAAGAGGCAAAGCTGAGAGGAGCCGCCGGAGATGATCATCCGGGCGTGGGAGCAGCTGCTGCCAACCTCGAATTCACACAGGTCTAGGACCGTCAGAAGTGACTTGTGTGTGCGTGTGCGTGCGCACACGAAGCGAGTAAAAGGCAGCAGAGGGTCACGGCTGTAGCAGAGCATGCGGCTACATGTCGTACCCTCGGTCACTGCCGGCGAACACAGACGCAGGCAGTCCTTGAGGTCGACGTCGCACGACCGTGTCGCCGACAAAGCGATACGCTGCGCTGCTCCTGTCACCGGGCGCCCGCTGCTGTGCGGCTGCGCTGCCGCGACTGCTGCAGCTGCCGGCCGCCGCCGTGTCCAATGCCGCGCTGCGGCTGCCTGCAGCCTCGCTTCGGAGGTTTCGCCGGACGAGGCCGGCCTCCTGAAGCCGTGCTATGCTCTCCCGAGGGGCTCGTCTGCCTGGCCCGCCGTCTGCTGACGAGCCCAGGACCTGCATTGCCGAGAGCGGAGGCAGCACGTGAGGAAATTGCGCAACCGAAAAACGGCATGGCAGCGACGCAGGGAGACGACTGCAGACGCACTACCTTTAGAGGGGGCTGCAGGTGCTCACGGCTGCCGACGACTCTGCCGTCTGCCTGCCTCTTTCCCGGAGGTGGTGGCGGCGGCACCATTCCGCGATTAACGGGTAGACCCATCGAGCAAGATGACAGCGGCCTGAGAGGCATCGAGCAAGATCTCCGCCGTTCGAGTGGCGGCAGTGGACTGGGAGAGGCCCAACGGTGCCAACCGGTATCAACGGCACGCTGCGAGTCGTCGGCAGCAGTGCAAACGCCAGCCGGTGCCAACCCGGTATCAACGACGTCGAAGTCGCTTTGGCTCGGCGTGCGGTCGGCGCCCGCCGGTCTGCTGCCATCGCCCTCGGCACTTGGGGACCGAGCACTGCTGCAGGATGCCCCGCCACTGCTGCCCAAACCAACGGGGCAAGCGATAGTGGCTGAGACGACAGCCGGCGCCGCCTCGAATGCGGACAAAGGGCGCCGGGCTACGACGGCGCTCTGTGACGAGGCGCGCAGATGGCAGCTATTGCTAGGCCGATTGCCGTTATCAGACGAGATCGGAGGCGGGGAAAGCAGACAGACACTGCTGCCGCTGCAGAGCCGGTCGGCGCCGCTGTAGCCAGGGTGCGATCCTTCTGCACCAGCCTCGCAGCTGCCATAAGCTGCGGAGCCGGAAGTGGCGTGCCGCCTCCCGACGGGCGCCTCTAAGACGGGCGGCGAGCCAGCACGACTGCTGCCTTTGTCGTCCGTCGGAAAGCAGGCGGGCGGGGGCGGAGGCGGAGGGCACTGCTGTTCGCGGAAGCTGCGCACGCGCACGAACAGCGAAGGCGACTCGGGCGGCGAGAGGCGAGGCCGGCCGGCGCCCGAGGTCGCCGCCTCGTCCAGGCTGAGCAGACGGCAGCGACCTTCGCCCAGCAGCTGCAGCTGCAAGGCGCTGGCAGTCGGCGTCTCGGTGGAGGCTGCCGCCGAGGCGGTGGCGTAAAAGGGCAGCGGCCCGCTGATCTGCGCCTTGTCTATTCTGCCTCCGGTGGCGGCGCCGGCCCAGAGCGGGGTCGGAGGTCGAGGCCGCGACGGGAGCAGGTCGCCAGCGCCGGCCACAAGATCGGCGCGCCAGTGGCGAGGAGGCAGCACAGAGTGCTCGTGCTGCAGCGGCTGCTGCTGCTTCGTGGCGCTGCCGATGGCAGGCCGACGGAGTAGAAACGGCGCTGGCAGTGCCGGGCGATCGGCAGCGGTTTGCAGTCTTTCGGATCCGCCAATCAGAGCGCAGGCGGAGCTGCTGCCCTCAGCAGTGGGCTGCAGCGGAGCGTCGCCGGCAGCAGAGATGGGCGACGAGCCGACGGAGCTCGGATGCAGGCTCGACCGATTGGCTGCAAAGGAGCGAGTGCACGAGCGACAGGTGAGCTGCCGAGCTGCGGGCTGATGCCATTGAGGATTGTGATGTCATTGAGGCAGATAAGCTGTCTCGGAGAGAGAGAGAGAGAGAGAGAGAGAGAGAGAGAGACGGGGGGGGGGGGGGCTCCTGTGGAATCCAGGCAATGGCACAAGTGTAGTGGGTAGGAGGCGCTATTAGCTCTGCAACGTCCACTTAACAAAACGGCAATGCATAGAAACAAAGGACTGCTCTACTGCAGACACGTCCTCGTATGTAGAAGCAGAAAGACTTCCCTTAGCAAATCAATGCACCAATAAATGAAGTAATCATAGCTATGAACTAACCATAATCAATGAACAGACATGATATAAGAACAGGACAAGCCTTCGGCATGCGGTTTTGTAAAACAACTGAATATTGTCGGGACTATTGTGACATACATGAATATCGTAGCTGCTGTTTCGACGGCTTTAAAAGCATCTGACACACTATCATGCCTCGTTCACATTTGCAACGATAAAAAAAATAAAATATAATTCATTCACATAGCACTCCAAGAGAACTTAATCTCTATTCAAGTGCTTCACATATGCCTCGGAGCTCGAGCCCACGACCTCAGTCAGACCTTGGTCGGGGCGAGCACCTCAACCTCTGGACCAAACCAGCTTGCTGCTTAGCACAGAAGCAGTGCAGCCAATCTCCCAGAGGCATTAATTATCTCGGGAGCTAGGAAGGCTAAAGAAGCAAACATACATGTACCAAAATAATAAGCCTGCATAATATCTATCAAGCCGAAAAAAGTAGACCAACTTGATTTTTTTGTCAGACTCGCACGGCACCCGGCAACAGTAGCTACTACCCGGTGTGGGTACCTCGAAAGCAAGACTCGTGGATAGTGGAAGGACTTTAGCTGCTGGGTAAAGACGTGTTTGGAGCAGATCCAAGCACTAGACGGTTTCCAACGATCGTGCCACGAGTTATTCAGTGTCCACACATGACACTCATTTTTGCACCAAATTCTATTTGTTTTTCTGCAGTCCATGCAGTAGAAACCGCTTGCTTGCTGGCGTGGGGGGCACACGTGGTCCAGTGGTTTACGCAGCTTTCATTTACAGGCACAGCATATATGCAGCTACATATTCCAGCTTGTGTATGAGAAACTCATCTTACAAAGAGTATTCGCCACTATTCACAGCTGGGTTCCGTTGGGCTGGGACTGACACACCACCAATGGAACCACCCAACGGCTAATTTGGACATTGTTAAACTTTGGTTTGCCAGTTAGGCAGCCCTGCTGTTTGCCAATATGCAAACTACTTATAGTGACTCCTGCTCTCTTCAATCAACTCCTACACAGCTCTCTGCCAGCGTTCCTGCTGTGACCAGAAACTCGGCAACCACGGGGAAGCCTAGAAACTTACCATTCATATCAGCTTGTTAAAAAGGAATAAGTGAGTTTACATCGTCGACATCCAAAGAATTTGGTCACAACTCACTGACCACTAAAGGAACTGCTGCTACACGTGCACAATGGACCCTACCAATCATAGGACTGGAAAGCATCCACTGCTGTCACGTGATCCAGACTGCCATCCATTGACTCCGAGTCATCACAGACTCTTGAGTCACAGACAATTAGAGCCCTTAGCTTCCCTTAACCACGCCTCGTCCGAAGAAGGACCGGATATCTTCAAATGAGAGCACAACATTAATGAAAGAGAGTGAGCCGTGATGGCTCACTAGGTTAAGGTGGTTTCTTTTCACGACCTCAGTCCCGAGGTCGTGGGTTCGAATCCTGTGGCGGACGATCATTATTGACACGGCAAGCGGCGGTGATAGCCGTTAAATCTCTTCTGCCGCTATACAAAAGAGGCTGTTAAATCAGCGAGTATAAGAGAGAGAGAGAGAGAGAGAGAGAGAGAGAGAGAGAGAGAGAGAGAGAGAGAGAGAGAGAGAGAGAGAGAGAGAGAGAGAGAGAGAGAGACACGTAGATTCATACGACCGATTCCAAGATAGAGCTATGGAGAGAAATCTTCAGAACTCTAACCAAAAAGACCTCTACGACTTGATCGGAGCGATGCCGAGCCATTGACGTCTAGGCTGAGCAGCAGAAACTCTTTTGGATGAAAGTGCACAAGGAGCAGATCGATCACCAAACTCTCTCTAGTTTTTCCACTGTCCCGATGGGCTCAGCATCTGCCACTGAGTGACCAGCCGGTTCGAGGCAATGGGCATTGCCTGCTAACACAATGAGTGGCACCTCTTCATTGACAGCTCAAGTTGGAGCCTCTCTGCCATGGATACAAACACGTCCCCACCTCCAGTGCTCGTCTCTTACCTCTGGCTCACAAGAGGATTACAACTTGTCTGTGCCCTGCCACGGCGGCCACAAGAGTTCTCTCTATGCCGAGCAATGATGTTAAGTGCGTGCGTGCTCGTGTGTGCGCGATCAAGTGCATGTGTGTGTGTGTGCTCGTTCGTGTGTGGGTGTCGTAGGGCATTTAATTACAGTTGTTGATAGCTGCTGGCTTTGTGTGGTAATTTCTGTGCAACTTCAGCATACACATTTGCTAATATATACATCCAATATTTGCTAATTTCTATCTATTTGCTGATTTTTCCAGACTAAACATGACCGAGTTGAGCTAATCCATTCTCTTTTTGTGGCCCAGAGAGATTTCTACTCAAGCGCAGTCCCGGGCACAAAAGTGGTGGTTGAAAAAGGAGAAAGAAAGAAAGAAGTCGGTTGATGAGCAGCCGTCCCTGCAACACCAGAGGCAGCAGCCAAGTAGGCAGCTAGTGCCGCAGCTCTTGCTCGGCCGACGCTGCAAACTGTACCGACGAGAGAATGATGCTTGCATAACATTGACGACTCAGACATAAAGAATATATCGGGTCCTGGTTAGACGTGTCCGGGTTAGATCAACCGATTCGGCAGCGGCAGCAGCCCGAAGGTCGTGGCCGGCCAAGAGCTGCACGTGTGCTCCTGCTGCTGGCTGCCGCCGGCGCCGCCGCAGGAACCCAGCCAAGCCTCGACCAACTCACCTGAAGCTACCCACTGAGCTGAGGTGAAGGCGAGCGAGCAGTCAGCTCCACCAGGATCGAGGTTCGCCAGCCGCGAGCCAACGAGCGGATCCCAGCCCTGGATCACGCAGGCGCAAAAGAGCGACTCAACAATCGGGACACACACGCATAAAGGAGCCGGGAGAACGTTCTGTAACTCTAAGCGCGAGTGCCGAGATTCCCGGAGAAGCCTGCACGCAGCGTTAATGCATGGGGGAGTAGACATACATACAGAGAGAAAGAGAGAGAAAGAGAGAAAGAGAGAGAGAGAGAGAGAGAGAGGAAGGAGAGAAAGAGTGAGAGAGAGAGAGAGAGAGAGAGAGAGAGATCAGCAAGAGAAGGCTTGGCTACTTTAGCCACTGGGCCATGGACGAAGACCGAGTGCTCACCGTGGCCGGGCTGCTGCCCACGATAGACGGGCTGGCGGAGGCGAGGCCCTGCGACGCGTGAGCGCCGCGCCAGGAGGCGGTCAGCGGCGTTCTTCGCCAGGGTCTATCGGTGGCAGTGGACGCTGACAGAGACCTGTGCATCGACAGGAGGCTACGTACAGGAGCAGTGCCTAGGCAACGAGCTAGAACACAGTGCACCCCCTGCTGCTGCCAGCGCCCCTTCCTTCCGGCTGCCTGGGAGCAAGGCCGGAAGCCAGCCGGGCGAGCTAGAGCGAAGGGCCGCTAGATGGCGCCGGCGGCAGATCGACACAAAACGTTGGACAGAGACGAAACGAACGAAAGGCATGCTCGCGCCATGACAGTGACACAGTAAGCTGGCCTCCTACATAACGAGCAAACCCAGCTAGCAAAAGTGGACGCGAGCCGCCACCCCCCACCCTGCCCAGAAAACAGCAGGCAGAACGACCACGGTGACCGCACAAACGCAACGACCCACACAACGGCAACGACCCACACAACGGCACATGACCGGAAACGACAGGCGGACGCTCACTACGTGCAGCTCGAAGACGACGACGACAGGATGGGACGATTTAAAATAAAAATTAAGCGCCCAGCGTCGGCAAGCAGGCAAAATTTGCTGAGCGAAATCCACTGGGCGAGCTAAGTCCACAGGCGCAGCTGCGCAGCAGTCTGCAGACTTCATCTGCTTAGTCAGCAGGCTAGCAGACTTGTCACGAATGTCGCCATGACGACGGTGGCGGCAGACACGAGCTGGGCGAACTCACAATGCGCAGGCAAAGTCTTTGATTCTCGCGCCCAGCTGCTTGAGCTTCTTCGCAGAACCTGGCCAGAGGCTGACAAAGAGACATTGGCACATCGGTCGTGTATTTTTATGCTGTCGCGAGCGTGCACGGTGCCATTCGGAATCTATGTCCTATTATATATTAATATCCTCCTATTCTGTTTAATCTATCGCTTCCGCCGGCGCCGAAACCGGTCGGCAGGCGGTGTCAGGGTCACACGATGTCGAGAGCACAGGTCGTCGGCGTGACGAGCCAGTGACGTCGGCGCGGCTTTCCAACACACCACGACCCAGACGACATTACCTTCTCTTCTTAAGAAGCTTGAACGGGTCTTTCGACTTTTTCTTCTTTGAGCCGGCAATCGAGTTTTCGAGCTCTGCTGCAACGGTGCGCCGTAAGGTCATGCATGGCTTGTTGATGGCAGGACACGTGAGCTGTGCAGCAGCAAGATGCCAACGGGAAGCAAACAGCTGCTGCTGCTGCCCCTTGCCACTCACCGGGGTCGCAGGCCGGAGTAGATGTTTCAGGCGCAGCGGAGCGCGCAGGCGTCGCGCTTCCGTGAACCTGCCGGGCCTCCACAAGAGGCTTCCTGTGCAGGTGGAGAGAGGATGAGCGGAATGTGTGCAGAGTGATAGAGAGACGACAGTGCGTGATCTAAGCGGGCCGACCACCTCAGCTACTTCTCGACAGGTGGTGCTGCCGAGCGGCCGGGCCGTGGCACGAACGGTTGACAATGGGTAAGTGGGTGGCATGCAGCTTGGATGGCAGGCAGCTGCCATCGTAGCGAGCGCCGCGAACACTGCCCTACACTTCCGTGGGCACTGACCTCTTCTTGGGAGCCGACGGATCGTCAGGAGAGTGGCCGCCGTCTTCGTCCTCGACCTTCCTTTTCGAGCCAGGAGTTGCTGCCGCAGCCAGGGCTGCACTGCTGCTGCTGCCATTGGTAGGTTTTAGCAGCTTGTCAATGCTGCTCCGAACCTTTTTGAAGAACTTGCCTAGAATCAGGATGAAGATACAATGCCAACTGGACTGGGAGCACAAATGCAGCACATTTTCACCAGCGGTGGCCAACCGATACAGAAAAACGATCTGGCACACGTGGAAGGGGTTAAGGTGCAGGTCACGGCCAGTCGTAAGGCTGGTTGAAGGCGTTGTACTGGAGGAAAGTGCCTGGCTCTTAGGAGAAGACAGAGAAGCTCACAGAGGGCACCACAAGTGCGGCGGACTAGCTGCAGCACAGCACAGCTATCCCACCTCTGCCTAGAGCTGCTGTGACAAGCTAAATAGCAGCAGCAGAACCCTGATTCAACCTTGATTCAACCTGATTCAAGCTCCTGCTAACGCTTTTCGAGCTTGGCAGATAAGACAAGAGACACGCTTGCAATGCACAAATGTTGCCACTGCTTCCGGCTGCTTCTCTCTGCGCACAGATGGTTGCAGTGGCATGAGCAGCTCACGCCATTGTATTGCCTTTGCCGGCGTGGCTCAGCCGGTGGTGGTCCGTAGGCTTCAGGCTTAGCGCCGGAAGCGCCACAGCTGCTGCCAGGCAATGCAACAGATGTGACGTTTTCTACAAACACAGCTACCCCTTCTTCCTTTTCCGGCAGATCTGGGGCGACGGCCAGCCAGATCATCCAGTCACGTATGAGCTTCCATCTCTTGGGCTGCACGTGCGGCCGCAGACCACGCAGCCAGTCTGCTGGTCCCTCCCACAGGAGGCAATTCCTACTGCACTCCAGCTGCGCGGGGACGACAGATGGCGCCCCCCCCCCGAGGAGGAGACGCCAGGGCTCAGGTTCAGGCCTGCTTCTGCTGCTGGTAGGGGGCGGGACAGGAAGAGAGGTCAC
Organism: Cristatella mucedo; assembly: GCA_009760855.2. Lineage (NCBI taxonomy): Eukaryota > Metazoa > Bryozoa > Phylactolaemata > Cristatellidae > Cristatella > Cristatella mucedo. The sequence continues at coordinate 553,264 of WPIO01000096.1, read as the reverse complement.
GTGACACACCAACAGAGCCCGAACGCTTCTTCTTCTTGTCGTCGGCGATCGAGCTGTCGTCAAGGCCGACGCCCGTGTCGCCGCCTCCAGCGGCCGACGGCTTCCGGTTCGAGGTCGGGCTGCTGGCGCAGTACGTGAGATTGTCAGGCAACGAGTCAATGATTTTTATCTGCTCGTCCAAAGCATCCGGCAGAAGTCCTGCAACAAACGAGTGGCAGGTGGGTGACGGATGCGAGCATGGCCGCAGCAGCAGCAGAGCACAGCACAAGGCAGCAGAGCACAAGGCAGCAGAGCACAAGGCAGCAGAGCACAAGGCAGCAGAGCACAAGGCAGCAGAGCACAAGGCAGCAGAGCACAAGGCAGCAGAGCACAAGGCAGCAGAGCACAAGCGCTCCGAGAAACGGAAGGACAGCACAATGGATGGGCAACAGGGGGCGGGGCAGAGGCGACAACCCACAAAAGGGTCTACAATCAGCTTCGAGCCGGCAGCCAGCCAGCTAGCCCCGAAGTGTAGGGCAAAGAAAGGAACCCGATAAGATACTGACCTCACTAGAGCCAACGAACAAATGGTAGGGAGAGTCTCGAGGGGCGTGGCAAACAGCAAGCCAGTTGCGTCCTGGAAAGGACAGCAGAACTGCAGCCACTGACGGCTGAGCCCACACGCATGCCTGTACGTACACCCACGGGCCATCGACGAGCAATGGTGGATAGGGCAGAGTAGCCAACTACTACCACTCGACACGATCCGCTGATGGCTCGCAGGGCGATCTCTTGGTAGATCTTACAACTTTGTGGTACTTCCGGCATAGCTTCACCGAGCATTAACCTGGGCAAAATACTAGGCGACCCAGGTTTCTTCTACATGCACTTTTGCAGGAAAGGAGTGAGCATGCACTAGCTAACTAGTGGCATCCGTGCGATCGGAGGATTCGGCTTTTGAATTGAGAGCGTACACATTACAAAGGCATATTCTCCAAAGGATAACTTGCGGACAAATCATTCTCCGATTTGGAAGCGGTGCAAACACACGTACGTCACGGCCGAGCCTGGCTGCACTGCTGTGGCCGCTGCAAGATTTCAAAGCTGGACTACACAAGGTCTCAAGATGAGGGGATCGGTCTTCGGGCCGAGCAGTCGTGTGCACAAGAGACGTCCATACTCACACCACCGGAATGGCTCTGTAGGTGCTTAGGCCTCGGGGGGGGGGGCTGGGACTTTTGCCGATCAGAACCGGAAATCTTGAGAGACCACAGCTGCTCGGCGCACAGCGGCAGCAGCTCGGCACCGCCGGCTGAAGCCGAGCGGAGTGATCGGGGGGGGGGGGCAGCAGGCTTTGCTCACCTATAGATTTGGAGTTGTTGATAAGTTCGCTCACGATCTTAACTTCTTTGGCAACCATCTTGGCACAAACTGCCTCGTTGGCTGGGCCACGAAACATGTTTGGCGAAAGACAGACGGCGAGGTTGTAGGAGTTCATCTTGTTATTCTGGGAATGAAAATAAGCCACAATGGCTAACGGTTCCATCAACCACAAGCAGGCAGCAGAGGCTTTCACACAAAACTCTGCTGCGTGTACATACACCCACGGGCCATCGACAAGCAATGGGTAGGGCAGAGTAGCCAACTACTACCACTCGACACAATCTGCTGATGGCTCGCGGCAGCAGAAAGACAAACTGTGCCGAGCAGCACTCCTCTTGAGCTGATGGCCGGCATGCGCCACCGAATAGGTGGGCCGCACTGTGTATGTGTGTGTGTGTTTAGGGGGAGGGGGCCACACCTGCATGCCGGCTATAGCTGCCAGCTAGGCTCGGCCATTCGCCGGCGCCACCTCGGCGCCACGGAAGCACAAGGAAGCTCTCTCCACACCCAGATCTGGGGGTGCTCGGCTGCGTGCTGTGATGCGCTCACCTCTTCCTGCTCGGCCACTTCTCGAAGCATATCGGCTAAGAATCCGAGCGTCTCTAGGTGATCTGGCGGCAGCATCAGGCAGACGAGCATGAGCAGACGGACGCGATTGCACTCGTCCGGCTCGCCGCACACGTCGAAGAAGGCAGCCGCCAGGTGGGCCGGTATGAGCGGCTCAGGCAGTTCGCGGATGAACTGCTTCACCAAGCCCGTCAGGTCGTGCACGAACACATCGTCCGGTATCGCTTGGCCGGTATCCACCAGCGCCTGCCACGGAAACAAGCAGGCACGTCGAGAGACTTTAAAATGGCGACCTCGCGGTGCTGAGCCGATCCCGGCCGAGATGTGGGCGGGGCTTGGGAGTGAGGTGTCGAGTGAGGTGTGAGCTCTAGCGTAGGCCGGCTGCTGGCTCGTGCATACGAGCACGTGTATTCTAAAGTGGCAGCAGCAGCTGCTGCAGCAGTCGCTTGCGGGTAGGGCCCAAAGCAGTGTGCGCATTGAACTTCACGACGGCAGATATATGGCCAGATATCCCCCATTATTCCCAACACAGCTAAAAGCCAGCCGAGTCAAGGCGGTCACAGTTAACAGTCGATGAATGACAAGACAAACTGTGCTGAGCAGTACTCCTCGAGCTGATGGCCGGCATGCGCCACCGAATAGGTGGGCCGTACTCTGTGTGTGTGTGTGTGTGTGTTTAGGGGGAGGGGGCCACACCTGCGTGCCGGCTATAGCTGCCAGCTAGGCTCGGCCATTCACCGGCGCCACCTCGGCGCCACGGAAGCACAAGGAAACGTCACACCACACGAACAAGGTACATTCTCCTAACCTCATCTGCCACTACTAAGCTCATCGAGCTTGAGACCAAAGCAAGCATCAAGCCTCGACACATCAATCCTCCACGCTCTGCTTGCGGAGCGGCGAGTCGGCCACGGCTGAGCGCAGCTCCTGCTGCTGCAGCAGGTCAGTCGATAGTTGCCTCCAACAGCTGAGACCTAGCAGCACTGGCCGCCCTGGATCCCCTGGTGGGCCACAGCCGCAGGTTAAGGATAGGGTCCAGCTGGGGAGGGCTGGGGACGAGAGGATGCGTTCGGAGCAGGCAAGCGGCAGGCAAGGACGACGGCGGCGGTGGCAGCGGCGGTGAGGAGCAGACACCCGACCAGGCGGGCCGCAGCCGTCACGGCCCTGCACCTATGTAAGTGGGGCGCTTGGTCGGCCTCAGCCACCGGAAGCGGCGGCTACCGAGCGCTCAGCTCGCGGCGACGGCCACTCACTCGTAACGTCCTCTGCCGAGCGACGGAGCCCGTTTTCCTGAACAGACCCTCGACGTGCAGACATTTCCGCAGAGCCGTTCGCGCACTCACGAGAAAGCTGAAAAAAACGAGCGACGAGCAGCGTCAGCCGACGCAGAGCAGCAAGCCGGCGCGGACGGAAAAGCTCTCGTGCTGAGCTGTTGCGCCGGCCGGAGAGACGCGCCGCGCTGCCTGCTGCAGCAGCCGCCGGAACCTACAGAGGAACTCGTCCGATCGACTTGACCGTCTCGGCGTGCTGGTCAGCCAGCGACACGCCGAACACCTTGCCGCCGCCGCCACCTTTCTGCTCCTGGATAAGGAACGAGGAGTGCGTTTTTGCACACACGAAGGCGATGGCGACGCGCGGCTACGGCTTTCGCGAGCGCCGGAAGCCCCTTACCAGCGGTCGGTCTCTGCGCTTCGGCTGCGTGGGCGCCTGAACTTGTACGCCTAATACTGCGAGATCCTTTGTGACAACATTCCACATGTGCTGCCTGGTCTCAGCTGTAAGGGAATACGCTACTGTCGGCATGTCGCGGTTAGTTTACGAACGTATGAGAAAGGCAGCTGCGCTTCCGCAGGTCTGGCCTTTCAAACGGAACTGCCCGGGTGGCGCCAACTGCAGCCCATTAGTCTATTGGTCTATTGTTGACGTATGCTTGCTACGTCATCTCAATGGAAATCTGTGACGTCACACGTTTCCGGTTAGATGAAAACCCATAGATATTAGACGAATTATCACAGCGGCTGCTGGTTAGCCCGTGGCAACACTTAAAGACCGGCCGTACTGCCCGCCAGCTAGTAAGACTGCGTTGGTTCATAGAGCCAGCTGGATTCCTGCGGTGGGCGCAGTGCCCATAGCGGGCTGCTAAACATGGGTGCAAGCCCCTGCTTTTTTTTTAAGGCGGTTGCTTTCATGACCTCCTTCCTGAGGTCGTGGGTTCGATTCCTGCGGTGGGCGATCCTGTTTTGCCACTGCAAGCAGTGGCGATATCCATAAAGGCTCTTCTGTCGCTATAAAAAAAGAGGCTATTTAATCAGCTAGGATTTATTTGTTTATATTTGCGATGAATAAATACGTTTTGATATTTTTTCTGCTTTGATTGATTTCATGAAACCTTAATGCAAAAGGCTAAACCCTAAAACCTAAACCCCAAATCCAAAATCTAGAAGCCAAAAAGGTTAACAAATCTAAGCATTACACTCTAAAACGCCAACTCAAAAACTCACTACTCCCTAGCGCTACACCAAAAATCCTTAACCCTAAACTAAAAGATAAATCGAAATGTGCTTAACGTTAACATAAACAGACACTGTCAATTACGTTTAACAGCCTGATATGGACGCTATGCGCAATGCCAGAAGTAAGTAAGTACTCTGGGAACAAACGACACCTATATATAGCTGCACCCACGATCGACAGTGCCGAGTAGGGTGCAAGTACGGTGCGATCGAAAGCAAAACGTCGGCTTATGCAAAAGCCTCGTTTATTTAGCGGCATAGGAGCCGGTGAGTAGCTAGAAACGACTTCCATTGGCACATTCATATCCTACATCGACCAAATTAGGAGAATGTCGAGATGACATTCGCAGCTCCTGGGCGGCCTGAAGCCAGTTACGAGAGAATCCATTGAAAAGCGGCATAAAAGCCGAAGTCTTGTAAAAGCCAGTCCAGCTGGGCTCTGTACCTCGAGTTGGACAGGAGATAACGATTGTAACGATATCAATAGCACCGGTATGCATGCCATAAGTTGTCCGTCATTTATCATTATTTTCCGAATATTCATTGTGAATGATGATTTGTGATGTATTTCGTTTTACTTTCGAACTGTCAGTTCGATGGATTTTGTTAATCAACAATCGGGTAAACTTTTACGTTGCGCATTACGTGCAATGCCGTTGGCTTTCGTCTGGGTTGCTTTTTACAGTCGGTTAATGAAAATAAAGTTGCATTCTATTTTTTGCAGGGATTATGTAGCCATTTTGTTGATTAATATATAGTTGTCTAAGGCAACGGATATTTGCGATTCACAATGCCAAAGGAGTGTAAGCATGCTATGCACATATTCGTCTAAATTTGTGGAGTTTCTCGACAAAAGAGCAGCAACTACCGATAGTCGCTACATTCATCGAGCAGTGCTTTACGTTAGCGTAGGCGGAGCCCCTGACATTGATACGTTGTACTGGGCGTCGCCTTGTCCCGGAAGGGCAAAGCCTAGGATCAGCCCCGAGAGGCCGGAGGACCGGAACTTGGGACGGCGGCTCGCTCTCTTTTGGCGGAAGCTCTCGACGGCGGTAGACGTCCACTCCGTCTATCCCAGAGTACTCAGCTAGCCGGGTCTTTGACGGCGTTTGCTTGTACTGGTGGGACGGAGTCCTGTAACTCACTGCTTACTGGCCTACCGGCATGTGCATCAGGCGATTAGGCGATTACAATCAGGCGATTTACAATCTACAATCTATAAATATAAAAATAAAAAAAAATATATAAAAAAATAATAATATAAAAATAATATAATAATAATAATATAAAAATAAATCTACCATCTTTACAATTTACAAATTTACAATTTACAATTTAATCAGGCGATTACAGCTGGTGCAAAACTCCGCAGCTACGCTTGTCTTTCGTGAGCTTCGCAGTTGCCTCATCACACCACTTCTAGCCGACCTGCACTGGCTACCAGACAAGCAACGGATTGACTTCAAGGTCTTGTCGCTCACTTTTAGGTCACTTCATTCTTTGGCTCCAGCCTATCTCTCAGATCTACTCCCCACCAGGCCAAGCATCGTACCACCCGCTTTTCGGAATCCAACAGTTTACCAATACGTCGTACAAACCTCAAATCCTTTAGAGACCGTGCATTTAGCTCGTATGCTCCCAAAGCCTGGAACTCACTCCCGACTTGCGTCAGAACATCCCCTGACTTGACCACATTTAAAAAGATCTTAAAAACACATCTATTCAGGACAGCATTTAGTGCATCCCTGAGATTCGTCCTTGATGTGATTTTACGTGCTGACACTGTGCATGCTGCCACTAACCGCATTTGCATGCTGACCCTGTGCATGTCACCCCTGACCATGCTATTCACGTTTTTTATCAAGCGCAACATTACTCACCATTTAATCGCGTTTCCCTTTGCAGCAAATGTAAAGCGCCTAGAGAGAGATTGAGTTCTCTGAGGGCGCTTTATCAAGTGCATTGTTATTATTATAAACATGATATTACTCACGATTCAATCGCGTTTCCCTTTGTAAAGTGCCTAGAGAGAGATTGAGTTCTCTGAGGGCGCTTTATCAAGTCCATTATCAAGTGCATTATCAAGTGCATTATTACTGTGACTGTGTGACTGCAGGAGCCGACTGAGAAACTAACACGCTTATCCGCGCTTGTAGCGTCATCTCGCGCCCCTGTAGTTAACCTTATATAGGACCTTCCCCTGTAGACTTGTTTAGGATCCCCAATTGTATAGCGCATTCGTGTTTATCATATAAAGTGTTGCGTGCCCGGTCGATCAACCGTGAACCGCTGTTGCCGGAGGGCCCGCGTAACGACCGAGAACGGGCATAGATAGTAGGGGGCCGTAGCTGGAATAGGCTAGCACTCGTTAACTCGGCTGCAGTGCTATCGAGCGTACTCTGGAAGCTAGCTGGGAGATCAGGATAAGTAGTGCGCACCCGCATAGGGTGTGCAAGCCACGAGTAGAAAATTTGAGACAGTGGCTTAAAGGTCAAGGCAAGTGCATGCCATTTGGACCAATCACCGATGAATTTGGAGAGAACAAACTGACCATCAGGTCAGGAATTTGATTGGTCGGCATGAGTTTTTGTCTGCTGCGGACGATCTTTATTATTATTATTATCATTATATTATCCACTGCGAACGGTGTTGATTGCCTTTAAGGCTCTTCTGCCTCTGTACAAATGAGGCTGTTGAATCAGCTATCATCACTACGCTGGACTAAAGTCTGGCAGATCTAGCTTCGAAGCCGAAAATCGACAACATTTCAATTTTTAGGATACAAATCACTCCTTACCGGATGAGTCTGCACTCGCTGCAACGCAGCTTAATTTTTCGAACGCCGGTTCTGATAAGTGGACGTGGCGACCCTGCGGTCCTGGGAGCATTGACAGAATCTCGCTGACCTGAACGCTCCCAGGATTTGAGGTTCGTACGAGGTATAGGTAAGCGATTACTTTCCGAAAAGCAAGTAGTATGATGCTTAGCCTGGCGGGGGAGTAGATCTGATATGTAGGCTGGAGCCAAAAAATGAAGAGACCTAAAAGTGAGTGGCAAAACCTTGAAGTCAATGCGTTGCATGACTGGGAGCCAGTGCATGTCGGCGATAACTGGTGTGATGTAGAAACTTTGACGATCGCGACAGACAAGCCTAGCTGCAGAGGTGTTGTTAAGCTATAGTTTTGAATCCACATTGTAAATAAGTGTCTCGGGTGTGCCCAAATAGTTACAGGACATTGAGTTGGCGTGATCTTATTCTACGGCCTCCTATTGCCTTTGCCATCAGAGGCAGTATAACGCAATATAACGCGTTAGCGCAATCGCATGCATTACACACACACACACACACACACACACACACACACACACACACACACACACACACACACACACACACACACACACACACACACACACACACATATATATATAATAAAAACAATGCCATATATACAACATACAATTTGGCGATACAATCCGGAACGCTGTTTTCCGCAATGAGCAATAAAAGCCGCAGTTCGACGATGACTGTCGTTGGCAAAGTAGGTGCATTGCAGTTCGAAAATTTAGAGCTGGCCGGGAGGCCATTTCAGGCCCTTTCATGAGAGCCAGCGAGAGCCGGCTCTATCGTGAAACTTGGTTGGTAAACTTAGAGCATATCTTGTTACGGCGTAAATGGCAGCTGTATCGCCGTTCGAGTCGGTAAATAAGGCGGCTGACCTGGAGGTCGTTTGAGGCCATAGCGCGAGAACGTGCCAGTTGCATGCAATTTGGTGGTAAAACTGTAACACTATTCTGTATAATTTGGAATCAAAATCACAGTGTTCTCAGTGTTATTGTGGAAGTGACAGCTGTATCGCGGGGTACTTCAGATATCCGTGGCACCCGAATGTTTTATGCTCAAAACATCAACAACCTACCCCGGAAAGTCCTAGTTGGAGATTATTTCCAAGGAGTCGCACACAACCTGAGCATTTCATTAACTAATAGGCTAACGTTATTAGGCTATATAAACTCTTCCTATATAGTCATGCCGTTTCAAAATATATTTGCAAGCTGGCATAAACTATTATGCGACGTGAATTATATAACGTATGCATTTAGTCCAATAACGTACTCTAACTATGAATATCTATTTAATCTAGGAACGCATACAATTACCTTTTTCTTTCTTTTGTCGGCGCACTTTTGTCCTGCGCTTACAGTAGGTCGTTTCGAGCTTTTGTTCTCCGCCCTTTCGTCCTGCGCGCGTTAGTCGGGTTACCGCTCCAGCAGGCATGCGAAACTGTTAGGCTCAACTGCCTCGAGTGCGCGCGACAGATGTACTCGCTGTGGCTGCGCTGGCCGCTCGCACTGATAGGTCGAGAAGAATAGAGGGTAGCGGCCAATCAGGATGCCGAACTGGCAGCAAGTCAGGAGCGAGCGATGCCCCTGGTCGTGTGACCCGAGCTGCAATTAGTTGACCCAAGGCGGCTGCTAAGATGGCGTCCGCGCCCCCTCCCTAGGGTGTCTATTGCGTCTAAGTCTATTGCGGTCCACCCGGATGCGAAGCCTCGGGTCAAAGGTGGCTGGCAATGTAATGCTTCTTCACTTTCGCCGAGCACGTGGACTGGCAGCTATTGACTATTGGCTATTGACGGAAACGTGTACACTGTGCGAATAGAAGGAATTGTCGCGAGCATATTTTGGTCCCACGCGCAGCAAATGAATAGTTCCGTACAAGCTTCCGGTCACGTGGGCAGTCCAAAGCAGCTGTGCGCAGGCGCAGCAGCGGAGCTGGTGGCGGCCGGCACTTGGAGCGGAGCGCTGGGCGCTGGCTGCGATGGGTAAGCGCCCGCAAAGACTCGATTTCTATTTCTCGACGAAGACAAGGTACGCTAGCTCTAAGCCTGTCTTCAGCCACACTCAAGAATTCGACGCTCGTCACAACCTGGATTTTTTGAAATATTTGCAGGTGTCAGGAAAAGCGAGCCATCGGCTCGCCGTCCGATGAGCCTGCGCTAGTAACTAATCAGCTCGCTTCCTCTCCTACTCAGCAGATGCAAACGTGTCGAAAAGGAAATTCAGAGTTCCATTGAGGACAGGTGGAATTCCGCTAATCACGACGTGGCATAATCATGCGCACAATCTTGACGAGGGTAAGCAGCCGCAGTAACGAGGCTTCGTCTAATCTCCGATGCAAACTTATGTCCAGAATCGATCGATCGGTCGGTCGATCGATCGATCGGCCGGATCGATTAAAAATCGAATTCCTCGCTGCACTTTCACCGAATAGGTAGATGGTCGGACTCATTTCGGCAAAGCCTTCGAAGTCACTTGGCTTTTTCTAATCTCTTAAAGCGGTGTAGCGCATTTAACCGCCACCGGATGTGCGCGGCAGCCGGCAGTGGTAGGCGATTGGCAGCGACGGCGGCGGCGGCGGCCATCGTTTGCGGCGTCGCCTCGCTCGCGCTGACGCGACGCGGTGCGCTACGAAGCGAGCGTTGTTTTTAAGGCAGCGATTTTAAAGCAGCGATGAAAGTAGGATTGCTCACGGCTGCCGTCTTGGCTGCGTTTGCTGCCGGTGGCGTTGCCGCGGCCGCGTATTGGTCGCTGAGAAGTGAGTCGCATTTTCTTTTTAAAGCAGCGATGAGAGTAGGATCGCTCACGGCTGCCATCTTGGCTGCGTTTGCTGCCGGTGGCGTTGCCGCGGCCGCGTATTGGTCGCTGAGAAGCAATCGGCATTTGCGCGAACGCGCTATGCGCTCGCTCTTTCGTTGCAGAGAGAAGGAAGCACTTGGAGGGTCGAGGTGAGCTGCTGAAGCCGAGGCTGCTCACCACGGAGCGCAGCCTCGAGGTCACTGCGTACGGTCTTTGCAAAGGTCTTGTCCGAGTTTCGCGAGCTTCCCCGAGAGACCCCGCGCACTGCCGCTAGGGCGAACATTTTCGACGGCCTGTGACCGCTGACGTCTTGGCTACTTCTCAGTCATTCAAAAAATTAGCTCGGCTACAAAATATTAGCAAGATTGAAGGCGCGATGGCTGGGTTTCGGAGCCCGGAGGTCGCTCAATGATCCGCGATGGCATACTAATAACAATAAAAATAATAATAATACGAATCATAATAATAATGTTATTGATAAAGCGCCCTCCAAGAGCTCAATCTTTTTCCAGGCGCTTTAAGTTTACTGCATAGGGTGCAAGCGGTGGTGAAAGCCATCAAGGCTCTTCTGTCGCTATACAAAAAAGGCTAATCAATCAGCTAGTATCTTTTTACAAGGCGCAGTGCTTTTATTATCTGTCTCACTGTGAGGAGTTCTCTTTTGCTAGCCTTAAGAAGTTTGGCAATCCCAAGTGATGCAAACAAGTGCCTAGTCCGCCGCTCGATCATGCAATTTTTAGTCATCAGAGTTATCAATTCATCATTTAGCATTTTGTTTGCCATAAATTAGGCTTTGAAAGGCGGTGAATCGTAAAAGTTCTTTAAAGAGTATAGCAGGCAGCGTTTGTATGCTGGACTGAGCTGACTGATGTTGACGTGCGGGGATTTTCACACCAGTGAGCAAACTCGAAACGCAAAAATCTATATCTGCACGTTCACTTTGAATTGCTATATGCTCTCAGGGAATAAAGTATCTCAGGGAATAATCTATATCTGCACGTTCACTTTGAATTGCTATGTGCTCTCAGGAAATAGAGTATCTCAGGGAATAATCTATATCTGCACGTTCACTTTGAATTGCTATGTGCTCTCAGGAAATAGAGTATCTCAGGAAATAATCTATATCTGCACGTTCACTTTGAATTGCTATGTGCTCTCAGGGAATAGAGTATCTCAGGTAATAAAGCCATCGTCAGGACGAGCCGCTCTATAGCGTCTCTGACTAAAACCAGCGGACGCACAAGTTGCAGCTATGAGAACGACGATGCAAAGTAGCAGGTTTAAAAACAGGAAGCGCGACCAATGCATGATCCGATGACGGGGGCGGAGCCAGAGAAAGGAGGCCTTCGTCGCTGCTACCCGGCGGCGGAGGCAGCGACCCGGGCCGCCGTGGCCGCCGCCGCGTGCCCGCCGCTTCGCACGCCCCCTCGCAGTCGCAGCCGACTGCTTGGCGATTTATTATTATCTTTATCATTATTCTTTATCCTTATCTCCAAATTTCAGTCGATGAGGAACCGCAAGATTCAATTATTCCAATTATTACCAGCATTTTGCGCTACGATTTTACGCATTCGTGGCGAGTCTTGCTGGCCTACACGCAAATCTAGCGAGCCGTGACTAGCCAGCTAAAAACTTTGCCTGTCTCGCGTTCCTGAATGAAAGTCCTCGCCCTGTCACTGACCGCTGCTATTCTGAATTGGCCCATGTCGCTCGGAATTGACGCGTTCCTCGACGGATATTTGTCAAGGTCATCAACGGTTTCGTAGGGTCGACAAGGAGCAAATTTATCGATGGCGTTTGGTAACGTTGCTTAAAGTATGGAAATGGTGCTTTGTAATCGCGCGTCGCGTGTGGGCGCTTTATCCCGAGTGTCACGTTATGGATAATTGTCTCGGGTTTACCCAGGTAATTAAAAGATATTGAGTGGGCGTGATTTAATGCTATGGCCTCCTATTGCCCAGAGGCAGAGGGCCGTAGCAATACAAAGCGTTAAACTATCGCATACAATAAATAAATAAATAAATAATAAATAAATAAATAAATAAATATATATATATATATATAACATACAGTTTGGCGATACAATCCCGAACCCCGTTTTCCACAATGAGCACAATGAAAGCAGCAGTTCAACGATGACTATTGCAGGCAAAGTAGGTGCATTGCAGTTGGAAAATGCAGAGCGGGCCGGGATATTTCATGCCGTTGCATGAGAACTGGCAAGGGCTCTAGTAGAGTTCAACGAGAAATTTATTCATGTATATATATATTTACATATATATAAATATATATATATATATATATATAAAGCTATAATGTAATATGATATTATATAAATTTTTTATGTAAATTTAAATATAAATAATATGTAAGTATACAATTACATAAATTTATAGAATTATAATATAATATGGTACTTTATATTATACATTGTTTATATAGTTATATGAATTAATTTATTTTAATGAATTCAACTTGGAGCTCCGGGAACCGTCGATCAGAAGGCGCGTCAGCTGCCGCCGCCGTGCGTATGAAACGAACGCCCAGTCGGCGCTACAAAAACCAAATGTCATAATACGAGTTAATGACATCAACCTCTAACTAATGAGCCATGGATCTGGAGGTCATGCCGACTTTTAGCAGAGAAATTTAGTGAAAGGTCTGCTTTATAACAAATGAGAGTAATAATAACAATAGCACACTTGATAAAGCGGTCTTAAATAACTTATTCTCTTTCCAGGCGCTATACATTAGAGTAACGGTCGAGAAACGTAGACAAAATTCGGATATACCGTATTTAGTTGTTGGATCTCATTCGTTCACTTAGCAAAATAGTTGTGATCTTCATTATGATCTAGTTCGCAAAAGGTTGTCACTAAAAATAGAGGAGACCACTTCGAAATTGCAGCGGCGCCTGAGTTAAGCTCCCATCATTCAATTTACAGAGCAAATGGCTAGCGAAATATCCAATGTTAATAGTTCTTATATATATATATATATATATATATATATATATACATGCTTTAACTTGATATACATGGCACCTACGAAGACAGCCTTGCAACGAATCAGTTATCCTTACAGAGAAAGAAATTGATTTACGTCCCTTAAAAAACTTTTCAGTGGGTCCTCTTAGTGACGCCGCTACATATTTAACGAACGAAAATGTAAGTAAAACTCCAATAAGCAACTGTAAGAATTGTAGATCAGCAATTCAAGGGTGCTGAGGGGTAATTAGAGATGAATTGGTTTAACGTAATGCACAGTATTTAATCAAAAGGCTTAAGCCCGCGGCAAAGCCATGCGATCCGATGGTAGTAATTAGCGTTTCCTTGTTAGATTGCATCCGTTGATTTCTTCAGCTCATTTCTTCGTTCAGTTACATAGTTTAATGTGAAGTATCCGCTTACATCTATTGCTTGCTCGGTTAGATATGAGCTTTCGTGGTATTTCAAGACGCCACCGCTTGCGTGTCATCAGGTGCGTGACATTCCTGTCCGATGGTGCAGACTTTACTTGGCGACATGCAAGGCCAGTAATTCTGATACCATGCAGAACGAGTTGCATTGCAGTTGATTTGTTATTGGTTGCCATGGTTCCAGAACACGAATCACTAATCGACGTCTCCTACCGAGAGGATGACACTCTGAAAGGTATCGATCCTCTGCCGTGGGACGGCGCGCCCGAGCGAGACCCAGCTGTTCGGAAGAAGGTAACTTAGCTCGGCCATCTCTGCCGACCGCTCTCAGGGCGGGAAGAGTGACGCAGCACTAATGCGACGCTTATTCGCGCGGCATTAGTGCTGCGGCACTTGTTCGCCTCAGTCAAAGGTTCTATCGGATCTTACAGCAATCTCGGCTGAAGAAAATAAGCAACAGGCCGGCGGCCGGCGACTGCATTGGCGGCCGCCGACGTCGACGGCGGCCGGCGCAAGCAACAGCGGCGGGCGATTTGGCAGACGGCCTGCCGCTACCGGCGCAACCGGATCGGTCGACGACGTATACGACGGCCAGCTAGTGTCTCCGGCACTGCTGCTGCCGGTCGCCAGCCGCTGGCGGTAGTCACGGACCACCATACGAGTCACTGGCAAAGTAAGTCAGCGTCGACAGATGCAGTCGTCGGCTTCCGGCGGCAGGATCGATTCCTAGCGGACGCCGTTAGGAGCACTGGCAAATCCCGGAGTGGCCTGCATCTGCAGCAGCATCGCCCGCCGCCGCAGTCGCGGGCTACCGGTCGCCGCCGCTTATCAAAGTCGGAGTTGGACAAGAGGCGAGCCGCCGTCGCAAGAGCCGCCGTCGCACGCGATGGCGGTCATCACCCTCATTGGCCGCAGAAATTACCCGCCGTTGTCTCCAAGGTCGGCTTCCCCCTCCCGATATCTGCCACGGTCGCTTTTGACGGCCACAGTTGCTTTTGCCCAAAAGCCCCCAAAGCCGACGCCGGCAGCCACCGGCAGCGGCCTTCGACTTCGACCGTCAAAGACGCCGCCGGTCGCACTCGCCCACGTCGCACGGAGTCGTCTTCTACGGCCACGATTGGTTTCTCTGGCTGGCTGCCGACGAAGACGCCGGCAGCCGTTGCAGCCGACGCACGGCCCGTCTAAGCGCGGCCGCTGAAAGTCGCAAACGCCGGCCGGCCGACCGGCGTCCTTTGCCTGCCAAAGACGCCGACCGCAGTCGCCCACGTCGCGCGCAGTTGCCTTTGACGGTCACAGTCGCATCCGGTGGACAGCCGCCGACTCGGCTTTGCCAGTCGAAGCCGCCGGCCGCATTCGCTCACGTCGCACGCCGCCGTCGCCCTTTACGGCCACCATTGACGTTGCGTTCGCTGACCGCCTCAGTAGTCTCAGTAGTTCGCTGACTGCCTCAGCCGCCTCAGTAGTCGCAGCCACCGCCACCGCCGCTGCAACCGTCGCCTGAGCTGAGTTTAGTTCGCGGAGCCTCTCTAAGCCGGCTCGCTCCCGGAGCCTTGCTCACGCTCTCGGAGCCTCGCTCTCGCTACCGGAGCCTCGCTCTCGCTACCGGAGCCTCGCTCTCGCTCCCGGAGCTGCGGCTGCACGACGAGTCGATGACAGCTTATAATAATAATAATAATGCACTTGAAACTGCATGCGCGAGCATGGACAGCAATGTTAGTGCTGCCTCAAAATGGCTGACAATCAGTGTCCTTTGAAGTACGCAACCCAAATTCAATTGATTTGTGTCTATATGTAAAAGGACTAGAAAGAGCTCTTCGGGGGCACCATGTCAAATGCGTAATCATTATTAATACAATTTATTATAAGTTATTGTCATTATAATTACAGCGATAAGAAGCATCTATTACTCGAAAAGTGAACCAGGGCGGCGCTTCAAAGGACGATATCGCTCGCGGAGGAATATCAATCAATGAAAAAGGAAGTGCGATTCACTTCCTCGTGGTTTAATAGTAGGTCAAAATTAGGACTACGATTCTAATGAAACCTGCTTTATGGGAGACCATTCAATCGAGCTGAGTGGTCGCTGCTGATGGGACCGAGGAGGTACCGGTTCGCACCGGGGGGGGGGGGACTGTGCGGAGACGGCACGAGCGAACTTGCTTTTCGTGACGCACTCACTCACCCTGCCTAATGCTGCTGACGGTAGCTGAACGAGAGCCGCCGCTTCTCGCCAGGTCTTTGAACGATGCATCCGGAGGTAGCTCTTTGCAGTGTCGCGGTGACCGATGTGCCAAGCTTTAAACAGCACCTGTTTTATACTCTGACAAGAATGTAAGAAGACCAAATAACAAATCCGGCCCGACTGTACGCTGAGAAGGATGGCCAAAATAGCGGCAGTAAAACTAGCTCACGCTTTTGTGATTGCGCTTCCAAATAGGAGCAATTCATTTCATTCAAAATACCAGCGGTTACCTCCGGTAGCCTCCAGATGTAGCCGAACATGATTCATCCGGATGAATTGACTGATCCGGATCGATGATGATCCTCCGCATCGATCATCCGGAAGAATTGATTGATCCGGATCGACGATGATCCTCCGGATTGATCATCCGGATGAATTGGGATTGATCCGGATCGATGATGATCCTCCGCATTGATCATCCGGATGAATTGAGATTGATCCGGATCAACGATGATCTTCCGGATTGATCATCCGGATGAATTGATTGATCCGGATCGATGATGATCCTTCGCATTGATCATTCAGATGATCATCAACATGATGCATTCGAGATGATTCCAAGTAGTGGTTACCGATGCGCCAAGCTTTATACAGCGACTGTTTTACACTTTGACTAGAATGCAAGAAGACCAAACAAAACTAGCCCACGCTTTTGTGACAGCAATTCAAAATAAGATAAAGAAAATAAATAAGAAAAATAAGAGCAATCAATTTTATTCAAAATTCCCGGATCGTTATCATAAATGCCTGAAAGTGGTGCGAAAAATCGCAGGAGACTTTTGTATAGCTCACTTGCAGCCTAAGCGGCTTTTTTGCAAGCATTCGGTTGAGAGCACACTTCATCTCACGAAACAAAGAGAAAGTGGGAAGCGCAGTGTAGGGTCGGGAGAGCAGCTGAGGTAGCGAGTACCGTGGACGTGGCAGCTCGGGACGGCTGGAAAGGATGTGCAAAAGTCGGCAGCAGGTGAGAAGATGTCGTCGCGTAAGATTTGTGGAGTTGAGCTCCATTCACAGGTCAAGGAGGTCATAGGTCAAGGACCTGCTGAGGAAAAGTGTCGGTCCCCAACGGTCGTTAAGTGGAGGAATGGAGCGTCTAATATATTGTCCATGCAGGACCTGCACCAATAGTACGAGGAGGCTGAAACTGATTGAGCAGTTCAGCTAGGTATGAAGGAGCCAAGCCTTGGCCTTGGCCTTACGGGTTAGAGTAACAACGTTGCTCTGTATTGGCTGATAAAGCAGCAGCCATCAAAGCTCTTTCAGCAAAAGAGTCACGTGGTCCAACCTGTGGGATTGGCAAGCTCGTCTTGTCGCCATATTTAGAGCCAACTGTGCAGTGGCCTAGTGACTTTTGGTAGACCAAACTAAAAGGGAATAACAATAATATAGGCGAGAAAGAACTAGAAGGAGCAAGTCAAGCTCCGTGCCAACCACCGTGGAAGGCAGTTCCTTATCTTAGATAGGGATCGGACGTGCTGGCTGAACAGTGGAAGCGGTCATGTTAGCAAAGCTTTCAAAATTTAGGCAGCTGTCGAAGACGACGCCTAAATTCCGAGCAGACAGTGATGATCGCACAACCTATTAGAAGAGCAAAGCCGTTTAGTCCAGCCACGCACCTGTAACGCCGAAGGCTCGGCGGAGTGGGCTTAACCTGCCGCTTACCTAGCGGCGTAACCTAGCGCCTAATACCGTTCGATGCGCGCCTGCGCGCAATAGGCAGGCCGCCACGAAACGAGCGTTTCTGGCGCTGACCCACTTACCGTTAGTTACTAAAGGGCGTCGTGAGTCCGCGGCGTGAATTGGAAAGCGAGACACACACATTTGGGATTTTACTGAGCTTTATTCGCAAGCGCACAAAGTCGCTCCGCGTCTAGCTCAGTTTTATCTCCACACTCCTCGCACGCTCTCAACAGCACAAGCACTCTTGCGGAGGGAATCGTCCCCGCACTTAGGCTACATACGTCTATTGCGGGAACGACCCAAATAAGACGAGGAGCCCGAATCGGAGCCTAGACCCTGACCGGAGAACTAGGGCTCCGCTTCCACCTTACGGCAGTAATACCTCATGCACTACTCCAAGCACTCTTGGTGAGACCAGGTGCGCGCGCGCACACACACAAAACACAGAAGAAACACAAAATGCGAGCTCAAGCGCTATATGACCGTATTCGGTGGCGCCCGCCAAATCCTCCTGGCGCTGTCTCGTCCTGTCCCTCAATCTCCGGCGAACAGCTCACCCTCCTCCCTCGCTTTCAGAGAAATGAGTCCGGCTACTACCACCGACGGCGTCGAGACGGAGCCGAAGATGAAGACGAGGCTCCCAGCGAGCGTCGCCCTATCATTACATAACTAGCTGGGACAATCGGGTTTACAACCCAGTCAATAGCAATCACCTCAGCGACCTCTGCGTCCCCCTTGCTCAGAGCTCGAGAACGCAGACGCTCTTCACCCACTTCTTTTGTTCTCACACGGAAACCGTCGAGCAAATCTAGGATGGCTGGCGGCGACAGCGACCTTGGGCCAGCGTTGCCCTATTCTCAAATTGCTAGCATGAACTGTAGGGTTGACTCTCCAGCCAGTATCAATCACCTCAGCGACCTCTGCGTCCCCTTGCTCTAGGACAGCGCGGTGTTTCCTGCTGAGCAACTCTCATGCGCTCTAAAACTGAGTCATGCCGGCGCTGTGCCACACAGAGGTTGTGCTATGAGCAGCAGCTCAGTTTTATCGTCGTTTGTGTTAAGTTTTAATTGAATGAATACTGATCTATAAAGTATTTTAAATGAATCAGGAGCGCCCTGTTAGCTGCAAGTGAAGTTGGATACGTCTCTTGCTTTTAATACCATTCAGGGTGTTTTCTCGGTCTCTAAGAATGCATTCCAATGCATAACTCCCGAGAGGCCGCACATGCAGAATAGTCTACAGGGTTGTCACTTGCTAAAAGATAAATTGCGTAATGCAGGTACTTCAGGTAGGGTACTTTAAATAGATGCTTCACTTGACACTTTGACAAGCTCAAAAAAATAATATCGGCCAGGGAGGGGGTAACTTTACACAGCACAGCATTATTATCATTAACAATTATAATCATCAACAATTTTCCGCTGTCCTTATCGTATCTTCCGCGGATGGTTTTGATTTAGGCACAGCGAATGACGGTGGAAGCTCACCAGTTTCACAGGCCATAAAACAAGAATATATTGCAACTAAATTACTGCATGACTAAACGACGCGAAGGAAAATGTTCTGATGAACCCACGAAACCGTAGGACCATGGCATATGAGTGCTTTATTCAGCAATTCATTGGCAGCTGAAGGATAAGGATAAGGAAACATAAAAAAGTACAAGGTAGAAATAGATGGGTTCAAGTAGTCAGGTAATGGCGGCGAAGTGGTTCAATCGATTCGAAGCGACGCTGGTGAGAATTTAACTTTCATATTATCGTGAGCAGGAAACGTGACCATTTTATGATATCTTACCTTCCATTAAGGTTTGCAAGTGGCCCCAGAGATCGTCTATCACCCTGCCACGAGCTGACGAGGCGACGAGGCTTAGACTCGGCTTCGTGGCCGCTGATGCTGCCACACGAACAATGCAGCCAAAAGAAGCAAGGCGCCGAGCGCCCGAGGCGAAGACAAACGCTCTCCCGGCAATGAGTCGTAGTCGATCTGGTGACTGCATGCAAGTCTACCGTTGTCAATGCTCCTTAGTGCAGACAGCAATCAAGACCGACAAAGCTCCGGTCAACGATCGCAATCGTCCAAGCAAAACCGATAAACTAAAACGTTGAACGCTGTCCACAGCGTATGACTGAGTGGATGAAGCAGTGCGGACACATCGACAGCAATTTTTATAACAAGAAAAAGTGACAGCCATTCACATCACTTGTTTCGTATTGGCTTGTAGACTACGGCCTTATTGACGAACGAAAGGAATTTGTTCAAAACTTTTATTGAAAGGCTGATCTGGCGAAAAGAAATAGCACAGGCAGCCACTGACGAGAATGGTTTGACTGCGATGTACAAGAGACATGTACCAGCGTACACGAGCCTCCTTATTTATTGCAAAGATATACTGTACAGCAGCCAGGGCGGCAGGGCAGTGTTGCCAGATGTGATTTCTCAAAACGGGCGTCTTCAGATCGGCTCATGATAGCGATCATCGAGGGAAAAGGGAACACTTCGGAATGCTGAGTGAACCACAATTGCTGTAACGTACTTGAGTCTTCACCGAGGCAGAGATAGGCTGAACCTCGAGGCACTGGTCGCATATTCTGATTGGTTGACCTAAAACCAAGGGCAGCTGCCTTGTCGACTGAGAGAACAAGAGGCTTAGGAGACAAGAAGCCTGCTGCAATGAGGCATGCAATGCGTAGTGATACCTTGCCAATACGACAAGGTCGAGCGTATCCAACGTCTCGACGGTGACTGACTGCAAAGCCTAGAACACAACTAAGTGGTGGTTGATAGTTGCCGACACTTCGCATGACATCACTAAATGATTGATATACTTACCTTATAATATAAGTTAAGTGCCTCAAAAAAGAGTCAGTAGTCTTTGGGCACTATAGACATGCCTTATTGTTGTTAATAATCCCCTTGCTCTAGTAGTGAAAGCACTTTGATACCGAGCCTGTCAACCCTGTTATATAACTGCTGGATCAACATCGGCACTAGCACATGATGTCTATAATCAGACTTTCGTTATAAACAGTCTGGAGCTACTGATGGCGAATTCTGGTGATGGCGCATTCTGAGAGAAAGATGTGAGAACCTGTGATCATAAATACTACTTTGCTGCTCACGCAATATGAAAACAAGGCACTCACAAAACACTGAGCAGACGTCAAAACCGCATTTCTGAATTCACTGTGCAACAAGTATGCACAATAATAATAATAATAATAATAATAACAATAACAATAGTACCGATAGTAGTAACAGTAATTAATTTTTCTAGCAATCTCAGAGAACTAAATCTCTTCCTAGGAAGTTTACATATGTTGTGAAGAAACTCGATCGAATAGTTGGTGACAATGTTCAATGACAACAAGCATGCAATATATAATTCATAACTAGGTCAGTGCTCAGGAACACGTGACATGATAAAAAGAAGCAGCAGGATGGGTAGAAAGAGAGAGGAAGTGGAAGAGAAGAAGTGGAGAGAGTCACAGGAAAGACTCGGGGAGGAGAAAAAAGCAGAGGCAAGAGAGGAGGACCAAGTAGAAATGACAAATATGTGATAGTGGGAGAGGCAGACATGGAGACGGTGAAAACAAGACTGGCCGAAACACAGTGACACACAGTGTGGCAAAGAGAACAAAGACAGATAAAAAGAAAGAGAAAGTACTAGGGATAATAGACAGTCCAAAAGAAGGAGAAAGAGAGAGAGAGAGAGAGAGAGAGAGAAAGCAATTTAAAAGAAAGAGATATTTTGAGAGATAGATAGATAGTTAAAGAGCGAGGGAGAGAGAGTTGAGAGGGTGACAGTGGGAAAGAGGAAGACATACAGAAAGATGAAGAAATAAGCAGACAGACTGACGAATAGACTGAGGAAGTATAAGAGATAGAGAGAGAAGAAGGAGGAGGAGAAAAGGAGAGAGGGAGGGGAAGAGGGATGGAGAGAGAGAGGGAGGGAGAGGGAGAGAGAGAGGGGGAGAGAGGGAGAGAGAGGGAGAGAGAGAGAGAGAGAGAGAGAGAGAGAGAGAGAGGGGAGAGAGAGAGAGAGAGAGAGAGAGAGAGAGAGAGAGAGAGAGAGAGAGAGAGAGAGAGAGAGGGAGAGGAGGGAGAGAGAGAGAGGGAGAGAGAGAGGGAGAGAGAGAGAGGGGGAGAGAGAGGGAGAGAGAGAGAGAGAGAGAGGGAGAGAGAGAGGGAGAGAGAGGGAGAGAGGGAGAGAGAGAGAGAGAGAGAGAGAGAGAGAGAGAGAGAGAGAGAGAGAGAGAGAGAGAGAGAGAGAGAGAGAGAGAGAGAGAGAGAGAGAGAGAGAGAGATACTGGGAGATACTGGGAGATACAGGGAGACCATGCACGGCAATGTTCTCTCTGGCCGACTAGCTGATCTGCTGCTTTCAATCGGTCGAGCAAAACCAAGTGGCCAGCAGCAGCAGCAGCCGAGAGCAAGCTGAAGAGGCAGCCATAGAGTTGACCACAGGTTAAGCCACACACCAGCACTGTCCTTGGTCACGTGGTCATCGCAGGTGTCAGCCAGGACAGACGCCGGCCGATTTGTGTGGCCCAGGGCTGCCTAGCTTGTCTATCGGGTCGATCGCTATGCATCCGATGGAGTGGACATCGTCCAACGCAGGCACACGGACCTGCGCACCTGCACTCAGAGCCGGAGGAGCGGGGGGGGGGGGAGGTAGAAAGTGCAGAGCACCGAGTGGCCCACAGGCAGAAAGTTCAGAGCTCCACGCGAGGAACGATACCGAAGCTGCCGCTGCCTACAAGCTATGCAGCCAGTGGTCACCTGTGAGAAGCACTCAGGCACCTGTTCCTGCACCTACCACCGCAGAAAAATCAGCATGACATTGTGCGGTCAAATCTATACCTCTCCGAGAGTTATCCTGGAAAAGGTTATCCTCGGTGAGATCAATCGGAGATGCAGTCCATCGAACGGCGACAGGACTGGACGATGGCTTTGCAGAGGTACCGTCGAGGCTGCTGCTTTGCCTGCCACACCCACCCATTCTGCGTCCAGCTTCACTAAGATCTGACGTCCAAAAGGCAGGCAGACTTTAAAAAAAGAGGCTTTAAACATGCCTCTTTATTACCACATTCAGCAGGTAATGATAATTCGTCCTTTCTGTGCTGATGCATGCTGACACTGTTCTAGTCGAACCTCAAACGTGTCCCTCCTTCAGTTTTGTCAGCCGCAGGTGACAGTGTAGTCGAGTTCGAGAGGTCAGTGGCTATTTCCCGCCAAGCCCAGTCATACTCCGGCCACGCTGCCGCTCGCCATGCCGCTGAGCTAGGGTAAGGCGAGCGGCCGTCAGGTTAGACCTTTTTATAATATTGCATGCTCCAAGAACAACAGGGGAACTTAACAAGTCTACAGGTGAAGGTCCTATTAAAAGTACACTAAAGGGTCACAAGACGACACAGCAAGCTAGAACAAACGTGTTAGTTGGTCAGTCGGCTTCCGAAGTCTTGCTGTTGCTCCGACTCCGTTCAGGCAGGACGAGCGTGCGCCGTAAAAGATCCGGCTAGCTGAGTAGCTGCTTGGCTAGTCGCTAAATGCCACCAAAGACCAACAGAATCCATTCTCTAGCTGTCCAGCTGTTTAGCTAGGATTCCATGTGGATACAGGAACCAGGGCTGTCAAGTCGGCCTCGGCTCATGCAGTGCAATAGCCAAGCAGCCGAAGCAGACGATCATCTGTAGACAGTGTTTTAGTCAAGATGCTCAGTGCCCCGTGGGAGCCTATATGACATATAGAGCCTATATTGACAGGTAAAGTGCATTCCATATAAATATAAATATATGCAGAGAGATCAATAGATAGACGAATATCTAGATAATCCATGCTAGGAGAACTTAATCGATATCGAAGCACTTCACGTGTGCCGAAAGGCTTGAGCACAAGACCTTGATCCTTAAGATAATCACCTTACCCCTGGGCTAAACCAGGCACCTGAACATAAAAGTAGTACACACACCCCAAGCACATGGACGCTGCTATGTCCTCACAGCCCTACCCCGTCCTCAGCTGGCAGCTTTTCCTGGCAGCTTCTAGAGCCGTCTGTACGGCAGGGTAAGGCAGCAGCTAGCACGACCAAGGAAGGGATTCCGAGGCCAAATGCAGGTCGCCGAGCCCTCGAAGCTCCAGTGCAAGGTGCACGAGCAAAAAGTGGGTGAGCACTCTGCATCTCTGCCACGAACCAGAATCACACCAAGAGAGCTGGGCCCGTGGCTTGACTATATGCCGAATCAGTACTTTTCGGCAGACAACGGTGGCCAGCTGTCTCTGGCGACCACGCTGCATAGCGCCACTGGCGATTATCGTTGCTTCCACACAGATGTCTGCCGCAGGCAGCACAAATCCAAACTGATCGCCTACTGCTAACTACTCACCGAATGAAAGTTGCTGATCAAGCAAGACTCGGCTGGTGACTTTTGATCGAGCTCGACGTCGCCGATGCTAGGTCGTTTTCTGAAAGCAAGAAACCGCTCGAAGTTGCTCCAGCTGGCAACGGCCATGAGCTTGGGCTGCACGGCGTGTAGCAGTGCCACGGCTGCAGCCGCCGCGATGCGCAGCGGCTAGCTGAACTGAATACAGGGCAGTACGCAGAGAAGCTGCGACAGCAGAGCGAACGCCGAGCGCACCAGCAGAGCGAACGCCGAGCGACCGCCAGGCTTCAGCCGCAGTGCCTCGCACCGGGTGGGAAACACAACCGGGAGCTGCAGTACAAAGCTTCGGACTGGGGAGATTCGCAGCAGCTGCAGCAGCAGGAGTAAAACTTGCAGCAGCTGGCCTCTCAGCCAGCAGTCTCGTGGCTACCAGCTCGAGTAGGCGACGATGAGAGCTGCACAGCCAAGTTTCTTCCAGCGTCTTCCTTCACTTGCGAAACACTGAGAGATCTCTCCTCCGTCTCCTTGTAGCATAGCTGTACCTGCTTCACGACCGTCGATCGCCAGATCGCAAATACAGAGCTACACAGCCACTTTTCACCGAACACGACGGCCAATTCATATCAGTCGATAATCCGAAGCTCAGGACCACATCGCGCGACCGTAGATGCCACCTCAACTTTCCCGCCGAGCTCAGCTGCCCCTTTCTGGCCGGGCGATGAGGCAGAAGAATACTGAGCTAAAAACAACCTGTACCGGATCCAATTTTATACTTGGGTGGCCCACGATAATAGCGGACAGTATCCCAAGGACATAGCGGCAGGTAGCCTGCCCTCCCGACCTTGACATTTACCGGCAACTGCGCACCTACGCACCACCCTGTATTCAAAGTAGATTCCGTTTTATATCCAAGGCACTAATTATCGATAGGAAAATTCTCAATTATATATCATGTAAGTAAAATGTTATCCCACGCCCAGCAAACATTCGGAAAAATATTAACCGAACAGTATATGACTCAACTGACGTCATCAGCCCGTGGCTTACCCTTTCCGGTTGGCACCTGCTGGCAGCCGGTGGTCCATCGTGAGATCTGCTCGGAATCGTGTAGCATCTGATCGTCGGTTGGTGCCATCCACCCCGAACGTTGCATGTACGACTAGCACTGCTGAAAGGTATGTCATGCCAGGCGAACCAGGAGCATCTCCATTCAAATAGGCTGCACAGCTACGTGCAAATGCAGCCTCCCCTACGATCGCTACCACCCGGCGTCCCACCGTTGCTAATAATCTCAAACATGCTAGACCTAATGTTGAGTTGCTACCAAAAAATATGACGAAGATTTTTAATCAGCCTGTTTTCTGATTCCCGAGCGGCTGTTTCACGTAGCCCCCCCCCCGAGTTTTCCCCAACCAGCACAACTTTCCAAAGAACAGGTTCGTTTATTCAACATTCCCTGGCTGAATCAGCCCCCTCACTGGATACACACTGTTGCAACCACGGCGCTCCAATCATAGATCTTAATTTCGATTAGCTTTGGCTCAATAAAGTGCTTGCAAAGCACCGTCCGTTCAAATTTGGCTTTCACGAATGCGTCATTACGAGATAAATCGTCGAGATCTGCTTGTGCATGAAAACAATCAAATATATGCGAAACCGATAAGCACTTAATTATTCTCAAGCAGCCAGAACCTGTGGTTTCAGGTCAAGGCCGAAAGACTGGCCAAGCGAGCGATCAAGCCACAGTGTACATGCTGAATATACATCGAGTGTATCCACTGTGCTCGGAGCTGCACCAGCTGCAGCTCCGAGATGAACGACTGAAGAAACGTGGCTTGCGTTCAATCATTTTCTTGTCGTGCTTGTCTTAGCCTGTTCTTGGTAAGTGCCTCTGCCTCTGCCTAAACGTGGCTCGAGCTGCATGCATATGTCACGCCATTTGCAGTCCTGTCTCGCTTCGAACTCGTATTCGAGATAAAGTATCCAATGTGCAACACCTGCCCATGAGTGTCGTTGCATACTCGATCCTGATCCGCAGATTTCTGCTTGTCGCTAGTGGCTATAGTGTGCAGTGCTTGATTAATGTGCAGTGATTGATCTTAATTTTGATTTGCTTTGGCTAAATAAAGTGCTTGCAAAGCACCGTCCGTTCGCTAGTGGCTATAGTGTGCAGTGCTGTATTCGTGTGATTTCGCCCTCAAAAGCCAGGTACCAAAAACACCTAACCACCCAGGTCTGCTTGTGCAAACCACTGCAGCTAGGCTTGTCTGTCGTGATAGTCTCAGTTACCACATGATTGTGCTTCTCGCCGACCACCGCTGGCTCCCAGTAGAGCATGGCCTAGAGTTCAAGGTTTTGTTGCTCACCTTTAGGTTCCTTCATTCTTTGGCTCCAACCTAATTATCCGATCCTCTCCCTTTACCAGGCTAAATCATTTCACTTGCTTTTTTAAATCTAACTGCTTACCAATACCTCATACTAATCTCAAATCCTTTGGAGAGAATGCCTTCAGTTTTAAGCTACCGAAACCTGAAACCCATTTTTGACCTGCATCACAGCATCTCATGACTTGTCCACATTCAAGAAGGAACGGAAAACTCATTTATTTATTACAAAACTTCCTAGGTCTCCTTAAATCGCCAACTATGTCCGTATGAGTGCTGACACTGCATGCTGACACTAACCATACTTACATGCTGAATCAGTGCATATCATTCATCTCTCACTGTGTTATTCTTGTTGTTTACTCTGCATGCCACCACCAACCATTTGACCCTCCTTTATTTGCAGCATATTGAAAGTGCCTAGAAAGAGATTAGGTTCTCTTCGGGCAAAACATCAAGTAGATTATTATTATTGCTTTTTGACTGTCAAAAAGATGAGAAGCAATTCCTTTTATCTTAGTAGCGATACGTATTGTAATTGGATTTTGCAATTTTGTAATTGACTCTTTAATTCTACTACGTTTTGAGGCTTCGCCTGTTTTCTTAAATGCCACACGAAAAGATATTTCAAAAACCTTAGAAAATCCGGTCTTCCCCTCGTTTGTTCCCTACGTGTTTTCTCCCCAATTCTACTTGAGAACTTGTTTTATTTAGAATATTTAATATTTGATGTCTAATTTTGCCGAGATGGCTTAGCGATTGGCTTGCTATCTGAAGAGCGAATAAGCTGGCAGGCTAACCTACCTTGCTGAACCACGCATCTTCGTGAACTATCTGCTACCCTAATGTAAAGGACCTAGAAAAAAGATTGAGTTCTCTGAGTCTGCCTTTTCGAGTGCATTATTTATTTTTAAGTTTGTGATTATGATTACTTTGCTGAAAAAACTAGACTGGTGAAATTTTGAAAAGCTGGCTTAGACATCCCTTTGCACACTTTGATGTACACAGCTGAGTGGTCAGGCCGATGTTTACAATTTTATACTGCATTCCGGTTGCAGCGAATGCTGAGGCAGCGAGTCCCTATCCAGCGAATCGCTTGGCGGCCTGCTATTGCTGCTCGCTGGCAGCTAAATTAAACCATGCTTGCACCACTGCATTAAACCTCTGTATAACTCGGCAAAGTTATTGCTTATAAGAACGTTGCTTAGGGCGAAAGCCTCAGGGTGAAGCCTTTTGCTGCAAGTCCGGCTGACACACCACATTCTGACTTCACCGCATTCGCAAGGTCACTTGTGTTTAAAATCATTACAGAGATTTTTCAAAGATGCAATGCAGGTTACCTATCCTGACAAAAATGAAGCCCCAAGTCCGGGAGAAAGAGCAAGTCGGCCTAGTGAGCGCCAGCATCCAAGGACCTGATGCTCCACCATTCTCTGCTGAGTGCCTACAGCCAGCTGAAGTGTAGCCTCAGCCTCATCCTCTCGGCTTACCTCAGTCGTAGCCTCGAGTGCTGCTTGGACATTATCTACTGCCGCCGACCTCTTAAGCATCTCAAAGTGCTTAGCCACTACCAGCTGGTTCGTCCGGACCGAAGTGGTTTTAGCATGAGATCCTTGCAGATTCATGCTTGTCCGTTGAAAGTAGATGAATCGATAAATGATTATGAGTCGCTTTGTGATGGTCTGTTGCCAATTGTCGCAGAAGCCAGCTACACCTTTAAAAATTGCTGAGGTGGCCTCATAAACCGGAAAGCTACAGTAGCTGCATCCGAGTGGCAGCTTCTGAAGCGACGCGAAGGACTGGCTCACAGAGCAGCTCGACTTGAAAAGTTTTGATCGCTCAGTTAACCTTGAAATCAAATGTCGTCTGCATTTTCGCACTGTTGAATGTGCCATCTCTTGATATGGGTTTTCACCTCGAGATCTGGCACATTGATGCTTGTCCATTGGCGATTGACATATCAGTCACTGATTATGAGATGTTGTGGGATTTTCTGTGGTCTAGCTTCGAAAGAGTCAGCTATGCCTGTAAAATGCTCAGTGGAGGCCTGATCAACTGGAAATCTACCATAGCCCCATCAGAGTGGTAGCATTAAAAGCTATGGGAAGGGCTGGCTCGCAGAGCTGCTTGACTTGCTCAGTTATGATTGGTTGCTCAATGTTGAGATTCAAAGTTTATAAGCGCTTTCACGTACGGTTGAATTCAGCATCTTGTGCAACAGGTTTTACCCCGGATTCTAAAGGGTTCACGTTTCTCCATAGGCGATGAACATCTCGGTAACTGACTACTAGGCACTTTATGATTACGTGTGGAATTCTTTATGATTACGTGCGGTTTATTGTCGCACAAGTCGGCCGTGCATTTTAGCAGGTCAGTCCACGAGTAGGAGTTATGTACTTAAACCAAATAATATTCACCGGCTAAACAGCACCGTTCTTGATAATGTGCAAATACTCATACAGCGAACGGCATTCCAAGTGGCACAAAGAACAGGTGTAGCATGGGGGGTAAGTCCAACGGTAGTGCTTGTTATGTCCCCCACCAATTAGAAAAAAACCCAAATAGTCAAGAATTGATTATGTCCACATATTGCCGAGCCCGTTTGGCCACCAGTTAAGGATCTCACCCCGACCATGGTCTGACTAAGGTCGTGGACTCAATCCCCTAGGAAGAAACGTCAAGAATGGCTGGCTCGCAGAGCAACTCTAATTTAGAAGTTTTGACTGCTTTGTCATTGTCGACATTCAAAGTCATAAGAATTTTCGAAAAAGGCTGAATTCACCATCTTCTGGTATCCGGTTTTTCCCGACATCTGGTAGATTGATGCATCTCCATGGTGGCACATGCGAGACTCAGCTAGGGAGGGAGACGCCCGGACGACTAACGATATATTGCATTGGCTGTGCCGTATCCGGCAGGCTGAGGTCGATGCCAGCTGGACTTCAGGTTTACGGTTTCTCCCGGATGCTATCTCTGTCTGGGTGGGTGCCGGCGATGGGCGACTCTTTCGCACCGCCACCTGCCGTGCTCAGATTTCCAATTGTGCCTGCCGGTGTACATCGGCTTGTGCCTATCGGCATACTTCGGCTTGTATCTGTCTTCATTGTTCTGCCAGCTGCATAGTTGCCATCGACACTGCCACAGCTCGTTGTCGCTGGCCACTGCATCGAGCAGATCTCCGAGGCAGACAGTCGAAAAAAATCGACGCCGTCTGAATGGCAAGCCGCTAGTGTTGCAGAGCGTTTGTATAGCGAACGCTTCATCAATTCCGCCCCCCAGTTGAGCTTCACTCCCTGTCACTGCTCTTCTAGCTCCCCCTAATGTAATACTCCTCCATTCTCCATACAGATTTCCCCCTGTGTGAGCTTCTCCTCCCCCCTAGCAGGGCTTTTCCCATTGTGCGTCTCATGCACCAGCTGAAATTCTCTCTTTCAAAACCCCAGTGAACTACTGCTAGTAAATACGGTCTGACGTGGACTTGGAATCGCTTCTTTATTTGTGGGTTCGACGAAAGCGGCTGAAATGCAAGGAAGCTAAATAAGTGGATTTCGCATGCATAAATACCTAAACGTGCGTTCATACACACAGAAAGGTATGCAGAAATAGCTGTAGAGTATATCTTCGTCTATAAGCGTGTGCACTACGCATACCTGCCTAAATGGATGCATCGGTGATCCGCTTGGGACCCCTTGCATCGGAGGTTAAACCACTGTAGCTAGGCTCGTCTGTCGTCATAGTCTCGATTACCACATGATTCTGCTTCTCGCCGACCAGCACTGGCTCCCAGTAGAGCAGAGCCTAGAGTTCAAAGTTTCGCTTCGCGAATTCAAAGAATCGCTAGAATTCAAAGATCCGCTTGCGACCCCTTGCATCGGAGGTCCCGGCAGCCGAACCACTTCCAGCGAAGCTGCTGCCACAGCCGGTGCCGCAGCCATCGGCTGCGGCACCGGCAATGCTTCTGAGATGACGGTCCTCCAATCTCGCTATCTGCGCCTGCCAGCAGTTGACGGAATTCGTTGAAACATTATTAGAATTTGAAAAATTATTGGAATTTTTGGACGAGAGGCTGGCCAACTCGGTTAGGGCAGACAGGTGTTGCTGCTGCTGCGGCTCAGGAGGAAAAGGCAGACGAGCAACTAGCAAGGGCTGCTGCCACGGCCTCTGCTGCTGCACCTCGACGTGCTGGAGCCGAGGTAGCTGCCGCAGCAGCACATACTGTTCAGCAGCTGCCTCTGCTGAGGCTGCTTTGGCAGCTGCTGTAGCCACAGGGGCTGCTGCTACGGCAGTACTGCTCACAACAGCCTGTACAGCCCATAAGATGTTACTCCAACTGCGACTGCTGCTAAGCAGTGTGCTACCGCAAATGTGCAAGAGGCTGCTACTGGTGCTGCTATGGACGCAGCAGAAGCTGCCGCTGCAGCTGTTGTTGCCATAGAAGCTGCCGAAACTGCTGCCGATGTTTTTGCTGCTACTCCGAATTCGGAATGTGAGCAGAGAGCTACTGCACCAGTCGCTGCTGTGGCTGACTTTTGCGGTTGTCTGTGTGGAAACTCAAAGATTTTGCCACTGGCTGACGGTCATCTTTGATGCCTGGTCATCGATCAGGCGAGCGAAGTCAACAATCGCATCTGATCTCATAATTTTTAGATCGCAGCTCGCTTGTGATCTATCGACATCCTCCCATTTTGCCTACATTTGATAGAAAAAAGGATCAGCGAACATTTATGCAATTAACCTGAGAGCAGCTTGCAGGAAAGCTGAGTCTTAGGGCGACCTTGTTGCCTAAAGCAGCAGGTGTCAAGCTGAGTGGTCACAATTCCGACAGGGGTGAGGTTCAGTATTTTCAACCATCTGAACTCGGAATCCATCGGGGGAATGCTAGGTCGCGTCCGACTGGCCGTAGTGGCCCACAAAAGCAGACATGAGCCGAGCAAGCGATTAATATAATGGCCATTTTGCACTTCCGACCGTTCACTTTGCCCCACCTTGCCCCGCCCATAGCCCGCTTGCTGGTGTCACCCCAAGGTAGTCATGGTAGTATTTCCATGTATCCTATGGCAATCATCATTGTCGGGCCTCGGGAAACCTTGTTAAGCCGGCTGGCGTTTTAAATGCCACTGACTAATTCCTTTTGTGTTTCAAAGTATCACCGAAGTAGGCAATTCCTTTAAAAATATAAGATTGTGAGATTTATGCATCTCCATAGGACGATACACGCGACTCAGTTGGGGGTGGGAAAACGCCCGGTCGTATATAAAAATGAATCTCAAGGGTGGTTTCCGGTTTCTCCCACACGAAATCTTCGCCAAGGTGGTTGCCGGCGATGCCGATGTAGCTTCGGGCCCAACGCACTCATTTCTCTCCGCCTGCCATGCTCATGCTTAGACTTCAGATTGTGCCTACCGGTTTACTTCGGCTTGTTCCTGTCGGCTTACTTCCGACGTGACTGTCTTCGTACTGCCGCCAGAGGCATAGTTGTCTTCGACACTGCCACAGCTCGTTGTCGCTGGCCGCTACATCGAGCAGAGCTCCGATGCCGGCAGTCGAAGCGAAGCGAAAGGAGCGCCATCTGCTGGCGATTGCAGCAGCATCTTGAGGAGAGGACCGTTGTTATTGCATTTAGCTGAAAAATCCGTCGGAACCCCAAGCCCATAATCCACCGCCAGCGGTTTGCCATCACCCGCCAGCGGCGTCTGCACCACTGCTGCGTCGTGGCCATCCGTTATCTGCCCGACGTCGGCGTTATTCGACGTCGGCGAGATCTGCCGAGTCACCGGCTGTCGGCGGCTGCGAGCACAAACGGAGAAAAGCTAGGTGCCTTAACCACCGACTGGTGCTCTCGCAGCCGCCTCCGACGCGTGCTGCCTCGGCCGCCGCCCTAGCGAACTATGTCTCTTTCTAGCCGCAGACTTTTTAGCCGCAGCCTCAGGTCCTGTGTGGACAATAAATTAGCTGTCGCATTCTTCCACTTACAGGCAGTTGGCGACAGAAGCTTTAGCTCTGCAGGTGCTAGACTGTGGAACTCGCTTCCACAATTCTTACGCAACGACAACTACTCTCGTACTGCCGACTATGGCACATCCTTTTCAGCGGTCCTGAGCCGCTACTTCTGTAGCCGAGTTCAAGGGGCCAGCGGCTAACTCCCACTATGGCTCGCTACTATCTATGTCCGTTCTGGGTCGTTACGCCGGGCCCTCCGGTAACAGTTGTTCAAGAGTGATCGATCGGGTACACAAAACTTTATATAATACACACGCATGCGCTATACAAAGAAGGGCACTAAACAAGCGTACAGAGGAAGGTTCTATACAAGGTAAACTACAGGGGGGCGGGATGACGCCGCAAGCACGAACAAACTTGTTAGTGCTCAGTCGCCTTCCACAGTCGCACCGTTGCAGGACTCCGTCTCACCAGTACAAGCGTACGCCGTCCAAAATCCGGCTAGCTGAGTACTCTGTGGTAGACGAAGCGGACGCATAACACCGTCGAGTGCTTCCGCCGAAAGAGAGTGAGCACGTTGTACCCAGTTCCGGTCCTCGGAACTCTGGGAGCTGACCCCAGGCTTTACCTTACCGGGGCAAGGCGACGCCCAGCCAGACATATCGAATGTCAGTGGGTCCGCCTACTCTAGGGTACATATGTCACCATCTGGGGGAAGATGCGTCCTCGCATCTGCAACCATCCACTCTTCAGACATGTCGTCCAACTACTACAGAGGCTCCACATACACAGCGGTGGCTCATGAGCACTTCACTGAGTAACCACGATTAGAAATCTATTACAGTACTACGAACTAATCTGAAATGTCCACAAAGTTATCAGATGACGTCCAGTTCACGAGGCATAGCTGCTTCTGGCGAGCTAGTGGTCGTTGTCCTCTGTGGGCATCATCTTCATGAGGTGGCCAGACGGTTGCTGTTCGCCGAAGTCCTAAATGTTCCACGATGCACGTTGACCGGAGTCGAGGTTGACCTAAAATCACAGGAAACACATGGCACTATCTGTTCAACCTTTCGCATACCACGGAACATACGAACTCTACACAAAGTCTGAAAACGGAGATTGGGCTTCCTCTGGCGAGCGCTTTGCCGTGAGCCAGCTGCGCTTACATTAACCTGATCGCTTAGCGAGGCAGTAGCTGGTCCAACTCTGAGCGTTAGTTCTTCGTCGAGTTGAGGTGTCACCGTCGGTTCCACCGGTTCCTCTTCAGCGTGATATGCAGTGGCTGGTGGCTGATCGCCATTAATTTTCCCTCGATCTGCCTTATCAGAAGTGCTTGGCGTGGGAAGCTCGTCCTCCAGGTCCTATTGCCCTGCCGACATGTTGGAGTTGTTCTTTTATCACTTCTTAAGCACCGAGCCGACGTATGATATAATATAGTAGGATCTATAGACCACAGGTATGCGGTAGTTCGGCTGCTGTAGCGGCTACTCCCTAGTTCTTAATTGGCTGCTCGCTTAGCTGTGCTCCTGTCGACTCCTGGCCTTGATGACACCAGTCTTTTCCGAGGTCACTCCTTGCTTCTCCGACTGCTGCAGGGCTTCAAGCCCGCAGTATCTTGACTGGGCAGGCAGTGGCTCCTTCTGCTTGTCTTCTGTCGGGAAGAGCCGTTCATTGTGGGTTGGGGTCGGCAAGACTATAAGTGGCTATACGTGGCCAAATCTTCGTTCTATTGGTCGATTAACTTTAAATATTTCTATTTTACGATAAAATGCGAACGAGCAAAACATTTTGGACGATTACAATAATGGGTTCGATGGAAAATAGCATAGCAATTACCGCATTAGAGTGCGTCATGGTGAGTCATGGTCCTGAAGGTCATGGTGAGCTGCCGTGACTCACTTTTAAAGTGGGCTCAGTTTTACTACCTCTGTCCTGAGGCGCCGAGTTGAACCCTATATGGTAGGCGATGTTTTATCGCCACTGCAGGCGGTGGTGATAGGTGAAAAGGCTCTTCTGTGGCTGAACAAAAGCGTCTGTCAATCAGCTAGTATTTTAAAAATACATAAACGTCGTGAATGCGTTGACAAGGTTGAATAATCAAAAGATTAATAGATTGACGCTGTACTACCAATTTTAGTAAAAACTAGCTTAAACAATTAGATTTTTGCCGTCGCGATGGACAGATGCAACCATGACATTCCTTTTCTAGACCTGATTGCATAGACAGCGTAGTTGGTATGACCCTGCTCGACCAAGTGGCTGCATTTCCAGCAGCTGCAATTCTTGGGTAGGAGAGTGTGAGCTTACATACTAACTCTGCCAGGCGGTACTCAGCTGGAGGCAGCTGAAGTCCAAGAAGCTGCTGATTTGAAGCAAGGTGGTACAATTTCGAAGTTTGTCGCATTTGGCCAGCAGAAGTGTTCGCTTTTGTATATCCAAGGATCTGCAATGTACTTCTTCCAACACATTTCATGTGGTTACTGTAAAAGCCTGTCGACAAATTGAATCACAGTGTGAGTGCCCGGTCAATAGCTGTGGCGTCACTAGCTACTTTAGATGCACCAATTGGAGTCAAGTTAGGAGATCGCTCAGATAAAGACCAAGCTATTTCGGCAAACAAAGCTCTCTAACTGTTTGAAACTTCAAATCCTTCCGTGAACACGCTTTTTCTCTGAGACTTGCCCCTGCTGCGGCTCCGTGTGCTGCTGGGGAAGAAGTAGCAGCAGCAGCAACATGTGGAGCATGGCACCCGAGACGGCCGAGAACATGGCGGCTCAGCCGAGAGCTCCACCATCAGTCCCTATTTTCTCATAGGGGGCCGTGCTTTTCCTTGACACTCGAATCAGTGATCGTGGATGCCGGCTGCTGCAAATGACTGAGACAATGGGGGCCACTGGATCTTGGTCACTCCGACTGTAACCCGGCAGCAGCTACGGACGCTCTGGCACTGGCATGTGCTTGTGTCTGCTAGAGCTCCACGTTTGACAACAGGAACAGCAAGAGTAACAGCAACAGGAACAGCAACAGGAGCAATACGACCGGTGGCTTTCTAGCTTTCCGGGCATCACCGATCGTGGACGGCAACAGGTCGTGTTGCTGAAATCGGAAGAATAGTTAAAAGGGAACTTCTTGCCAACCAGTAAGCTAGGCTACTAAGCTACCTACTGCTCCCTACTGCAGGAGTAGCAGCACCAGCTGCTATTCCACAGAAGCTGCAGAACGCAGACTAAAGAGAGCTGCCCAAACCCGTCCTCTCGAATTTGAGGAAACGCTTTCTTGCATTCGAGGAGCGAAAGTGACTTTACCCACACTCAGTTGAAGAGCCGACAGCTACCGAAGCCTCATCTGCCCTATCCTAGCAGATAGTCTGTTTCAGCAAAAAATGACTGAGTTGGAATGTTATGAAAAACTGAGGCTGCAATGCATTGACATCATACAATGCATCAATTATGTCATCGGTAGCAGCTAAACGCAAAAAGAACCATCTCTACTGCCACACCATCTACCGGCTCGTGTATTACGACCGGCGGCTTGCTACCTTTCCGGGAATCTCCGATCATGAACGGCGAATGTTTCTGTTGCCGAAATCGGTAGAGAAATTAAAACGAAACTTCTTGCTAGCCAGGAAGCCAAGCTACTAAGCTACCTACGGCTCCCTGCACCTGGAGCAGTGGCACCAGCTGCCTCTCCAGCATAAGCTGCAGAAAGCTGCCTAAAGACAGCTGCCCAAAGCCGTGCTCCCGAGTTTGAGGAAATGCTTTCTTGCATTCGAGGAGCGAAAGCGACTCCAGCCACACTCAGTTGAACAGCCGGTAGCTACAACAGCGTCATCTGTTCTATGCAAGCAGATAGCCGATTTCAGCAATGAATGACTGGGTTATATTGTTATGAAAACTGAGGCTACAATGCAACGACATCAGACATATTACTGTTAGCCTTTTATTGACACTATAGCAGGAGCAAGGTGTACAGTGAAAGACTGCCTCGTCAGAATGCTTGCAGTTTTTGTTCCCAATGTTAGTCGTCAGTAAGTCTGCCTAGCACAAATCTCGCTTATATTAATAGCAGTATCTCATATGGAGCAGGGGAAAAGAGATCAGCTAAACAATGTGGCCCGAAATTACGTGCAGGAAGGGCCACTGCGGCTATTAATAGCCCCAGACTGAGGCTGCCGCAGCTGCCTTAGCGAATTCGGCACCTGGAGTTGCCGGGTATCACCCATCAGGGACGGCAAAGGTTTCTTATGCAATTGAATAGGCTCGCTGCAGCTATTTCTTCGAGGGCTTTTCATTTTCTGCCAGCATGAAGTTTTTCTGAATCGTTGCAGTGGCTCTTTTGGCTATGGTCATCGGATTTTCTTGGAGCAGCCTCATGGAGCTCGCGATCACTATTGATTCTGTCATCGGTGGCAGCTAACGGCAGCACGAGCTCCACCTCTACTGTCACGCCGTCCACTGGCTTGTCTAATAGGACCGGCGGCTTGCTAGCTTCTGGGCATCACCGATCGTGGACGGCGACAGTTTGCGTTGCCGAAATCGGCAGAAAAATTCAATGGGAAGTTTTTGCTAGCAATTCAGCTGAACCAGAGCAAGAACAAATTGCAAATTGCCTCGCAATTTCCCCTCCTTCCTCTCTCTTGTCCTTGCTCTTTATTTTCAGGAAACGCTCTCTTGAATTAGGGGAGCGAAACCAAGTGGAACTACACTCGGTTAAACAGCCGGCAGCTGCTGCAGCCTCATCTGCCGAGAGAGCTGCATCTGGAGCAGACCGCTCGTTGAGCCGCCACAGCTACTGCTGCAGCAGCAGCAGCTGCTGCTGCCGTCTTAGCTAAGTGGCAACGCCAGCTGTCAAGCTCAGGCGCCGGCACCTGCTTGTCGTTCGACCGAGATGGGCGGCGAACAGCTCTTCGGAGTCTACATATTCGGGGACAGTCAGCAGGTCGACCTCAGGGTGGCCAGGGCAGAGGCTTCGGCAGCGGCAGTTTCAGACTTGTCAACCGCCGCGGCAGCAACGGTTTCTGCTTTGTCGTCGAGGGAGGTGAGTTGATCATGATCATTATCAACTATGTCATCGGTAGCAGCTAACCGCAACAGAAGCACCATCTGCCGGCTCATCTGATACAACGGCAGCTTGCTACCTTTCCGGGCAGCACCGATCATGAACGGCGAATGTTTCTGTTGCCGAAATCGGCAGAAAAACTTCTCGCCGACCAGAAAGCCAGGCTGCTAAGCTACCTACGGCACTATACAGCTGGAACAGCACCACCAGCTGCCTCTCCAACTGAAGCTGCAGAAAGCTGCCTAAAGAGAGCCTCCAAAGGCCGTGCTCTCGATTTACAGAATATGGTCACTTGCATTTGAGGAGCAAAGCGACTTCAACTACAAGCAGCTGTGGATTGCCCGTGGTTGAACCTGCTAGCGCTTCGACCGTGATGGCAATGCCATAGCTAGTGCTTGCCCAGGCTCGGGCGGGAACCCTTAGAGTGCTGCCGGCAAAGCAGGTCCTCCTAGTGGTAGATCTCACACTAGTGATGCCTTGTCACCATCGTTGTGTCAGCAGTCGTGGGCCAGCAGTCTTGTATCTTCTGCAGCCATCGATTCGACGGCTGAGGCAGTGCGGCGTGTGCACCTCTCCGCCCGGGGGAGGAACACACACGCCACACCGCGGCAGCGCTTCGATTCGCTCCCACGTAGCCACCACGGCATCGCCCGAGACTTGCCCCTGCTGCGGCTCCGTGTGCTGCTGGGGAAGAAGTAGCAGCAGCAGCAACATGTGGAGCATGGCACCCGAGACGGCCGAGAACATGGTGGGTCAGCCGAGAGCTCCACCATCAGTCCCTATTTTCTCATAGGGGGCCGTGCTTTTCCTTGACACTCGAATCAGTGATCGTGGATGCCGGCTGCTGCAAATGACTGAGACAATGGGGGCCACTGGATCTTGGTCACTCCGACTTTAACCCGGCAGCAGCTACGGACGCTCTGGCACTGGCATGTGCTTGTGTCTGCTAGAGCTCCACGTTTGACAACAGGAACAGCAAGAGTAACAGCAACAGGAACAGCAACAGGAGCAATACGACCGGTGGCTTTCTAGCTTTCCGGGCATCACCGATCGTGGACGGCAACAGGTCGTGTTGCTGAAATCGGAAGAATAGTTAAAAGGGAACTTCTTGCCAACCAGTAAGCTAGGCTACTAAGCTACCTACTGCTCCCTACTGCAGGAGTAGCAGCACCAGCTGCTATTCCACAGAAGCTGCAGAACGCAGACTAAAGAGAGCTGCCCAAACCCGTCCTCTCGAATTTGAGGAAACGCTTTCTTGCATTCGAGGAGCGAAAGTGACTTTACCCACACTCAGTTGAAGAGCCGACAGCTACCGAAGCCTCATCTGCCCTATCCTAGCAGATAGTCTGTTTCAGCAAAAAATGACTGAGTTGGAATGTTATGAAAACTGAGGCTGCAATGCATTGACATCATACAATGCATCAATTATGTCATCGGTAGCAGCTAAACGCAAAAAGAACCATCTCTACTGCCACACCATCTACCGGCTCGTGTATTACGACCGGCGGCTTGCTACCTTTCCGGGAATCTCCGATCATGAACGGCGAATGTTTCTGTTGCCGAAATCGGTAGAGAAATTAAAACGAAACTTCTTGCTAGCCAGGAAGCCAAGCTACTAAGCTACCTACGGCTCCCTGCACCTGGAGCAGTGGCACCAGCTGCCTCTCCAGCATAAGCTGCAGAAAGCTGCCTAAAGACAGCTGCCCAAAGCCGTGCTCCCGAGTTTGAGGAAATGCTTTCTTGCATTCGAGGAGCGAAAGCGACTCCAGCCACACTCAGTTGAACAGCCGGTAGCTACAACAGCGTCATCTGTTCTATGCAAGCAGATAGCCGATTTCAGCAATGAATGACTGGGTTATATTGTTATGAAAACTGAGGCTACAATGCAACGACATCAGACATATTACTGTTAGCCTTTTATTGACACTATAGCAGGAGCAAGGTGTACAGTGAAAGACTGCCTCGTCAGAATGCTTGCAGTTTTTGTTCCCAATGTTAGTCGTCAGTAAGTCTGCCTAGCACAAATCTCGCTTATATTAATAGCAGTATCTCATATGGAGCAGGGGAAAAGAGATCAGCTAAACAATGTGGCCCGAAATTACGTGCAGGAAGGGCCACTGCGGCTATTAATAGCCCCAGACTGAGGCTGCCGCAGCTGCCTTAGCGAATTCGGCACCTGGAGTTGCCGGGTATCACCCATCAGGGACGGCAAAGGTTTCTTATGCAATTGAATAGGCTCGCTGCAGCTATTTCTTCGAGGGCTTTTCATTTTCTGCCAGCATGAAGTTTTTTCTGAATCGTTGCAGTGGCTCTTTTGGCTATGGTCATCGGATTTTCTTGGAGCAGCCTCATGGAGCTCGCGATCACTATTGATTCTGTCATCGGTGGCAGCTAACGGCAGCACGAGCTCCACCTCTACTGTCACGCCGTCCACTGGCTTGTCTAATAGGACCGGCGGCTTGCTAGCTTCTGGGCATCACCGATCGTGGACGGCGACAGTTTGCGTTGCCGAAATCGGCAGAAAAATTCAATGGGAAGTTTTTGCTAGCAATTCAGCTGAACCAGAGCAAGAACAAATTGCAAATTGCCTCGCAATTTCCCCTCCTTCCTCTCTCTTGTCCTTGCTCTTTATTTTCAGGAAACGCTCTCTTGAATTAGGGGAGCGAAACCAAGTGGAACTACACTCGGTTAAACAGCCGGCAGCTGCTGCAGCCTCATCTGCCGAGAGAGCTGCATCTGGAGCAGACCGCTCGTTGAGCCGCCACAGCTACTGCTGCAGCAGCAGCAGCTGCTGCTGCTGCCGTCTTAGCTAAGTGGCAACGCCAGCTGTCAAGCTCAGGCGCCGGCACCTGCTTGTCGTTCGACCGAGATGGGCGGCGAACAGCTCTTCGGAGTCTACATATTCGGGGACAGTCAGCAGGTCGACCTCAGGGTGGCCAGGGCAGAGGCTTCGGCAGCGGCAGTTTCAGACTTGTCAACCGCCGCGGCAGCAACGGTTTCTGCTTTGTCGTCGAGGGAGGTGAGTTGATCATGATCATTATCAACTATGTCATCGGTAGCAGCTAACCGCAACAGAAGCACCATCTGCCGGCTCATCTGATACAACGGCAGCTTGCTACCTTTCCGGGCAGCACCGATCATGAACGGCGAATGTTTCTGTTGCCGAAATCGGCAGAAAAACTTCTCGCCGACCAGAAAGCCAGGCTGCTAAGCTACCTACGGCACTATACAGCTGGAACAGCACCACCAGCTGCCTCTCCAACTGAAGCTGCAGAAAGCTGCCTAAAGAGAGCCTCCAAAGGCCGTGCTCTCGATTTACAGAATATGGTCACTTGCATTTGAGGAGCAAAGCGACTTCAACTACAAGCAGCTGTGGATTGCCCGTGGTTGAACCTGCTAGCGCTTCGACCGTGATGGCAATGCCATAGCTAGTGCTTGCCCAGGCTCGGGCGGGAACCCTTAGAGTGCTGCCGGCAAAGCAGGTCCTCCTAGTGGTAGATCTCACACTAGTGATGCCTTGTCACCATCGTTGTGTCAGCAGTCGTGGGCCAGCAGTCTTGTATCTTCTGCAGCCATCGATTCGACGGCTGAGGCAGTGCGGCGTGTGCACCTCTCCGCCCGGGGGAGGAACACACGCCACACCGCGGCAGCGCTTCGATTCGCTCCCACGTAGCCACCACGGCATCGCCCGAGACTTGCCCCTGCTGCGGCTCCGTGTGCTGCTGGGGAAGAAGTAGCAGCAGCAGCAACATGTGGAGCATGGCACCCGAGACGGCCGAGAACATGGTGGGTCAGCCGAGAGCTCCACCATCAGTCCCTATTTTCTCATAGGGGGCCGTGCTTTTCCTTGACACTCGAATCAGTGATCGTGGATGCCGGCTGCTGCAAATGACTGAGACAATGGGGGCCACTGGATCTTGGTCACTCCGACTTTAACCCGGCAGCAGCTACGGACGCTCTGGCACTGGCATGTGCTTGTGTCTGCTAGAGCTCCACGTTTGACAACAGGAACAGCAAGAGTAACAGCAACAGGAACAGCAACAGGAGCAATACGACCGGTGGCTTTCTAGCTTTCCGGGCATCACCGATCGTGGACGGCAACAGGTCGTGTTGCTGAAATCGGAAGAGAATAGTTAAAAGGGAACTTCTTGCCAACCAGTAAGCTAGGCTACTAAGCTACCTACTGCTCCCTACTGCAGGAGTAGC
Source organism: Cristatella mucedo (assembly GCA_009760855.2). Taxonomy (NCBI): domain Eukaryota; kingdom Metazoa; phylum Bryozoa; class Phylactolaemata; family Cristatellidae; genus Cristatella; species Cristatella mucedo. The sequence continues at coordinate 511,868 of WPIO01000096.1, read as the reverse complement.
AGCACCAGCTGCTATTCCACAGAAGCTGCAGAACGCAGACTAAAGAGAGCTGCCCAAACCCGTCCTCTCGAATTTGAGGAAACGCTTTCTTGCATTCGAGGAGCGAAAGTGACTTTACCCACACTCAGTTGAAGAGCCGACAGCTACCGAAGCCTCATCTGCCCTATCCTAGCAGATAGTCTGTTTCAGCAAAAAATGACTGAGTTGGAATGTTATGAAAACTGAGGCTGCAATGCATTGGCATCATACAATGCATCAATTATGTCATCGGTAGCAGCTAAACGCAAAAAGAACCATCTCTACTGCCACACCATCTACCGGCTCGTGTATTACGACCGGCGGCTTGCTACCTTTCCGGGAATCTCCGATCATGAACGGCGAATGTTTCTGTTGCCGAAATCGGTAGAGAAATTAAAACGAAACTTCTTGCTAGCCAGGAAGCCAAGCTACTAAGCTACCTACGGCTCCCTGCACCTGGAGCAGTGGCACCAGCTGCCTCTCCAGCATAAGCTGCAGAAAGCTGCCTAAAGACAGCTGCCCAAAGCCGTGCTCCCGAGTTTGAGGAAATGCTTTCTTGCATTCGAGGAGCGAAAGCGACTCCAGCCACACTCAGTTGAACAGCCGGTAGCTACAACAGCGTCATCTGTTCTATGCAAGCAGATAGCCGATTTCAGCAATGAATGACTGGGTTATATTGTTATGAAAACTGAGGCTACAATGCAACGACATCAGACATATTACTGTTAGCCTTTTATTGACACTATAGCAGGAGCAAGGTGTACAGTGAAAGACTGCCTCGTCAGAATGCTTGCAGTTTTTGTTCCCAATGTTAGTCGTCAGTAAGTCTGCCTAGCACAAATCTCGCTTATATTAATAGCAGTATCTCATATGGAGCAGGGGAAAAGAGATCAGCTAAACAATGTGGCCCGAAATTACGTGCAGGAAGGGCCACTGCGGCTATTAATAGCCCCAGACTGAGGCTGCCGCAGCTGCCTTAGCGAATTCGGCACCTGGAGTTGCCGGGTATCACCCATCAGGGACGGCAAAGGTTTCTTATGCAATTGAATAGGCTCGCTGCAGCTATTTCTTCGAGGGCTTTTCATTTTCTGCCAGCATGAAGTTTTTCTGAATCGTTGCAGTGGCTCTTTTGGCTATGGTCATCGGATTTTCTTGGAGCAGCCTCATGGAGCTCGCGATCACTATTGATTCTGTCATCGGTGGCAGCTAACGGCAGCACGAGCTCCACCTCTACTGTCACGCCGTCCACTGGCTTGTCTAATAGGACCGGCGGCTTGCTAGCTTCTGGGCATCACCGATCGTGGACGGCGACAGTTTGCGTTGCCGAAATCGGCAGAAAAATTCAATGGGAAGTTTTTGCTAGCAATTCAGCTGAACCAGAGCAAGAACAAATTGCAAATTGCCTCGCAATTTCCCCTCCTTCCTCTCTCTTGTCCTTGCTCTTTATTTTCAGGAAACGCTCTCTTGAATTAGGGGAGCGAAACCAAGTGGAACTACACTCGGTTAAACAGCCGGCAGCTGCTGCAGCCTCATCTGCCGAGAGAGCTGCATCTGGAGCAGACCGCTCGTTGAGCCGCCACAGCTACTGCTGCAGCAGCAGCAGCTGCTGCTGCCGTCTTAGCTAAGTGGCAACGCCAGCTGTCAAGCTCAGGCGCCGGCACCTGCTTGTCGTTCGACCGAGATGGGCGGCGAACAGCTCTTCGGAGTCTACATATTCGGGGACAGTCAGCAGGTCGACCTCAGGGTGGCCAGGGCAGAGGCTTCGGCAGCGGCAGTTTCAGACTTGTCAACCGCCGCGGCAGCAACGGTTTCTGCTTTGTCGTCGAGGGAGGTGAGTTGATCATGATCATTATCAACTATGTCATCGGTAGCAGCTAACCGCAACAGAAGCACCATCTGCCGGCTCATCTGATACAACGGCAGCTTGCTACCTTTCCGGGCAGCACCGATCATGAACGGCGAATGTTTCTGTTGCCGAAATCGGCAGAAAAACTTCTCGCCGACCAGAAAGCCAGGCTGCTAAGCTACCTACGGCACTATACAGCTGGAACAGCACCACCAGCTGCCTCTCCAACTGAAGCTGCAGAAAGCTGCCTAAAGAGAGCCTCCAAAGGCCGTGCTCTCGATTTACAGAATATGGTCACTTGCATTTGAGGAGCAAAGCGACTTCAACTACAAGCAGCTGTGGATTGCCCGTGGTTGAACCTGCTAGCGCTTCGACCGTGATGGCAATGCCATAGCTAGTGCTTGCCCAGGCTCGGGCGGGAACCCTTAGAGTGCTGCCGGCAAAGCAGGTCCTCCTAGTGGTAGATCTCACACTAGTGATGCCTTGTCACCATCGTTGTGTCAGCAGTCGTGGGCCAGCAGTCTTGTATCTTCTGCAGCCATCGATTCGACGGCTGAGGCAGTGCGGCGTGTGCACCTCTCCGCCCGGGGGAGGAACACACGCCACACCGCGGCAGCGCTTCGATTCGCTCCCACGTAGCCACCACGGCATCGCCCGAGACTTGCCCCTGCTGCGGCTCCGTGTGCTGCTGGGGAAGAAGTAGCAGCAGCAGCAACATGTGGAGCATGGCACCCGAGACGGCCGAGAACATGGTGGGTCAGCCGAGAGCTCCACCATCAGTCCCTATTTTCTCATAGGGGGCCGTGCTTTTCCTTGACACTCGAATCAGTGATCGTGGATGCCGGCTGCTGCAAATGACTGAGACAATGGGGGCCACTGGATCTTGGTCACTCCGACTTTAACCCGGCAGCAGCTACGGACGCTCTGGCACTGGCATGTGCTTGTGTCTGCTAGAGCTCCACGTTTGACAACAGGAACAGCAAGAGTAACAGCAACAGGAACAGCAACAGGAGCAATACGACCGGTGGCTTTCTAGCTTTCCGGGCATCACCGATCGTGGGACGGCAACAGGTCGTGTTGCTGAAATCGGAAGAATAGTTAAAAGGGAACTTCTTGCCAACCAGTAAGCTAGGCTACTAAGCTACCTACTGCTCCCTACTGCAGGAGTAGCAGCACCAGCTGCTATTCCACAGAAGCTGCAGAACGCAGACTAAAGAGAGCTGCCCAAACCCGTCCTCTCGAATTTGAGGAAACGCTTTCTTGCATTCGAGGAGCGAAAGTGACTTTACCCACACTCAGTTGAAGAGCCGACAGCTACCGAAGCCTCATCTGCCCTATCCTAGCAGATAGTCTGTTTCAGCAAAAAATGACTGAGTTGGAATGTTATGAAAACTGAGGCTGCAATGCATTGGCATCATACAATGCATCAATTATGTCATCGGTAGCAGCTAAACGCAAAAAGAACCATCTCTACTGCCACACCATCTACCGGCTCGTGTATTACGACCGGCGGCTTGCTACCTTTCCGGGAATCTCCGATCATGAACGGCGAATGTTTCTGTTGCCGAAATCGGTAGAGAAATTAAAACGAAACTTCTTGCTAGCCAGGAAGCCAAGCTACTAAGCTACCTACGGCTCCCTGCACCTGGAGCAGTGGCACCAGCTGCCTCTCCAGCATAAGCTGCAGAAAGCTGCCTAAAGACAGCTGCCCAAAGCCGTGCTCCCGAGTTTGAGGAAATGCTTTCTTGCATTCGAGGAGCGAAAGCGACTCCAGCCACACTCAGTTGAACAGCCGGTAGCTACAACAGCGTCATCTGTTCTATGCAAGCAGATAGCCGATTTCAGCAATGAATGACTGGGTTATATTGTTATGAAAACTGAGGCTACAATGCAACGACATCAGACATATTACTGTTAGCCTTTTATTGACACTATAGCAGGAGCAAGGTGTACAGTGAAAGACTGCCTCGTCAGAATGCTTGCAGTTTTTGTTCCCAATGTTAGTCGTCAGTAAGTCTGCCTAGCACAAATCTCGCTTATATTAATAGCAGTATCTCATATGGAGCAGGGGAAAAGAGATCAGCTAAACAATGTGGCCCGAAATTACGTGCAGGAAGGGCCACTGCGGCTATTAATAGCCCCAGACTGAGGCTGCCGCAGCTGCCTTAGCGAATTCGGCACCTGGAGTTGCCGGGTATCACCCATCAGGGACGGCAAAGGTTTCTTATGCAATTGAATAGGCTCGCTGCAGCTATTTCTTCGAGGGCTTTTCATTTTCTGCCAGCATGAAGTTTTTCTGAATCGTTGCAGTGGCTCTTTTGGCTATGGTCATCGGATTTTCTTGGAGCAGCCTCATGGAGCTCGCGATCACTATTGATTCTGTCATCGGTGGCAGCTAACGGCAGCACGAGCTCCACCTCTACTGTCACGCCGTCCACTGGCTTGTCTAATAGGACCGGCGGCTTGCTAGCTTCTGGGCATCACCGATCGTGGACGGCGACAGTTTGCGTTGCCGAAATCGGCAGAAAAATTCAATGGGAAGTTTTTGCTAGCAATTCAGCTGAACCAGAGCAAGAACAAATTGCAAATTGCCTCGCAATTTCCCCTCCTTCCTCTCTCTTGTCCTTGCTCTTTATTTTCAGGAAACGCTCTCTTGAATTAGGGGAGCGAAACCAAGTGGAACTACACTCGGTTAAACAGCCGGCAGCTGCTGCAGCCTCATCTGCCGAGAGAGCTGCATCTGGAGCAGACCGCTCGTTGAGCCGCCACAGCTACTGCTGCAGCAGCAGCAGCTGCTGCTGCCGTCTTAGCTAAGTGGCAACGCCAGCTGTCAAGCTCAGGCGCCGGCACCTGCTTGTCGTTCGACCGAGATGGGCGGCGAACAGCTCTTCGGAGTCTACATATTCGGGGACAGTCAGCAGGTCGACCTCAGGGTGGCCAGGGCAGAGGCTTCGGCAGCGGCAGTTTCAGACTTGTCAACCGCCGCGGCAGCAACGGTTTCTGCTTTGTCGTCGAGGGAGGTGAGTTGATCATGATCATTATCAACTATGTCATCGGTAGCAGCTAACCGCAACAGAAGCACCATCTGCCGGCTCATCTGATACAACGGCAGCTTGCTACCTTTCCGGGCAGCACCGATCATGAACGGCGAATGTTTCTGTTGCCGAAATCGGCAGAAAAACTTCTCGCCGACCAGAAAGCCAGGCTGCTAAGCTACCTACGGCACTATACAGCTGGAACAGCACCACCAGCTGCCTCTCCAACTGAAGCTGCAGAAAGCTGCCTAAAGAGAGCCTCCAAAGGCCGTGCTCTCGATTTACAGAATATGGTCACTTGCATTTGAGGAGCAAAGCGACTTCAACTACAAGCAGCTGTGGATTGCCCGTGGTTGAACCTGCTAGCGCTTCGACCGTGATGGCAATGCCATAGCTAGTGCTTGCCCAGGCTCGGGCGGGAACCCTTAGAGTGCTGCCGGCAAAGCAGGTCCTCCTAGTGGTAGATCTCACACTAGTGATGCCTTGTCACCATCGTTGTGTCAGCAGTCGTGGGCCAGCAGTCTTGTATCTTCTGCAGCCATCGATTCGACGGCTGAGGCAGTGCGGCGTGTGCACCTCTCCGCCCGGGGGAGGAACACACGCCACACCGCGGCAGCGCTTCGATTCGCTCCCACGTAGCCACCACGGCATCGCCCGAGACTTGCCCCTGCTGCGGCTCCGTGTGCTGCTGGGGAAGAAGTAGCAGCAGCAGCAACATGTGGAGCATGGCACCCGAGACGGCCGAGAACATGGTGGGTCAGCCGAGAGCTCCACCATCAGTCCCTATTTTCTCATAGGGGGCCGTGCTTTTCCTTGACACTCGAATCAGTGATCGTGGATGCCGGCTGCTGCAAATGACTGAGACAATGGGGGCCACTGGATCTTGGTCACTCCGACTTTAACCCGGCAGCAGCTACGGACGCTCTGGCACTGGCATGTGCTTGTGTCTGCTAGAGCTCCACGTTTGACAACAGGAACAGCAAGAGTAACAGCAACAGGAACAGCAACAGGAGCAATACGACCGGTGGCTTTCTAGCTTTCCGGGCATCACCGATCGTGGACGGCAACAGGTCGTGTTGCTGAAATCGGAAGAATAGTTAAAAGGGAACTTCTTGCCAACCAGTAAGCTAGGCTACTAAGCTACCTACTGCTCCCTACTGCAGGAGTAGCAGCACCAGCTGCTATTCCACAGAAGCTGCAGAACGCAGACTAAAGAGAGCTGCCCAAACCCGTCCTCTCGAATTTGAGGAAACGCTTTCTTGCATTCGAGGAGCGAAAGTGACTTTACCCACACTCAGTTGAAGAGCCGACAGCTACCGAAGCCTCATCTGCCCTATCCTAGCAGATATTCTGTTTTCAAAAAAAATGACTGAGTTGGAATGTTATGAAAACTGAGGCTGCAATGCATTGGCATCATACAATGCATCAATTATGTCATCGGTAGCAGCTAAACGCAAAAAGAACCATCTCTACTGCCACACCATCTACCGGCTCGTGTATTACGACCGGCGGCTTGCTACCTTTCCGGGAATCTCCGATCATGAACGGCGAATGTTTCTGTTGCCGAAATCGGTAGAGAAATTAAAACGAAACTTCTTGCTAGCCAGGAAGCCAAGCTACTAAGCTACCTACGGCTCCCTGCACCTGGAGCAGTGGCACCAGCTGCCTCTCCAGCATAAGCTGCAGAAAGCTGCCTAAAGACAGCTGCCCAAAGCCGTGCTCCCGAGTTTGAGGAAATGCTTTCTTGCATTCGAGGAGCGAAAGCGACTCCAGCCACACTCAGTTGAACAGCCGGTAGCTACAACAGCGTCATCTGTTCTATGCAAGCAGATAGCCGATTTCAGCAATGAATGACTGGGTTATATTGTTATGAAAACTGAGGCTACAATGCAACGACATCAGACATATTACTGTTAGCCTTTTATTGACACTATAGCAGGAGCAAGGTGTACAGTGAAAGACTGCCTCGTCAGAATGCTTGCAGTTTTTGTTCCCAATGTTAGTCGTCAGTAAGTCTGCCTAGCACAAATCTCGCTTATATTAATAGCAGTATCTCATATGGAGCAGGGGAAAAGAGATCAGCTAAACAATGTGGCCCGAAATTACGTGCAGGAAGGGCCACTGCGGCTATTAATAGCCCCAGACTGAGGCTGCCGCAGCTGCCTTAGCGAATTCGGCACCTGGAGTTGCCGGGTATCACCCATCAGGGACGGCAAAGGTTCTTATGCAATTGAATAGGCTCGCTGCAGCTATTTCTTCGAGGGCTTTTCATTTTCTGCCAGCATGAAGTTTTTCTGAATCGTTGCAGTGGCTCTTTTGGCTATGGTCATCGGATTTTCTTGGAGCAGCCTCATGGAGCTCGCGATCACTATTGATTCTGTCATCGGTGGCAGCTAACGGCAGCACGAGCTCCACCTCTACTGTCACGCCGTCCACTGGCTTGTCTAATAGGACCGGCGGCTTGCTAGCTTCTGGGCATCACCGATCGTGGACGGCGACAGTTTGCGTTGCCGAAATCGGCAGAAAAATTCAATGGGAAGTTTTTGCTAGCAATTCAGCTGAACCAGAGCAAGAACAAATTGCAAATTGCCTCGCAATTTCCCCTCCTTCCTCTCTCTTGTCCTTGCTCTTTATTTTCAGGAAACGCTCTCTTGAATTAGGGGAGCGAAACCAAGTGGAACTACACTCGGTTAAACAGCCGGCAGCTGCTGCAGCCTCATCTGCCGAGAGAGCTGCATCTGGAGCAGACCGCTCGTTGAGCCGCCACAGCTACTGCTGCAGCAGCAGCAGCTGCTGCTGCCGTCTTAGCTAAGTGGCAACGCCAGCTGTCAAGCTCAGGCGCCGGCACCTGCTTGTCGTTCGACCGAGATGGGCGGCGAACAGCTCTTCGGAGTCTACATATTCGGGGACAGTCAGCAGGTCGACCTCAGGGTGGCCAGGGCAGAGGCTTCGGCAGCGGCAGTTTCAGACTTGTCAACCGCCGCGGCAGCAACGGTTTCTGCTTTGTCGTCGAGGGAGGTGAGTTGATCATGATCATTATCAACTATGTCATCGGTAGCAGCTAACCGCAACAGAAGCACCATCTGCCGGCTCATCTGATACAACGGCAGCTTGCTACCTTTCCGGGCAGCACCGATCATGAACGGCGAATGTTTCTGTTGCCGAAATCGGCAGAAAAACTTCTCGCCGACCAGAAAGCCAGGCTGCTAAGCTACCTACGGCACTATACAGCTGGAACAGCACCACCAGCTGCCTCTCCAACTGAAGCTGCAGAAAGCTGCCTAAAGAGAGCCTCCAAAGGCCGTGCTCTCGATTTACAGAATATGGTCACTTGCATTTGAGGAGCAAAGCGACTTCAACTACAAGCAGCTGTGGATTGCCCGTGGTTGAACCTGCTAGCGCTTCGACCGTGATGGCAATGCCATAGCTAGTGCTTGCCCAGGCTCGGGCGGGAACCCTTAGAGTGCTGCCGGCAAAGCAGGTCCTCCTAGTGGTAGATCTCACACTAGTGATGCCTTGTCACCATCGTTGTGTCAGCAGTCGTGGGCCAGCAGTCTTGTATCTTCTGCAGCCATCGATTCGACGGCTGAGGCAGTGCGGCGTGTGCACCTCTCCGCCCGGGGGAGGAACACACGCCACACCGCGGCAGCGCTTCGATTCGCTCCCACGTAGCCACCACGGCATCGCCCGAGACTTGCCCCTGCTGCGGCTCCGTGTGCTGCTGGGGAAGAAGTAGCAGCAGCAGCAACATGTGGAGCATGGCACCCGAGACGGCCGAGAACATGGTGGGTCAGCCGAGAGCTCCACCATCAGTCCCTATTTTCTCATAGGGGGCCGTGCTTTTCCTTGACACTCGAATCAGTGATCGTGGATGCCGGCTGCTGCAAATGACTGAGACAATGGGGGCCACTGGATCTTGGTCACTCCGACTTTAACCCGGCAGCAGCTACGGACGCTCTGGCACTGGCATGTGCTTGTGTCTGCTAGAGCTCCACGTTTGACAACAGGAACAGCAAGAGTAACAGCAACAGGAACAGCAACAGGAGCAATACGACCGGTGGCTTTCTAGCTTTCCGGGCATCACCGATCGTGGACGGCAACAGGTCGTGTTGCTGAAATCGGAAGAATAGTTAAAAGGGAACTTCTTGCCAACCAGTAAGCTAGGCTACTAAGCTACCTACTGCTCCCTACTGCAGGAGTAGCAGCACCAGCTGCTATTCCACAGAAGCTGCAGAACGCAGACTAAAGAGAGCTGCCCAAACCCGTCCTCTCGAATTTGAGGAAACGCTTTCTTGCATTCGAGGAGCGAAAGTGACTTTACCCACACTCAGTTGAAGAGCCGACAGCTACCGAAGCCTCATCTGCCCTATCCTAGCAGATAGTCTGTTTCAGCAAAAAATGACTGAGTTGGAATGTTATGAAAACTGAGGCTGCAATGCATTGACATCATACAATGCATCAATTATGTCATCGGTAGCAGCTAAACGCAAAAAGAACCATCTCTACTGCCACACCATCTACCGGCTCGTGTATTACGACCGGCGGCTTGCTACCTTTCCGGGAATCTCCGATCATGAACGGCGAATGTTTCTGTTGCCGAAATCGGTAGAGAAATTAAAACGAAACTTCTTGCTAGCCAGGAAGCCAAGCTACTAAGCTACCTACGGCTCCCTGCACCTGGAGCAGTGGCACCAGCTGCCTCTCCAGCATAAGCTGCAGAAAGCTGCCTAAAGACAGCTGCCCAAAGCCGTGCTCCCGAGTTTGAGGAAATGCTTTCTTGCATTCGAGGAGCGAAAGCGACTCCAGCCACACTCAGTTGAACAGCCGGTAGCTACAACAGCGTCATCTGTTCTATGCAAGCAGATAGCCGATTTCAGCAATGAATGACTGGGTTATATTGTTATGAAAACTGAGGCTACAATGCAACGACATCAGACATATTACTGTTAGCCTTTTATTGACACTATAGCAGGAGCAAGGTGTACAGTGAAAGACTGCCTCGTCAGAATGCTTGCAGTTTTTGTTCCCAATGTTAGTCGTCAGTAAGTCTGCCTAGCACAAATCTCGCTTATATTAATAGCAGTATCTCATATGGAGCAGGGGGAAAAGAGATCAGCTAAACAATGTGGCCCGAAATTACGTGCAGGAAGGGCCACTGCGGCTATTAATAGCCCCAGACTGAGGCTGCCGCAGCTGCCTTAGCGAATTCGGCACCTGGAGTTGCCGGGTATCACCCATCAGGGACGGCAAAGGTTTCTTATGCAATTGAATAGGCTCGCTGCAGCTATTTCTTCGAGGGCTTTTCATTTTCTGCCAGCATGAAGTTTTTCTGAATCGTTGCAGTGGCTCTTTTGGCTATGGTCATCGGATTTTCTTGGAGCAGCCTCATGGAGCTCGCGATCACTATTGATTCTGTCATCGGTGGCAGCTAACGGCAGCACGAGCTCCACCTCTACTGTCACGCCGTCCACTGGCTTGTCTAATAGGACCGGCGGCTTGCTAGCTTCTGGGCATCACCGATCGTGGACGGCGACAGTTTGCGTTGCCGAAATCGGCAGAAAAATTCAATGGGAAGTTTTTGCTAGCAATTCAGCTGAACCAGAGCAAGAACAAATTGCAAATTGCCTCGCAATTTCCCCTCCTTCCTCTCTCTTGTCCTTGCTCTTTATTTTCAGGAAACGCTCTCTTGAATTAGGGGAGCGAAACCAAGTGGAACTACACTCGGTTAAACAGCCGGCAGCTGCTGCAGCCTCATCTGCGAGAGAGAGCTGCATCTGGAGCAGACCGCTCGTTGAGCCGCCACAGCTACTGCTGCAGCAGCAGCAGCTGCTGCTGCCGTCTTAGCTAAGTGGCAACGCCAGCTGTCAAGCTCAGGCGCCGGCACCTGCTTGTCGTTCGACCGAGATGGGCGGCGAACAGCTCTTCGGAGTCTACATATTCGGGGACAGTCAGCAGGTCGACCTCAGGGTGGCCAGGGCAGAGGCTTCGGCAGCGGCAGTTTCAGACTTGTCAACCGCCGCGGCAGCAACGGTTTCTGCTTTGTCGTCGAGGGAGGTGAGTTGATCATGATCATTATCAACTATGTCATCGGTAGCAGCTAACCGCAACAGAAGCACCATCTGCCGGCTCATCTGATACAACGGCAGCTTGCTACCTTTCCGGGCAGCACCGATCATGAACGGCGAATGTTTCTGTTGCCGAAATCGGCAGAAAAACTTCTCGCCGACCAGAAAGCCAGGCTGCTAAGCTACCTACGGCACTATACAGCTGGAACAGCACCACCAGCTGCCTCTCCAACTGAAGCTGCAGAAAGCTGCCTAAAGAGAGCCTCCAAAGGCCGTGCTCTCGATTTACAGAATATGGTCACTTGCATTTGAGGAGCAAAGCGACTTCAACTACAAGCAGCTGTGGATTGCCCGTGGTTGAACCTGCTAGCGCTTCGACCGTGATGGCAATGCCATAGCTAGTGCTTGCCCAGGCTCGGGCGGGAACCCTTAGAGTGCTGCCGGCAAAGCAGGTCCTCCTAGTGGTAGATCTCACACTAGTGATGCCTTGTCACCATCGTTGTGTCAGCAGTCGTGGGCCAGCAGTCTTGTATCTTCTGCAGCCATCGATTCGACGGCTGAGGCAGTGCGGCGTGTGCACCTCTCCGCCCGGGGGAGGAACACACGCCACACCGCGGCAGCGCTTCGATTCGCTCCCACGTAGCCACCACGGCATCGCCCGAGACTTGCCCCTGCTGCGGCTCCGTGTGCTGCTGGGGAAGAAGTAGCAGCAGCAGCAACATGTGGAGCATGGCACCCGAGACGGCCGAGAACATGGTGGGTCAGCCGAGAGCTCCACCATCAGTCCCTATTTTCTCATAGGGGGCCGTGCTTTTCCTTGACACTCGAATCAGTGATCGTGGATGCCGGCTGCTGCAAATGACTGAGACAATGGGGGCCACTGGATCTTGGTCACTCCGACTTTAACCCGGCAGCAGCTACGGACGCTCTGGCACTGGCATGTGCTTGTGTCTGCTAGAGCTCCACGTTTGACAACAGGAACAGCAAGAGTAACAGCAACAGGAACAGCAACAGGAGCAATACGACCGGTGGCTTTCTAGCTTTCCGGGCATCACCGATCGTGGACGGCAACAGGTCGTGTTGCTGAAATCGGAAGAATAGTTAAAAGGGAACTTCTTGCCAACCAGTAAGCTAGGCTACTAAGCTACCTACTGCTCCCTACTGCAGGAGTAGCAGCACCAGCTGCTATTCCACAGAAGCTGCAGAACGCAGACTAAAGAGAGCTGCCCAAACCCGTCCTCTCGAATTTGAGGAAACGCTTTCTTGCATTCGAGGAGCGAAAGTGACTTTACCCACACTCAGTTGAAGAGCCGACAGCTACCGAAGCCTCATCTGCCCTATCCTAGCAGATAGTCTGTTTCAGCAAAAAATGACTGAGTTGGAATGTTATGAAAACTGAGGCTGCAATGCATTGACATCATACAATGCATCAATTATGTCATCGGTAGCAGCTAAACGCAAAAAGAACCATCTCTACTGCCACACCATCTACCGGCTCGTGTATTACGACCGGCGGCTTGCTACCTTTCCGGGAATCTCCGATCATGAACGGCGAATGTTTCTGTTGCCGAAATCGGTAGAGAAATTAAAACGAAACTTCTTGCTAGCCAGGAAGCCAAGCTACTAAGCTACCTACGGCTCCCTGCACCTGGAGCAGTGGCACCAGCTGCCTCTCCAGCATAAGCTGCAGAAAGCTGCCTAAAGACAGCTGCCCAAAGCCGTGCTCCCGAGTTTGAGGAAATGCTTTCTTGCATTCGAGGAGCGAAAGCGACTCCAGCCACACTCAGTTGAACAGCCGGTAGCTACAACAGCGTCATCTGTTCTATGCAAGCAGATAGCCGATTTCAGCAATGAATGACTGGGTTATATTGTTATGAAAACTGAGGCTACAATGCAACGACATCAGACATATTACTGTTAGCCTTTTATTGACACTATAGCAGGAGCAAGGTGTACAGTGAAAGACTGCCTCGTCAGAATGCTTGCAGTTTTTGTTCCCAATGTTAGTCGTCAGTAAGTCTGCCTAGCACAAATCTCGCTTATATTAATAGCAGTATCTCATATGGAGCAGGGGAAAAAGAGATCAGCTAAACAATGTGGCCCGAAATTACGTGCAGGAAGGGCCACTGCGGCTATTAATAGCCCCAGACTGAGGCTGCCGCAGCTGCCTTAGCGAATTCGGCACCTGGAGTTGCCGGGTATCACCCATCAGGGACGGCAAAGGTTTCTTATGCAATTGAATAGGCTCGCTGCAGCTATTTCTTCGAGGGCTTTTCATTTTCTGCCAGCATGAAGTTTTTCTGAATCGTTGCAGTGGCTCTTTTGGCTATGGTCATCGGATTTTCTTGGAGCAGCCTCATGGAGCTCGCGATCACTATTGATTCTGTCATCGGTGGCAGCTAACGGCAGCACGAGCTCCACCTCTACTGTCACGCCGTCCACTGGCTTGTCTAATAGGACCGGCGGCTTGCTAGCTTCTGGGCATCACCGATCGTGGACGGCGACAGTTTGCGTTGCCGAAATCGGCAGAAAAATTCAATGGGAAGTTTTTGCTAGCAATTCAGCTGAACCAGAGCAAGAACAAATTGCAAATTGCCTCGCAATTTCCCCTCCTTCCTCTCTCTTGTCCTTGCTCTTTATTTTCAGGAAACGCTCTCTTGAATTAGGGGAGCGAAACCAAGTGGAACTACACTCGGTTAAACAGCCGGCAGCTGCTGCAGCCTCATCTGCCGAGAGAGCTGCATCTGGAGCAGACCGCTCGTTGAGCCGCCACAGCTACTGCTGCAGCAGCAGCAGCTGCTGCTGCCGTCTTAGCTAAGTGGCAACGCCAGCTGTCAAGCTCAGGCGCCGGCACCTGCTTGTCGTTCGACCGAGATGGGCGGCGAACAGCTCTTCGGAGTCTACATATTCGGGGACAGTCAGCAGGTCGACCTCAGGGTGGCCAGGGCAGAGGCTTCGGCAGCGGCAGTTTCAGACTTGTCAACCGCCGCGGCAGCAACGGTTTCTGCTTTGTCGTCGAGGGAGGTGAGTTGATCATGATCATTATCAACTATGTCATCGGTAGCAGCTAACCGCAACAGAAGCACCATCTGCCGGCTCATCTGATACAACGGCAGCTTGCTACCTTTCCGGGCAGCACCGATCATGAACGGCGAATGTTTCTGTTACCGAAATCGGCAGAAAAACTTCTCGCCGACCAGAAAGCCAGGCTGCTAAGCTACCTACGGCACTATACAGCTGGAACAGCACCACCAGCTGCCTCTCCAACTGAAGCTGCAGAAAGCTGCCTAAAGAGAGCCTCCAAAGGCCGTGCTCTCGATTTACAGAATATGGTCACTTGCATTTGAGGAGCAAAGCGACTTCAACTACAAGCAGCTGTGGATTGCCCGTGGTTGAACCTGCTAGCGCTTCGACCGTGATGGCAATGCCATAGCTAGTGCTTGCCCAGGCTCGGGCGGGAACCCTTAGAGTGCTGCCGGCAAAGCAGGTCCTCCTAGTGGTAGATCTCACACTAGTGATGCCTTGTCACCATCGTTGTGTCAGCAGTCGTGGGCCAGCAGTCTTGTATCTTCTGCAGCCATCGATTCGACGGCTGAGGCAGTGCGGCGTGTGCACCTCTCCGCCCGGGGGAGGAACACACGCCACACCGCGGCAGCGCTTCGATTCGCTCCCACGTAGCCACCACGGCATCGCCCGAGACTTGCCCCTGCTGCGGCTCCGTGTGCTGCTGGGGAAGAAGTAGCAGCAGCAGCAACATGTGGAGCATGGCACCCGAGACGGCCGAGAACATGGTGGGTCAGCCGAGAGCTCCACCATCAGTCCCTATTTTCTCATAGGGGGCCGTGCTTTTCCTTGACACTCGAATCAGTGATCGTGGATGCCGGCTGCTGCAAATGACTGAGACAATGGGGGCCACTGGATCTTGGTCACTCCGACTTTAACCCGGCAGCAGCTACGGACGCTCTGGCACTGGCATGTGCTTGTGTCTGCTAGAGCTCCACGTTTGACAACAGGAACAGCAAGAGTAACAGCAACAGGAACAGCAACAGGAGCAATACGACCGGTGGCTTTCTAGCTTTCCGGGCATCACCGATCGTGGACGGCAACAGGTCGTGTTGCTGAAATCGGAAGAATAGTTAAAAGGGAACTTCTTGCCAACCAGTAAGCTAGGCTACTAAGCTACCTACTGCTCCCTACTGCAGGAGTAGCAGCACCAGCTGCTATTCCACAGAAGCTGCAGAACGCAGACTAAAGAGAGCTGCCCAAACCCGTCCTCTCGAATTTGAGGAAACGCTTTCTTGCATTCGAGGAGCGAAAGTGACTTTACCCACACTCAGTTGAAGAGCCGACAGCTACCGAAGCCTCATCTGCCCTATCCTAGCAGATAGTCTGTTTCAGCAAAAAATGACTGAGTTGGAATGTTATGAAAACTGAGGCTGCAATGCATTGGCATCATACAATGCATCAATTATGTCATCGGTAGCAGCTAAACGCAAAAAGAACCATCTCTACTGCCACACCATCTACCGGCTCGTGTATTACGACCGGCGGCTTGCTACCTTTCCGGGAATCTCCGATCATGAACGGCGAATGTTTCTGTTGCCGAAATCGGTAGAGAAATTAAAACGAAACTTCTTGCTAGCCAGGAAGCCAAGCTACTAAGCTACCTACGGCTCCCTGCACCTGGAGCAGTGGCACCAGCTGCCTCTCCAGCATAAGCTGCAGAAAGCTGCCTAAAGACAGCTGCCCAAAGCCGTGCTCCCGAGTTTGAGGAAATGCTTTCTTGCATTCGAAGAGCGAAAGCGACTCCAGCCACACTCAGTTGAACAGCCGGTAGCTACAACAGCGTCATCTGTTCTATGCAAGCAGATAGCCGATTTCAGCAATGAATGACTGGGTTATATTGTTATGAAAACTGAGGCTACAATGCAACGACATCAGACATATTACTGTTAGCCTTTTATTGACACTATAGCAGGAGCAAGGTGTACAGTGAAAGACTGCCTCGTCAGAATGCTTGCAGTTTTTGTTCCCAATGTTAGTCGTCAGTAAGTCTGCCTAGCACAAATCTCGCTTATATTAATAGCAGTATCTCATATGGAGCAGGGGAAAAGAGATCAGCTAAACAATGTGGCCCGAAATTACGTGCAGGAAGGGCCACTGCGGCTATTAATAGCCCCAGACTGAGGCTGCCGCAGCTGCCTTAGCGAATTCGGCACCTGGAGTTGCCGGGTATCACCCATCAGGGACGGCAAAGGTTTCTTATGCAATTGAATAGGCTCGCTGCAGCTATTTCTTCGAGGGCTTTTCATTTTCTGCCAGCATGAAGTTTTTCTGAATCGTTGCAGTGGCTCTTTTGGCTATGGTCATCGGATTTTCTTGGAGCAGCCTCATGGAGCTCGCGATCACTATTGATTCTGTCATCGGTGGCAGCTAACGGCAGCACGAGCTCCACCTCTACTGTCACGCCGTCCACTGGCTTGTCTAATAGGACCGGCGGCTTGCTAGCTTCTGGGCATCACCGATCGTGGACGGCGACAGTTTGCGTTGCCGAAATCGGCAGAAAAATTCAATGGGAAGTTTTTGCTAGCAATTCAGCTGAACCAGAGCAAGAACAAATTGCAAATTGCCTCGCAATTTCCCCTCCTTCCTCTCTCTTGTCCTTGCTCTTTTTTTTTCAGGAAACGCTCTCTTGAATTAGGGGAGCGAAACCAAGTGGAACTACACTCGGTTAAACAGCCGGCAGCTGCTGCAGCCTCATCTGCCGAGAGAGCTGCATCTGGAGCAGACCGCTCGTTGAGCCGCCACAGCTACTGCTGCAGCAGCAGCAGCTGCTGCTGCCGTCTTAGCTAAGTGGCAACGCCAGCTGTCAAGCTCAGGCGCCGGCACCTGCTTGTCGTTCGACCGAGATGGGCGGCGAACAGCTCTTCGGAGTCTACATATTCGGGGACAGTCAGCAGGTCGACCTCAGGGTGGCCAGGGCAGAGGCTTCGGCAGCGGCAGTTTCAGACTTGTCAACCGCCGCGGCAGCAACGGTTTCTGCTTTGTCGTCGAGGGAGGTGAGTTGATCATGATCATTATCAACTATGTCATCGGTAGCAGCTAACCGCAACAGAAGCACCATCTGCCGGCTCATCTGATACAACGGCAGCTTGCTACCTTTCCGGGCAGCACCGATCATGAACGGCGAATGTTTCTGTTGCCGAAATCGGCAGAAAAACTTCTCGCCGACCAGAAAGCCAGGCTGCTAAGCTACCTACGGCACTATACAGCTGGAACAGCACCACCAGCTGCCTCTCCAACTGAAGCTGCAGAAAGCTGCCTAAAGAGAGCCTCCAAAGGCCGTGCTCTCGATTTACAGAATATGGTCACTTGCATTTGAGGAGCAAAGCGACTTCAACTACAAGCAGCTGTGGATTGCCCGTGGTTGAACCTGCTAGCGCTTCGACCGTGATGGCAATGCCATAGCTAGTGCTTGCCCAGGCTCGGGCGGGAACCCTTAGAGTGCTGCCGGCAAAGCAGGTCCTCCTAGTGGTAGATCTCACACTAGTGATGCCTTGTCACCATCGTTGTGTCAGCAGTCGTGGGCCAGCAGTCTTGTATCTTCTGCAGCCATCGATTCGACGGCTGAGGCAGTGCGGCGTGTGCACCTCTCCGCCCGGGGGAGGAACACACGCCACACCGCGGCAGCGCTTCGATTCGCTCCCACGTAGCCACCACGGCATCGCCCGAGACTTGCCCCTGCTGCGGCTCCGTGTGCTGCTGGGGAAGAAGTAGCAGCAGCAGCAACATGTGGAGCATGGCACCCGAGACGGCCGAGAACATGGTGGGTCAGCCGAGAGCTCCACCATCAGTCCCTATTTTCTCATAGGGGGCCGTGCTTTTCCTTGACACTCGAATCAGTGATCGTGGATGCCGGCTGCTGCAAATGACTGAGACAATGGGGGCCACTGGATCTTGGTCACTCCGACTTTAACCCGGCAGCAGCTACGGACGCTCTGGCACTGGCATGTGCTTGTGTCTGCTAGAGCTCCACGTTTGACAACAGGAACAGCAAGAGTAACAGCAACAGGAACAGCAACAGGAGCAATACGACCGGTGGCTTTCTAGCTTTCCGGGCATCACCGATCGTGGACGGCAACAGGTCGTGTTGCTGAAATCGGAAGAATAGTTAAAAGGGAACTTCTTGCCAACCAGTAAGCTAGGCTACTAAGCTACCTACTGCTCCCTACTGCAGGAGTAGCAGCACCAGCTGCTATTCCACAGAAGCTGCAGAACGCAGACTAAAGAGAGCTGCCCAAACCCCGTCCTCTCGAATTTGAGGAAACGCTTTCTTGCATTCGAGGAGCGAAAGTGACTTTACCCACACTCAGTTGAAGAGCCGACAGCTACCGAAGCCTCATCTGCCCTATCCTAGCAGATAGTCTGTTTCAGCAAAAAATGACTGAGTTGGAATGTTATGAAAACTGAGGCTGCAATGCATTGACATCATACAATGCATCAATTATGTCATCGGTAGCAGCTAAACGCAAAAAGAACCATCTCTACTGCCACACCATCTACCGGCTCGTGTATTACGACCGGCGGCTTGCTACCTTTCCGGGAATCTCCGATCATGAACGGCGAATGTTTCTGTTGCCGAAATCGGTAGAGAAATTAAAACGAAACTTCTTGCTAGCCAGGAAGCCAAGCTACTAAGCTACCTACGGCTCCCTGCACCTGGAGCAGTGGCACCAGCTGCCTCTCCAGCATAAGCTGCAGAAAGCTGCCTAAAGACAGCTGCCCAAAGCCGTGCTCCCGAGTTTGAGGAAATGCTTTCTTGCATTCGAAGAGCGAAAGCGACTCCAGCCACACTCAGTTGAACAGCCGGTAGCTACAACAGCGTCATCTGTTCTATGCAAGCAGATAGCCGATTTCAGCAATGAATGACTGGGTTATATTGTTATGAAAACTGAGGCTACAATGCAACGACATCAGACATATTACTGTTAGCCTTTTATTGACACTATAGCAGGAGCAAGGTGTACAGTGAAAGACTGCCTCGTCAGAATGCTTGCAGTTTTTGTTCCCAATGTTAGTCGTCAGTAAGTCTGCCTAGCACAAATCTCGCTTATATTAATAGCAGTATCTCATATGGAGCAGGGGAAAAGAGATCAGCTAAACAATGTGGCCCGAAATTACGTGCAGGAAGGGCCACTGCGGCTATTAATAGCCCCAGACTGAGGCTGCCGCAGCTGCCTCAGCGAATTCGGCACCTGGAGTTGCCGGGTATCACCCATCAGGGACGGCAAAGGTTTCTTATGCAATTGAATAGGCTCGCTGCAGATATTTCTTCGAGGGCTTTTCATTTTCTGCCAGCATGAAGTTTTTCTGAATCGTTGCAGTGGCTCTTTTAGCTATGGTCATCGGATTTTCTTGGAGCAGCCTCATGGAGCTCTCGATCACTATATATTCTGTCATCGGTGGCAGCTAACGGCAGCACGAGCTCCACCTCTACTGTCACGCCGTCCACTGGCTTGTCTAATAGGACCGGCGGCTTGCTAGCTTCTGGGCATCACCGATCGTGGACGGCGACAGTTTGCGTTGCCGAAATCGGCAGAAAAATTCAATGGGTAGTTTTATCTAGCAATTCAGCTGAACCAGAGCAAGAACAAATTGCAAATTGCCTCGCAATTTCCCCTCCTTCCTCTCTCTTGTCCTTGCTCTTTATTTTCAGGAAACGCTCTCTTGAATTAGGGGAGCGAAACCAAGTGGAACTACACTCGGTTAAACAGCCGGCAGCTGCTGCAGCCTCATCTGCCGAGAGAGCTGCATCTGGAGCAGACCGCTCGTTGAGCCGCCACAGCTACTGCTGCAGCAGCAGCAGCTGCTGCTGCCGTCTTAGCTAAGTGGCAACGCCAGCTGTCAAGCTCAGGCGCCGGCACCTGCTTGTCGTTCGACCGAGATGGGCGGCGAACAGCTCTTCGGAGTCTACATATTCGGGGACAGTCAGCAGGTCGACCTCAGGGTGGCCAGGGCAGAGGCTTCGGCAGCGGCAGTTTCAGACTTGTCAACCGCCGCGGCAGCAACGGTTTCTGCTTTGTCGTCGAGGGAGGTGAGTTGATCATGATCATTATCAACTATGTCATCGGTAGCAGCTAACCGCAACAGAAGCACCATCTGCCGGCTCATCTGATACAACGGCAGCTTGCTACCTTTCCGGGCAGCACCGATCATGAACGGCGAATGTTTCTGTTGCCGAAATCGGCAGAAAAACTTCTCGCCGACCAGAAAGCCAGGCTGCTAAGCTACCTACGGAACAGAGCTACCTACAGCAACAGGAACAGCAACAGGTGCACCGCCGCTACTGCCACACAATCCACCGGCTTGACTAATACGACCGGCGGCTTCCTTACTTTCCGGGCATCACCGATCGTGGACGGCAACAGGTTGGAACGGGTCGTGGCAGACCAGCTGAACTCGTATATTGAAACCTCACACCTTGCTAGTAAGTTCCAGTCTGGCTTTAGAGCTAATCACTCCACAGAGTCAGCATTGCTTCGGGTATATAACGACCTACTTAGGAATGCAGACATGGGTAGAGTGTCTCGTCTTGTTTTGCTCGATCTTTCGGCAGCTTTTGATACCATCGAAGTACTTCTAGAGCGCCTCTCATCTCGCCTGGGCATCACTGGCACTGCTCTGCAGTGGTTCAGGTCCTATCTCAGTGGGAGACTCCAGAGTGTTGACGTGAATGGACAAAGATCATCTGAAGTAATTCTAAAATACGGAGTACCTCAGGGCTCTGTGCTAGGTTTGGTCCTTTTTACCGTTTATACTCTCCCTCTCGCTGATGTGATTGCCAAGAACAATCTAGGCTTTCACTTCTATGCGGATGACACTCAGTTGTACCTTTGCTTTGATCCCTCCCAGCCTTCGAGCACCTCAAATTCTCTCAACTCACTTGCTGCATGCATTGATGACATCCGATCATGGATGGCAGCAAATTTTCTAAAACTAAACGATGATAAAACTAACTTACTAGTTATGGGCAAACCTATTGTTATTCAGAAATTGGAAAGGCTGACATTCAAAATTGGCTCTGCCAGCATATCTCCAGTTGCATCAGCTCGAAATCTAGGTGTCATATTCCAAAGCGACCTCTCGTTAGACGACCACATCAGCTCCACAGTCAAATCAGCCTATTTTCAGCTTCATAACATTGCTAATATTAGGGCTTGTTTAGATAAGGATACCACGTCTAAGCTGGTCCGTGCATTCGTGACATCCCGTCTCGACTTCTGCAACTCACTGCTTACAGGCCTACCAGCATGTGCGATCAGGCGATTGCAGCTGGTGCAAAACTCTGCAGCTAGGCTTGTCTGTCGTGAGCGTCGCAGTTGCCACATTACTCCACTTCTCGCCGACCTGCACTGGTTACCAGTCAAGCAACGGATTGACTTCAAGGTTTTGTCGCTCACTTTTAGGTCTCTTCATTCTATGGCTCCAGCCTACCTTTCAGATATACTACACCATCAGGCAAAGCACCGTACCACTCGCTTTTTGGAATCCAACAGTCTAGAAATACCTCGTACAAACCTTAAATCCTTTGAAGACCGTGCATTTAGCTCGTTTGCTCCCACAGCCTGGAACTCCCTCTCGACCTGCATCAGAACATCCCCTGACCTGACCACATTTAAAAGAAACTTAAAAACATACCTATTTAGGACAGCATTTAGTGGGTCCTTGTGATTCGTCCTCGATGTGCTTATGCGTGCTGACACTGTTCATGCTGCCACTAACCACATTTGCATGCTGACCCAGTGCATGTAACCCCTAACCATGTTATTCATTTTGTTTGTTTTTCAAGCACGATTGTACTTACTATTCTGTTGCGTATCACTTTGCAGCAAATGTAAAGCGCCTCGAAAGAGATTAAGTTCTCTGAGGGCGCTTTATCAAGTGCAATATTATTATTATTATTATTATTATTGCTGAAATCGGCAGAATAGTTAAAAGGGTACTTCTTGCCAACCAGTAAGCTAGGCTGGTAAGCTACCTACTGCTCGCTACAGCAGGAGCAGCAGCACTAGCTGCTATTTCTCAGAAGCTGCAGAAAGCTGCCTAATGAGAGCCTCTCAAAACCGTGCTCTCGAATATGAGGAAACGCTTTCTTGCATTCGAGGAGCGAAAGCGACTTTACCCACACTCAGTTGAAGAGCCGTCAGCTTCCGAAGCCTCATCCCTCCTATGCAAGCAGATAGTCTGTTTCAGCAGTAAATGATTGAGTTAGTTAATGATCGTGGATGTAGGCTGCTGCAAATGACTGAGACAATGGGGGCCAATGGATCTTATTCATTCTATCTGGCTTGCTCAAACTTCAACCAGGCAGCAGTTACGGACGCTCTGGCACTGGCATGTGCTTGTGCCTGCTAGAGCTCCACCTTCCAGGGTAACCCAGTTGGCCTCCTCGCGGGGTTCACCCAGCCTACGGCAGCAGCAGCTGCAGCTCCAGCTGCGTCTGCAGACGATTAATATAGCGGCATAAGTGACCGCCAGGTGAGAAGATCTGTGAGGTCGCTGGACACACGGGCACACCAGCATCGCATGCTTTACGTGTTTTGTAGCTAGCATTGAGGCATATGCTTTCATTCTATCTGCAGAGCATTGGACAGTGAAATACTATTTTTTTTAATCTATTGGAATCAGAAGTTCGCACTAATTAATCGAGGTTCCATGTGTCTGCAAAACAAACTATTCCAAGGTTGTACTTATGTGGAACGATCCTTTTACGATTCATGAAAAAAAATTCCTTTAGCATTAAATTTTTAAATTAAATTAAATTTTAGCATTAAATATCAATCGCTCGGTCACACTCCACCGAACGTCAAACACGACTCTTTGCTTGCCACTAGTTTAGAATAAGTGGGCAGCATAAAAGGTGTGACCTTACCATGCTTTCATATGTTGCTGCGACCTAGCTTTACTTTCACGCAGCTTTGTGATAACAAATCTTCGGCTGTGGCTTTATAACCTCTAGGGTTTACTAAGCTGAGCCGTTTCGATCGAACATCAGTCGGAGAAAGGCCAGGAGAAAAGCCAAGCATAAGCATGCCTCGCCCCAGTCCTTGATAAAGGAAGGCGTCCCAGACTCGGGACTCAGCTGAGAAGGGTAGGCGATGCTTTGCCGATACGATTGCAGAGGCCAGTAGAACGACTCAAAGCAACAGCTGGCCTTGGCAGTAATATAATCGCCAGGCTATGGGTTTTCTGGACGGCTCAACCTTCAGCATTCGCTGGACTCACGCCTGGCGATGTTATAATTTTTAGAACCGAGCTGATATTAACATGCTAGTAGCAAAGATATCGAACCCACTGCCGTGATTTGCTTTCCAAAAATATGGTTTCAATTCGTCCATTACGTTGCTGCGAGTGATGGGGGAGCTGGCTTAGATTCACATCCCTACCAGCTCGTTAATGGGGAAGCCCTGCAAATCCGAGCCAACGTCGCATGGTGACTATTATAAGCTACTGCATTCAACATAAAGGTGCGAGCAAACATCTGCTTAACATTGAATCGGCATTGTGAATCCCCATAATCGGCACTCAGGAAAAATTGAATGTTCGAGGACCAGAAAGAAGCAGAATGAAGGCAATTCAGCTGAACCAGAACAAGAACAAGGCAAATTGCCTAACGAGACAAGTTGTCAGTGAAAACTATGCTGGCTGTGAATGGGGTTAATTAAGCTACCGAGTCAGGCAGGAGAGCTACTGCTGACTTTTGAAAGAGGCTCTGTGGCCACGATACCACAGGCCTACTATGCTGATAGGACAACAAGCAGCACTGGAAGCAAGAGGGAACGACCGAATAGTTGGCTCCGCAGCTTAACTGAGGAATCCTAGCTGCTTAAACAGCCTCCTTTTGTATAGCGACAGAAGAGCCTTTACGGCTATCACCACCGCTTGCAGTGGCGATAAGGGATCGCCCACAACAGGAATCGAACCAACGACCTCGAGACCGAAGCCCTGAAAGAAACCGCCTTACCTAGTGTGTTCACGGCTCACCAATGACCTAAAGGTGAAGCCGTAGGCATAGGCAGGGAGTAAATCAAAGTATGATGACCGAATAGTGAGCTACAATACAATACAATGCACGAAGATTGAAAAGAATGTCCAGCAGCAAGCTGCCTTAGATCAATTAGCACGTGCTCGCACAGACTGAGGGTCAGTATTGCTTCCCTTTCTCCTTGTCTATATCAATGACGAATGAGAACAGCTTACTGCATTAGGCTAACAGCATTATTCGCCATGCTGGTTGAAAATGTAGAGACGTTGCAAAGGCCACAGCCTTGATTATTTGTCAAGGCTGCGACCAAACACCTTGTCACACAACGATAGTAGGCACGATATAGACGAAACATGCTCCAGCAATGCCTACCCACATTAGGCCCTGAGTCTAGACTCTGGATTAAAGTTACAAAGTGACAAGCCATTTTCCGCAGGTAAATTCGTTTTCCGCAGGTCAATCAGTCTAGATGTAAGTCATTCGTTGAACAACTAGCAAATTCTACCTCTTTCAACTACTTTTTAAGATGGAAAAAGTTTAAAATTGATGGCCAGTTAACAAGCAAGTTGACGATCCATGTACATTTTGCTGCAACAAGAGCACAATCAGTAGCAAGCACACAGCTCTGTAGTATCTTGAACAACATTATGACCCCACCTAATCAGCTCGGAATACATATAAATAAAAACATTGGCATCACAAGCGTGACCACAACCGAGGTATCTTGATTGGTAAACGATTGTCTCACCTTTCGACGAATTCCGTGGACAAGGTCATTCTAAAACACCCAGTAGGTTCAGCAATGTTTTAGATGGCGGACCATTATTTCTATGCCACCAGGAGTGACATTGCGTCTCCATTTCTTTGTCTGCAAAGTAGCTGCTTCAAGTTAGCAATAACCTGGCAGTCTTTACATTAAAATGTACAGTGACTTACGGATAATAAATTGTGATGCAACACTGGGCACGTCTTTTTCTGCCACTTACAATATACGACCACTGCATGTTACTTAAATTAACAAAAGAGTAAAAGTGTTTACCTTTTTTATACCTGACAGATGAGCTTAATAATTGATGAAACTGGGAATCGAGTAATTTAGCTGAGCCTTTGACTAACCTCAAATATATGCCTGCAGTTCGTATGCTTCTGGGGCCAATGACTTTCCCTGACGTCTCGACATCGACTTTAGCTAGAATTTTATACGGCGAGATAAAATAAGAACTAAAATAGGAACTGATTTAATTAATAAAATTGCGAGCCGAGCTTTGTAAAGCACAAGATTGATTTCGGAGGGTTGTTTAATAATTATATATAATTTTAATCAGGATTGATTTCGGAGGGTTGTTCCCTACCCCGACTAGAATAAGCTGGCAAGCCGAGCTTGCCGCTGTAAGGGTGTCCCTAGTAGGCGAGAAAGACATACAAAAAGGCACCGGCGTGCAGCGCTCTCTTACAACAAGTACAAGAATGATGCTGTTGATCCACTAACCTCCATTCAGCACGACGTCCTAGGTTTCGGCTTTTCTTCCTAGCTTTAATCCTACCAAGATCCGAAGAAAATAGACTGAAATTATCTCAAAATAATTTTTAAATAATTACACAATACCGAAGCACCGTCGCGTTACAGCCAGAGGCGATGAGTGGGAGACGCAGTGCATGGCCGACACGTTGGCGGCGGCACGCGTGGAATTAGCATGAACTTCGCCCCGAGCTAAATGTGACGACGAACGCTGCCTTGCACAAGTTAAGCCTGCCTTCACGGCTCGTCGAGAGTCGTCTCCAATCGCTTGCTCCGGCTAGGGCGAAGAGAAGGGCGAACCAGTAAAAGAGATGCTGCTCACTGAATGTCGCCGCCGCTGACCAGCTCCACTCGTCTTCGTGTGTGTCCGGCGAGCGGTAAAATGGCGCCTAACTCTCTGGCTGGAGCTGCCAAAATGAGTGGCTTTACTTCTAGGGGTTGCAGGTTTATAATTATAACTTGACAGTAATTATGTGCAAATCTAAAAAAAAAATCCGTCACATTAACATGGTCGCAGAAACGTGGCGGAGCGCTCCAGCTTTACAAGCTCAACCAAAGCAGTCATTACATCCGTATGCTACTTCCTCCTAGCGACCGCCGCAAGCAGCTGATGCATGACGTCCAAGCGGTGCTGCCCTCCTGGCGCTCGTTTGGACGTCCTCAGTCACGTTGCACACCTCAACATCATGGGGAGATGGCGGCAAAGTCGTGCTGTGCATCTAGGCATACAAGGGGCAAAATATATTTTCCTTAAGCAATAGATCCCGAACACTGTTGCCCCATCTCGGGTCGTAGCGATCTGGGCAGACTGGCATGTCGAAGGAGAGCGATTATTGACCTTGGAATTAGCTTTTGCATATTGCAAGTCGCCGTTTCGGTTGCGAGCTACTAATGAGCTTTCCTTTAAGCACGAAGTGCTTTGTCTCTCATATCAACCCCGGAGGCGTCCTCTCATTTTGCAAATTTAAATAGGCATTAGATTGTGAGTCCGGTGAAGCGCAGCCAGTCAACGTGGGATCGTATCGTCGGAACGCAGCCGCCAGTTCAGCAACAGATCAATCCCTTCACAAGTAGCGGGCACCTGCTGCTCGCTACAGGAGGCAGTGCTGGTGGGCGGGAGTAATGGCTGCGCGCGCAGGGTCACAAGTGCTCCTCGTGGCTGCGTCCAGGATCGGCAGGCCTTCAGCCAGTTGACCAGATGCCTAAGGTGCCTACGGGCCTGGTGCCTATCCTGGGTAAAAATTTGGGCGTAATCTCTCGTGTGGGGCTCCGGCTTTTCGAACAGTATATCCGGCATCCATCATCACTCGGTAACCAGTGTCGTGGGCTAGCTTACGAACGGCACCCGAGTAAAACGTCGAAAAGGTATTCAAATGCGGTTTCCTGAATGCATTGTGACTGAAAACGCCGTACGGCAGATGAGTGATCGTCTCGAGTTGTTGCACCTGGGAGATATGTGTTGCTTTCAAAGTGTACGCACCTCAGCTTCGATCGCCACCAATGCTTTATGCAATGCCGAAGGCTCGGCGGTGTAGGCTTGACCTGCCGCTTACCTAGCGGCGTAACCTGGCGGCTAATGCCGTTCGGTGCGCGCCTACGCGCAATAAGCAGGCCGCCACGAAACGAGCGTTTCTGGCGCTGACCTGCTTACCGTTACTAAAGGGGGCCGTGAGTCCGCGGCGTGAATTGGAAAGCGAGACACAGAAATTGGGGATTTTACTGAGCTTTATTCGCCAGCGCACAAAGTCGGTGCGCGTCTAGTTCAGCTTTATCTCCCCACTCCTCGCACGTTGTCAACTACACCAACACTCTTGCGGAGGGAATACTCCTCCACGTTGAGCGCGACCCGGCCCCTAAACCCTAACCGGAGAACTAGGAATCCGTTCCCACCTGTGCCGAGGGAGTACCCCAAACACGCCAACTTAAACACTCTTGCGGAGGGAATATATCTCCACACTGAAGCGCGAACCGGTGCCTAAACCTTACCCGGAGAACTAGAACTCGGTTTCCATCCGTGCGACAGGAATACTGCACACATGCCAACTCAAGCACTCCTGCGGAGTAAATACTTCTCCACACTGAAGCGCAAACCGGAGCCTAAACTCTAACGGGAGAACTAGGGCTCCACACACGCCAACTACGCCTAGCTCGCACCGGCAAATCCCTATGCCGAGACCACGTGCTAGCGCGCACACACACGACACAAAAGAAGCACAAAACACGAAAGAACACACAATATGCCAGCGCGATACGACCGTATTTGGTGGAGTTCCACCGAATCCTCCTAGCGCTGTCTCGTCCTGTTCCGTCAATCGCCGGCGAACAGCCCGCCCTCCTCCCTCGCTTTCAGAGAAACGAGTGCGACGGCGTCGAAGCCGGACCAAAGACAAAGACCGTAAGACCAAGAGCGAGCGTCGCTCGACTCTTAAATACCTAGCTGAAACAATGGGGCAAGAGCTTAGTGGTATTGGGTCCGGACACCTTGACCCATTACGTAAAGGAATTAATACCGTCCCCAGGCCGCTGGAAGGGCACCTCTGTCCAGCTTGAATGGCGAATGGGTTGCAGACGATTCGTTTTGCACGGAGTGAAGGCGGAGGTTGACAGGCCAGCCAATATCTATCAGCAGCTTCCGTGGGTATCGGACCAATTCTAAAGGCCGAGTCGCCACCGCTGCTCGTCTCAGAGCTTCCT
Organism: Cristatella mucedo; assembly: GCA_009760855.2. NCBI lineage: Eukaryota > Metazoa > Bryozoa > Phylactolaemata > Cristatellidae > Cristatella > Cristatella mucedo. Next base: position 483,646 of record WPIO01000096.1, on the reverse strand, counting down.
GACTTGCTCTTAAGCGCTTCCTCTCTAACCGCACTGACGCTCCTCTCTGGCTCACTGCTCCAGGACAAAGGAGTTCTAGCCCGCCTCCGAACAGCTCTTGTTCGCGCTAAAATTCAGCCAAGGCCAGCAGGGCGTTACATTTATGTAAGCGAAAGTTGCCGGTTCAAGCTGTCCGATAGCAGACAAGCCCTGAATGGCTGGGTGGAATAGTGACAGTGGTGGCGGTTCAAAATGTCGAATAGGTGACCAGCACGTGCTTCACCTGCTTCGAAGCCAACCAGTACCGTTTGGGTGGGGACTCGCAGAAGCACAAGGCAATCTTCCCGTCAGCACTTTCAGCGATAACAAAATTAACCTATTTGTGCTGAGCCTTGACAAGCGAACTCTGCTTACCTACTTAGCTGTGTTATGGAGGAATAGTTAGCAACACAAGGCAGCTGAAGCTTGAGTAAGGACACTACGGCTACTCATGAAGCATGCAAAACAGAGCATGTACACCCGGTAGCTATATTCACAGTGTACCCAGATGGTTTTTATAACCTAGAGAACAGGCTCGTGCGCCACATCAGCTGGAATTCTGCTTCTTGCAGCTCGACAACATTGCTAAGCCCTCGAGACGGCAGCCTGTAAACATCGAGTCGTGACCAAATGGCAGTCCCAATGCTTCCTGTGCCGTCTCGAATTCGCCTAGAGGTATAAGCTCTCGCGGTATGATCTAAAATAATTCACAGCGAATATGGTGCTCTGGAAAGTAACATTATTAAACATTGAGTAGCAGCATTGCAATGTGGTGTACTTTTTATTTATTCAAACGATCAATAAGGTCCAACGCAAATCTTGAAACCGTTCGTACAAGCCAGCAGTTCAGCCACTGCTTGTCATTGGACGCTGTTGCTGGCACTCAGTCTGCTCAAATCTGCCAGCGCTGCGGCAATGAGGAATCCGAGAGCTCCGGCAGCTCTCACTTTGCTCTGCCTTGGGTCATTCAGTGCACGAGCATGTGTTTACTGACACATTTTTTAGCCGGATACAGCCATCAAATTGACAGGGTGTGCGGCGACAGCCGAGCGAGCGAATCCGGTCATAGCAAGGTCTAATGTCACCACCGTTGATTGAGTGCTCGGTTCCCCCAGTTCTTAAATGCAGTGGATTTCAAGCTCAAACATGCTCGTGTCGTCACCAAGGCTTTCTTTTCTCCACTAGGAAAGCAGCAAACGTTCGAAAGTTTGTCGAAGCCAGTTACTCAAGTTCGTCTTAGACTTTTGTCGCTGGCATAGCCAAACAGCTTCATCGAAGGCTTTATTTCCTTGCGAATGGGTAAGTCGTGCAATGGTTAACAGAATAGGCATTTGAAGGAATGCAATAGTGACTCTTCATTGGCATATTTTCACGATTCGCCTGACCCATTCCCCTGTAAACGAAAAAGCGTGTTCACGGAAGGATTTGAAGTTGCAAACAGTTAGAGAGCTTTGTTTGCCGAAAAAGCTCGGCCATATCTGAGCGATCACCAAACGGGACTCCAATTGGTGCATCCAAAGTAGCTAGTGACGCCACAGCTATTGACCGGGCACTCACACTGTGATTCAATTTGTCGACAGGCTTTTACAGTAACCACATGAAATATGTTGGAAGACGTACATTGCAGATCCTTGGTTAGACAAAAGCGAACACTTCTGCTGGCCAAATGCGACAGACGTCAAAATTGTACCACTTTGCTTCAAATCAGCAGCTTCTTGGACTTCAGCTGCCTCCAGCTGAGTACCGCCTGGCAGAGTTGGGATGTCAGCTCACACTCTCCTACCCAGGCATTGCTGCTGCTGGAAAATGCAGCCACTCGGTCGAGCAGGGTCATACCAACTACGTTGTCTATTCAATCGGGTCTAGAAAAGGAGTGACGCGGCTGCATCTGTCCATCGCGACAGCAAACATCTAATTAGTTAAGCTAATTTGTACTGAAATTGATAGTACAGCGTCAATCTATGTAACTCGACAAAGTCATAAAGACCATGTGGGTGTTACTCAGGAGAGTTTTGTATAGCGCACTCACAGCCAAGGCGGCTTTCTGTACGCATTCGGTAGCCAACAGACTTAGTCTCACGCAACAAAGAGAAAGTGGGAAGCATAGCAGAGTAAGGAGAGCAGTTGAGGTAGTGAGTAATATAGAAGTAGCAGCTCAGGACTGCTGAAACGGATGTGCCATAGTCGGCAGTAGGAGAGTAGTGGTCGTTTCGTAAGAATTGTGGAGGCGAGTTCCACAGTCTGGGACCTGCAGAGCTAAAGCTTCTGTCGCAAACGGTCTTTAAGTCGAGGAATGGCGCAGCTAATTTGTTGTCAACACAGGACCTGAGGCTGCAGCTAAACAGTCTGCGGCTAGAAAGAGACGCAGCTAGCTAACGCGGCGGCCGAGGCAGCACAGGTCGGCGGTGGCTGAGCACCAGTCAGCTGTTTAGGCATCTAGCTTTTGGCCGTCTGTGCTCGCCACCGCCGACCGCCGGCGACACGGAAGCTCTCGCCGACGTGATCACGACGTGATCGACGGATTACAAGCGAGCTGCGATCTTAAAATTATGAGATCAGATGGATTTTTGACTTCGCTCGCCTGATCGATGACCAGGCATCAAAGTGACCGTCAGCCAGTGGCAAAATCTTTGAGTTTCCACACAGACAACCGCAGTGTCAGCCACAGCAGCGACTGGTGCAGTAGCTCTCTGCTCACATTCCGAATTCGGAGTAGCAGCAAAAACATCGGCAGCAGCTACGGCAGCTTCTATGGCAACAACAGCTGCAGCGGCAGCTTCTACTTCGTCCGTAGCAGCACCAGTAGCAGCCTCTTGCACATTTGCGGCAGCACACTACTTAGGAGCAGTCGCAGTTGGAGTAACATCTTATGGGCTGTACAGGCTGGTGTGAGCAGTACTAACTGCCGTAGCAGCAGCCCCTGTGGCTACAGCAGCTGCCAAACCAGCCTCAGCAGAGGCAGCTGCTGAACAGCATGTGCTGCTGCGGCAGCTACCTCGGCTCCAGCACGTCGAGGTGCAGCAGCAGAGGCCGTGGCAGCAGCCCTTGCTAGTTGCTCGTCAGCCTTTTCCTCCTGAGCCGCAGCAGCAGCAACACCTGTCTGCCCTAACCGAGTTGGCCAGCCTCTCGTCCGAGAATTCCAATAATTTTTCAAATTCTAATAATGTTTCAACGAATTCCGTCAACTGCTGGCAGGTGCCGATAGCGAGATTGGAGGACCGTCATCTCAGAAGCATTACCGGTGCCACAGCCGATGGCTGCGGCACCGGCTGTGGCAGCAGATTCGCTGGAAGTGGTTCGGGTGAATATCCTTTGGTTTAAGTACATAACTCCTACTCGTGGACTGACCTGCTAAAATGCACGGCCGACTTGTGCGACGATAAACCGAAGGTAATCATGAAGAATTCAACAGGTAATCATAAAGCGCCTAGTAGTCAGTTACCGAGATGTTCATCGCCTATGGAGAAACGTGAACCCTTGAGAATCCGGGGTAAAACCTGTAGCACAAGATGCTGAATTCAACCGTACGTGAAAGCGCTTATGACTTTGAATCTCAACATTGAGCAACCATTCATAACTGTGCAAGTCAAGCAGCTCTGCGAGCCAGCCCTTCCCATAGCTTGTAATGCTGCCACTCGGATGCGGCTATGGTAGATTTCCAGTTGATCAGGCCTCCACTGAGCATTTTACAGGCATAGCTGACTCTTTCGAAGCTAGACCACAGAAAATCTCACAGCATCTCATAATCAGTGACTGATATGTCAATCGCCAATGGACAAGCATCAATGTGCCAGATTTCGAGGTGAAAACCCATATCAAGAGATGGCACATTCAACAGTGCGAAAATGCAGACGACATTTGATTTCAAGGTTAACTGAGCGATCAAAACTTTTCAAGTCGAGCTGCTCTGTGAGCCAGTCCTTCGCGTCGCTTCAGAAGCTGCCACTCGGATGCAGCTACTGTAGTTTTGCTATGGACAAGCATGAATCTGCAAGGATCTCGTGTTAAAACCACTTCGGTCCGGACGAACCAGCTGGTAGTGGCTAAGCACTTTGAGATGCTTAAGAGGCCGGCGGCAGTAGTAGAGCATCCGGTGGCAGCTGCAGCTAAAGACGTGAAGGATTGAGCGGATTTCGCTTGAGTGGTAGCCGAGCTGCCGAGCAGCCGCGTTCCTCGAATGCAAGAAAGCGTTTCCTCAAACTCGGGAGCACGGCTTTGGGCAGCTCTCTTTAGGCAGCTTTCTGCAGCTTTTGCTTGAGAGGCAGCTGGTGCCAGCAGCTCCAGCTGCAGGGAGCCATAGGTAGCTCAGTAGCCTGCAGCTTCCTGGCTAGCAATAAGTTCCCTTTGAATTTTTCTACCTTACTTATGTAGCTTCCTGGAGAGCAAGAACTTCCCTTTTTTCTTGCCAGGATAGCTAACGTGCATTGCATCTTTGACGAATCTCTGTAATTATTTTAAGCATACGTGACCTTGCAAATGTGGTAAACCACTTGCAATTTCTCTCGAAAGCTTGCCAGTTGCGCATCTTTAAACATCAGGAGGCAGCCAGAATTGCAGCAAGAGGCTTCACCCTAAGGCTTTCGCCCTAAGCAACGCTCTTATATGCAATAACTTTCCCAAGTTATACAGAGGTTTAATGCATTGGTGCAAGTATGTTTTAATGTAGCTGCCAGCGAGCAGCAATTGCAGGCCGCCAGGCGATTCGCTGGATAAGGATTTGCTGACTCAGCATGCTGCAACCAGGAATGATGTGTCAAATTGTAAAAATCGGCCTGACCACTCAGCTGCGTACATCAAAGTGTGCAGAAGGGATGTCTAAGCCAGCTTTGCAAGAGTTCACCAGGCCAGTTTTACCAGTAAAGTAATCATAATCACAAATGTTAAAATAAATGATTCACTGGACAAGGCAGACTCAGAGAACTCAATTTTTTTTCTTGGTGCTTTACATTAGGGTAGCAGGTAGTTCACGAAGATGCGTGGTTCAGCAAGGTAGGTTAGCCTGCCAGCTTATTCGCTCTTCAGATAGCAAGCCAATCGGTATGGGTAAGGCCATCTCGGCAAAATTAGACATCAAATACTAAATATTCTAAATAAAACAAGTTCTTAAGTACAATTGGGGAGAAAAACACACGTAGGGAACAAACGAGGGGAAGACCGGATATTCTAAGCTTTTTGAAATATCTTTTCGTGAGGCTTTTAAGAAAACAGGCGAAGCCTCAAAACGTAGTAGAATTAAAAATTGCTGCAAAATCCAGCTACAACATGTATTGCTACTAAGATAAAAGGAATCGCTTTTCATCTCTTTGTCAGTCATATAGTAATAATAATAATCTACTGGATGCTTCGTCCGAAGAGAACCTATTATCTTTCTAGGCAATTTTCAATAAACTGCAAATAAAGGAGGGTCATATGGTTGGTGGTGGCATGCTGAATAAACAACAAGAATAACACAGTGAGGGATGGATGATATGCACTGAGTCAGCACGTAAGTGTGGTTATTGTCAGCACTCATCGGGACGTAATTGGCGATTCAGGGAGACCCAGTAAATTCTGTAATAAATAAATGAATTTTTAGTTCCTTTTAAAATGTGGACAAGTCAGGAGACTCCGTGATGCAGGTCAGAAATAGGTTTCAGGTTTTATTAGCTTAAAACTGAAGGCATATTCTCCAAAGGATTTGAGATTAGTATGAGGTGTTGGTAATCAGTTAGATTTAAAAAAGCAAGTGAAATGATTTAGCCTTTTAAGGGAGAGGATCAGATAGGTAGGCTGGAGCCAAAGAATGAAGGAACCTAAAGGTGAGCAACAAAACCTTGAACTCTATGCCATGCACTACTGGGAGCCACCGCAGGTCATCGAGAAGCACAATCATGTGGTAACTGAGACTATCACGACAGACAAGCCTAGCTACAGTGGTCTAACCTCCGATGCAAGGGATCGCAAGCGGATCGCCGATGCATCCATTTAGGCAGTTAGTACACACGTAGTGCACACGCTTATAGACGAAGATATACTCTACAGCTATTTCTGCATACCTTTCTGTATGTATGCACGCACGTTTAGGTATTTATGCATGCAAAATCCACTTATGTAGCTTTATTGCATGCCAGCCGCTTTCGTTGAACCCACAAACAAAGAAGCGATTCCCAGTCCACGTCAGACCGTATTTAGTAGCAGTAGTTAAATGAGGTTTAGAAAGAGAATTTCAGCTGGTGCATGAGACGCACAAAGGGAAAAGCCCTGCGGGGGGAGAGGGGAAGCTCGCACAGGGGGAAATCTGTACGGGGAATGGAGGAGTATTACACTGGCGGGGGGGGGGGGAGCTAGAAGAGCAGTGACAGGGAGTGAAGTTCAACTGGGGGGGTGGAATCGGGGCAGCGTTCGCTATACAAACGCTCTGCAACACTAGCGAGGCTCCATTCAGACGGCGTCGATGTTTTTCGACCGTCGGCCTCGGACATCTGCTCGATGCAGTGGCCAGCGACAACGAGCTGAGGCAGTGTCGATGGCAACTATGCAGCTGGCAGAACAATGAGGACAGATGCAAGCCGAAGTATGCCGATAGGCACAAGCCGATGTAGGCCGGCAGGCACAATCGGAAATCTAAGCACGGCAGGAGGCGATGCAAAAGAGTCGCCCATCGCCGGCACCCACCCAGGCAAAGATAGCGTCCGGGAGGAACCGGAAACCTGAAGTCCAGCTGGCATCGACCTTGGTCCGTCGGACATGGCACCGCCAATGCAATATATCGCTAGTCGTCCGGGCGTCTCCCTCACTAGCTGAGTCTCGCGTGTGGCACCATGGAGATGCATCAATCTACCAGATTTCAGGAAAAACCCGATACCAGAAGATGGTGAATTGTGCCTTTTTCGAAAATTCTTACGACTTTGAATGTCGACAATGACAAAGCAGTCAAAACTTTTGAATTCGAGCTGCTCTGCGAGCCAGCCCTTCTCGACGTTTCTTCCAAGGGGATCGAGTCCACGACCTTAGTCAGACATTGGTCAGGGTGAGATCCATAACTGGTGGCCAAACGGGCTCGGCAATATGTGGACATAATCAATTCTTGACTGGTTGGGGTTTTTTCTAATTGGTGGGGGACATAACAAGCACTACCGTTGGACTTACCCCCTATGCTACACCTATTCTTTGTGCCACTTGGAATGCCGTTCGCTTTATGAGTATTTGCACAGTATCAAGAAAGGTGCTGTTTAGCAGGTGAATATCATTTGGTTTAAGTACATAACTCCTACTCGTGGACTGACCTGCTAAAATGCACGGCCGACTTGTGCGACAATAAACCGCAGGTAATCATAGAGGGTTCAACAGGTAATCATAAAGCGCCTAGTAGTCAGTTACCGAGATGTTCATCGCCTATGGAGAAACGTGAACCCTTGAGAATCCGAGGTAAGACCTGTAGCACAAGATGCTGAATTCAACCGTACGTGAAAGCGCTTATGACTTTGAATCTCAACATTGAGCAACCATTCATAACTGTGCAAGTCAAGCAGCTCTGCGAGCCAGCCCTTCCCATAGCTTGTAATGCTGCCACTCGGATGCGGCTATGGTAGATTTCCAGTTGATCAGGCCTCCACTGAGCATTTTACAGGCATAGCTGACTCTTTCGAAGCTAGACCACAGAAAATCTCACAGCATCTCATAATCAGTGACTGATATGTCAATCGCCAATGGACAAGCATCAATGTGCCAGATTTCGAGGTGAAAACCCATATCAAGAGATGGCACATTCAACAGTGCGAAAATGCAGACGACATTTGATTTCAAGGTTAACTGAGCGATCAAAACTTTTCAAGTCGAGCTGCTCTGTGAGCCAGTCCTTCGCGTCGCTTCAGAAGCTGCCACTCGGATGCAGCTACTGTAGTTTTGCTATGGACAAGCATGAATCTGCAAGGATCCCGTGTTAAAACCACTTCGGTCCGGACGAACCAGCTGGTAGTGGCTAAGCACTTTGAGATGCTTAAGAGGCCGGCGGCAGTAGTAGAGCATCCGGTGGCAGCTGCAGCTAAAGACGTGAAGGATTGAGCGGATTTCGCTTGAGTGGTAGCCGAGCTGCCGAGCAGCCGCGTTCCTCGAATGCAAGAAAGCGTTTCCTCAAACTCGGGAGCACGGCTTTGGGCAGCTCTCTTTAGGCAGCTTTCTGCAGCTTTTGCTTGAGAGGCAGCTGGTGCCAGCAGCTCCAGCTGCAGGGAGCCATAGGTAGCTCAGTAGCCTGCAGCTTCCTGGCTAGCAATAAGTTCCCTTTGAATTTTTCTACCTTACTTATGTAGCTTCCTGGAGAGCAAGAACTTCCCTTTTTTCTTGCCAGGATAGCTAACGTGCATTGCATCTTTGACGAATCTCTGTAATTATTTTAAGCATACGTGACCTTGCAAATGTGGTAAACCACTTGCAATTTCTCTCGAAAGCTTGCCAGTTGCGCATCTTTAAACATCAGGAGGCAGCCAGAATTGCAGCAAGAGGCTTCACCCTAAGGCTTTCGCCCTAAGCAACGCTCTTATATGCAATAACTTTCCCAAGTTATACAGAGGTTTAATGCATTGGTGCAAGTATGTTTTAATGTAGCTGCCAGCGAGCAGCAATTGCAGGCCGCCAGGCGATTCGCTGGATAAGGATTTGCTGACTCAGCATGCTGCAACCAGGAATGATGTGTCAAATTGTAAAAATCGGCCTGACCACTCAGCTGCGTACATCAAAGTGTGCAGAAGGGATGTCTAAGCCAGCTTTGCAAGAGTTCACCAGGCCAGTTTTACCCAGTAAAGTAATCATAATCACAAATGTTAAAATAAATGATTCACTGGACAAGGCAGACTCAGAGAACTCAATTTTTTTCTTGGTGCTTTACATTAGGGTAACAGGTAGTTCACGAAGATGCGTGGTTCAGCAAGGTAGGTTAGCCTGCCAGCTTATTCGCTCTTCAGATAGCAAGCCAATCGGTATGGGTAAGGCCATCTCGGCAAAATTAGACATCAAATACTAAATATTCTAAATAAAACAAGTTCTTAAGTACAATTGGGGAGAAAAACACGTAGGGAACAAACGAGGGGAAGACCGGATATTCTAAGCTTTTTGAAATATCTTTTCGTGAGGCTTTTAAGAAAACAGGCGAAGCCTCAAAACGTAGTAGAATTAAAAATTGCTGCAAAATCCAGCTACAACATGTATTGCTACTAAGATAAAAGGAATCGCTTTTCATCTCTTTGTCAGTCATATAGTAATAATAATAATCTACTGGATGCTTCGTCCGAAGAGAACCTATTATCTTTCTAGGCAATTTTCAATAAACTGCAAATAAAGGAGGGTCATATGGTTGGTGGTGGCATGCTGAATAAACAACAAGAATAACACAGTGAGGGATGGATGATATGCACTGAGTCAGCACGTAAGTGTGGTTATTGTCAGCACTCATCGGGACGTAATTGGCGATTCAGGGAGACCCAGTAAATTCTGTAATAAATAAATGAATTTTTAGTTCCTTTTAAAATGTGGACAAGTCAGGAGACTCCGTGATGCAGGTCAGAAATAGGTTTCAGGTTTTATTAGCTTAAAACTGAAGGCATATTCTCCAAAGGATTTGAGATTAGTATGAGGTGTTGGTAATCAGTTAGATTTAAAAAAGCAAGTGAAATGATTTAGCCTTTTAAAGGGAGAGGATCAGATAGGTAGGCTGGAGCCAAAGAATGAAGGAACCTAAAGGTGAGCAACAAAACCTTGAACTCTATGCCATGCACTACTGGGAGCCACCGCAGGTCATCGAGAAGCACAATCATGTGGTAACTGAGACTATCACGACAGACAAGCCTAGCTACAGTGGTCTAACCTCCGATGCAAGGGATCGCAAGCGGATCGCCGATGCATCCATTTAGGCAGTTAGTACACACGTAGTGCACACGCTTATAGACGAAGATATACTCTACAGCTATTTCTGCATACCTTTCTGTATGTATGCACGCACGTTTAGGTATTTATGCATGCAAAATCCACTTATGTAGCTTTATTGCATGCCAGCCGCTTTCGTTGAACCCACAAACAAAGAAGCGATTCCCAGTCCACGTCAGACCGTATTTAGTAGCAGTAGTTAAATGAGGTTTAGAAAGAGAATTTCAGCTGGTGCATGAGACGCACAAAGGGAAAAGCCCTGCGGGGGGAGAGGGGAAGCTCGCACAGGGGGAAATCTGTACGGGGAATGGAGGAGTATTACACTGGCGGGGGGGGGGAGCTAGAAGAGCAGTGACAGGGAGTGAAGTTCAACTGGGGGGGTGGAATCGGGGCAGCGTTCGCTATACAAACGCTCTGCAACACTAGCGAGGCTCCATTCAGACGGCGTCGATGTTTTTCGACCGTCGGCCTCGGACATCTGCTCGATGCAGTGGCCAGCGACAACGAGCTGAGGCAGTGTCGATGGCAACTATGCAGCTGGCAGAACAATGAGGACAGATGCAAGCCGAAGTATGCCGATAGGCACAAGCCGATGTAGGCCGGCAGGCACAATCGGAAATCTAAGCACGGCAGGAGGCGATGCAAAAGAGTCGCCCATCGCCGGCACCCACCCAGGCAAAGATAGCGTCCGGGAGGAACCGGAAACCTGAAGTCCAGCTGGCATCGACCTTGGTCCGTCGGACATGGCACCGCCAATGCAATATATCGCTAGTCGTCCGGGCGTCTCCCTCACTAGCTGAGTCTCGCGTGTGGGCACCATGGAGATGCATCAATCTACCAGATTTCAGGAAAAACCCGATACCAGAAGATGGTGAATTGTGCCTTTTTCGAAAATTCTTACGACTTTGAATGTCGACAATGACAAAGCAGTCAAAACTTTTGAATTCGAGCTGCTCTGCGAGCCAGCCCTTCTCGACGTTTCTTCCAAGGGGATCGAGTCCACGACCTTAGTCAGACATTGGTCAGGGTGAGATCCATAACTGGTGGCCAAACGGGCTCGGCAATATGTGGACATAATCAATTCTTGACTGGTTGGGGTTTTTTCTAATTGGTGGGGGACATAACAAGCACTACCGTTGGACTTACCCCCTATGCTACACCTATTCTTTGTGCCACTTGGAATGCCGTTCGCTTTATGAGTATTTGCACAGTATCAAGAAAGGTGCTGTTTAGCAGGTGAATATCATTTGGTTTAAGTACATAACTCCTACTCGTGGACTGACCTGCTAAAATGCACGGCCGACTTGTGCGACAATAAACCGCAGGTAATCATAGAGGGTTCAACAGGTAATCATAAAGCGCCTAGTAGTCAGTTACCGAGATGTTCATCGCCTATGGAGAAACGTGAACCCTTGAGAATCCGAGGTAAGACCTGTAGCACAAGATGCTGAATTCAACCGTACGTGAAAGCGCTTATGACTTTGAATCTCAACATTGAGCAACCATTCATAACTGTGCAAGTCAAGCAGCTCTGCGAGCCAGCCCTTCCCATAGCTTGTAATGCTGCCACTCGGATGCGGCTATGGTAGATTTCCAGTTGATCAGGCCTCCACTGAGCATTTTACAGGCATAGCTGACTCTTTCGAAGCTAGACCACAGAAAATCTCACAGCATCTCATAATCAGTGACTGATATGTCAATCGCCAATGGACAAGCATCAATGTGCCAGATTTCGAGGTGAAAACCCATATCAAGAGATGGCACATTCAACAGTGCGAAAATGCAGACGACATTTGATTTCAAGGTTAACTGAGCGATCAAAACTTTTCAAGTCGAGCTGCTCTGTGAGCCAGTCCTTCGCGTCGCTTCAGAAGCTGCCACTCGGATGCAGCTACTGTAGTTTTGCTATGGACAAGCATGAATCTGCAAGGATCCCGTGTTAAAACCACTTCGGTCCGGACGAACCAGCTGGTAGTGGCTAAGCACTTTGAGATGCTTAAGAGGCCGGCGGCAGTAGTAGAGCATCCGGTGGCAGCTGCAGCTAAAGACGTGAAGGATTGAGCGGATTTCGCTTGAGTGGTAGCCGAGCTGCCGAGCAGCCGCGTTCCTCGAATGCAAGAAAGCGTTTCCTCAAACTCGGGAGCACGGCTTTGGGCAGCTCTCTTTAGGCAGCTTTCTGCAGCTTTTGCTTGAGAGGCAGCTGGTGCCAGCAGCTCCAGCTGCAGGGAGCCATAGGTAGCTCAGTAGCCTGCAGCTTCCTGGCTAGCAATAAGTTCCCTTTGAATTTTTCTACCTTACTTATGTAGCTTCCTGGAGAGCAAGAACTTCCCTTTTTTCTTGCCAGGATAGCTAACGTGCATTGCATCTTTGACGAATCTCTGTAATTATTTTAAGCATACGTGACCTTGCAAATGTGGTAAACCACTTGCAATTTCTCTCGAAAGCTTGCCAGTTGCGCATCTTTAAACATCAGGAGGCAGCCAGAATTGCAGCAAGAGGCTTCACCCTAAGGCTTTCGCCCTAAGCAACGCTCTTATATGCAATAACTTTCCCAAGTTATACAGAGGTTTAATGCATTGGTGCAAGTATGTTTTAATGTAGCTGCCAGCGAGCAGCAATTGCAGGCCGCCAGGCGATTCGCTGGATAAGGATTTGCTGACTCAGCATGCTGCAACCAGGAATGATGTGTCAAATTGTAAAAATCGGCCTGACCACTCAGCTGCGTACATCAAAGTGTGCAGAAGGGATGTCTAAGCCAGCTTTGCAAGAGTTCACCAGGCCAGTTTTACCAGTAAAGTAATCATAATCACAAATGTTAAAATAAATGATTCACTGGACAAGGCAGACTCAGAGAACTCAATTTTTTTTCTTGGTGCTTTACATTAGGGTAGCAGGTAGTTCACGAAGATGCGTGGTTCAGCAAGGTAGGTTAGCCTGCCAGCTTATTCGCTCTTCAGATAGCAAGCCAATCGGTATGGGTAAGGCCATCTCGGCAAAATTAGACATCAAATACTAAATATTCTAAATAAAACAAGTTCTTAAGTACAATTGGGGAGAAAAACACGTAGGGAACAAACGAGGGGAAGACCGGATATTCTAAGCTTTTTGAAATATCTTTTCGTGAGGCTTTTAAGAAAACAGGCGAAGCCTCAAAACGTAGTAGAATTAAAAATTGCTGCAAAATCCAGCTACAACATGTATTGCTACTAAGATAAAAGGAATCGCTTTTCATCTCTTTGTCAGTCATATAGTAATAATAATAATCTACTGGATGCTTCGTCCGAAGAGAACCTATTATCTTTCTAGGCAATTTTCAATAAACTGCAAATAAAGGAGGGTCATATGGTTGGTGGTGGCATGCTGAATAAACAACAAGAATAACACAGTGAGGGATGGATGATATGCACTGAGTCAGCACGTAAGTGTGGTTATTGTCAGCACTCATCGGGACGTAATTGGCGATTCAGGGAGACCCAGTAAATTCTGTAATAAATAAATGAATTTTTAGTTCCTTTTAAAATGTGGACAAGTCAGGAGACTCCGTGATGCAGGTCAGAAATAGGTTTCAGGTTTTATTAGCTTAAAACTGAAGGCATATTCTCCAAAGGATTTGAGATTAGTATGAGGTGTTGGTAATCAGTTAGATTTAAAAAAGCAAGTGAAATGATTTAGCCTTTTAAAGGGAGAGGATCAGATAGGTAGGCTGGAGCCAAAGAATGAAGGAACCTAAAGGTGAGCAACAAAACCTTGAACTCTATGCCATGCACTACTGGGAGCCACCGCAGGTCATCGAGAAGCACAATCATGTGGTAACTGAGACTATCACGACAGACAAGCCTAGCTACAGTGGTCTAACCTCCGATGCAAGGGATCGCAAGCGGATCGCCGATGCATCCATTTAGGCAGTTAGTACACACGTAGTGCACACGCTTATAGACGAAGATATACTCTACAGCTATTTCTGCATACCTTTCTGTATGTATGCACGCACGTTTAGGTATTTATGCATGCAAAATCCACTTATGTAGCTTTATTGCATGCCAGCCGCTTTCGTTGAACCCACAAACAAAGAAGCGATTCCCAGTCCACGTCAGACCGTATTTAGTAGCAGTAGTTAAATGAGGTTTAGAAAGAGAATTTCAGCTGGTGCATGAGACGCACAAAGGGAAAAGCCCTGCGGGGGGAGAGGGGAAGCTCGCACAGGGGGAAATCTGTACGGGGAATGGAGGAGTATTACACTGGCGGGGGGGAGCTAGAAGAGCAGTGACAGGGAGTGAAGTTCAACTGGGGGGGGGGGTGGAATCGGGGCAGCGTTCGCTATACAAACGCTCTGCAACACTAGCGAGGCTCCATTCAGACGGCGTCGATGTTTTTCGACCGTCGGCCTCGGACATCTGCTCGATGCAGTGGCCAGCGACAACGAGCTGAGGCAGTGTCGATGGCAACTATGCAGCTGGCAGAACAATGAGGACAGATGCAAGCCGAAGTATGCCGATAGGCACAAGCCGATGTAGGCCGGCAGGCACAATCGGAAATCTAAGCACGGCAGGAGGCGATGCAAAAGAGTCGCCCATCGCCGGCACCCACCCAGGCAAAGATAGCGTCCGGGAGGAACCGGAAACCTGAAGTCCAGCTGGCATCGACCTTGGTCCGTCGGACATGGCACCGCCAATGCAATATATCGCTAGTCGTCCGGGCGTCTCCCTCACTAGCTGAGTCTCGCGTGTGGCACCATGGAGATGCATCAATCTACCAGATTTCAGGAAAAACCCGATACCAGAAGATGGTGAATTGTGCCTTTTTTCGAAAATTCTTACGACTTTGAATGTCGACAATGACAAAGCAGTCAAAACTTTTGAATTCGAGCTGCTCTGCGAGCCAGCCCTTCTCGACGTTTCTTCCAAGGGGATCGAGTCCACGACCTTAGTCAGACATTGGTCAGGGTGAGATCCATAACTGGTGGCCAAACGGGCTCGGCAATATGTGGACATAATCAATTCTTGACTGGTTGGGGTTTTTTCTAATTGGTGGGGGACATAACAAGCACTACCGTTGGACTTACCCCCTATGCTACACCTATTCTTTGTGCCACTTGGAATGCCGTTCGCTTTATGAGTATTTGCACAGTATCAAGAAAGGTGCTGTTTAGCAGGTGAATATCATTTGGTTTAATTACATAGCTCCTACTCGTGGACTGACCTGCTAATATGCACGGCCGACTTGTGCGACGATAAACCGCACGTAATCATGAAGAATTCAACAGGTAATCATAAAGCGCATAGTAGTCAGTTACCGAGATGTTCATCGCCTATGGAGAAACGTGAACCCTTGAGAATCCGAGGTAAGACCTGTAGCACAAGATGCTGAATTCAACCGTACGTGAAAGCGCTTATGACTTTGAATCTCAACATTGAGCAACCATTCATAACTGTGCAAGTCAAGCAGCTCTGCGAGCCAGCCCTTCCCATAGCTTGTAATGCTGCCACTCGGATGCGGCTATGGTAGATTTCCAGTTGATCAGGCCTCCACTGAGCATTTTACAGGCATAGCTGACTCTTTCGAAGCTAGACCACAGAAAATCTCACAGCATCTCATAATCAGTGACTGATATGTCAATCGCCAATGGACAAGCATCAATGTGCCAGATTTCGAGGTGAAAACCCATATCAAGAGATGGCACATTCAACAGTGCGAAAATGCAGACGACATTTGATTTCAAGGTTAACTGAGCGATCAAAACTTTTCAAGTCGAGCTGCTCTGTGAGCCAGTCCTTCGCGTCGCTTCAGAAGCTGCCACTCGGATGCAGCTACTGTAGTTTTGCTATGGACAAGCATGAATCTGCAAGGATCCCGTGTTAAAACCACTTCGGTCCGGACGAACCAGCTGGTAGTGGCTAAGCACTTTGAGATGCTTAAGAGGCCGGCGGCAGTAGTAGAGCATCCGGTGGCAGCTGCAGCTAAAGACGTGAAGGATTGAGCGGATTTCGCTTGAGTGGTAGCCGAGCTGCCGAGCAGCCGCGTTCCTCGAATGCAAGAAAGCGTTTCCTCAAACTCGGGAGCACGGCTTTGGGCAGCTCTCTTTAGGCAGCTTTCTGCAGCTTTTGCTTGAGAGGCAGCTGGTGCCAGCAGCTCCAGCTGCAGGGAGCCATAGGTAGCTCAGTAGCCTGCAGCTTCCTGGCTAGCAATAAGTTCCCTTTGAATTTTTCTACCTTACTTATGTAGCTTCCTGGAGAGCAAGAACTTCCCTTTTTTCTTGCCAGGATAGCTAACGTGCATTGCATCTTTGACGAATCTCTGTAATTATTTTAAGCATACGTGACCTTGCAAATGTGGTAAACCACTTGCAATTTCTCTCGAAAGCTTGCCAGTTGCGCATCTTTAAACATCAGGAGGCAGCCAGAATTGCAGCAAGAGGCTTCACCCTAAGGCTTTCGCCCTAAGCAACGCTCTTATATGCAATAACTTTCCCAAGTTATACAGAGGTTTAATGCATTGGTGCAAGTATGTTTTAATGTAGCTGCCAGCGAGCAGCAATTGCAGGCCGCCAGGCGATTCGCTGGATAAGGATTTGCTGACTCAGCATGCTGCAACCAGGAATGATGTGTCAAATTGTAAAAATCGGCCTGACCACTCAGCTGCGTACATCAAAGTGTGCAGAAGGGATGTCTAAGCCAGCTTTGCAAGAGTTCACCAGGCCAGTTTTACCAGTAAAGTAATCATAATCACAAATGTTAAAATAAATGATTCACTGGACAAGGCAGACTCAGAGAACTCAATTTTTTTCTTGGTGCTTTACATTAGGGTAGCAGGTAGTTCACGAAGATGCGTGGTTCAGCAAGGTAGGTTAGCCTGCCAGCTTATTCGCTCTTCAGATAGCAAGCCAATCGGTATGGGTAAGGCCATCTCGGCAAAATTAGACATCAAATACTAAATATTCTAAATAAAACAAGTTCTTAAGTACAATTGGGGAGAAAAACACGTAGGGAACAAACGAGGGGAAGACCGGATATTCTAAGCTTTTTGAAATATCTTTTCGTGAGGCTTTTAAGAAAACAGGCAAAGCCTCAAAACGTAGTAGAATTAAAAATTGCTGCAAAATCCAGCTACAACATGTATTGCTACTAAGATAAAAGGAATCGCTTTTCATCTCTTTGTCAGTCATATAGTAATAATAATAATCTACTGGATGCTTCGTCCGAAGAGAACCTATTATCTTTCTAGGCAATTTTCAATAAACTGCAAATAAAGGAGGGTCATATGGTTGGTGGTGGCATGCTGAATAAACAACAAGAATAACACAGTGAGGGATGGATGATATGCACTGAGTCAGCACGTAAGTGTGGTTATTGTCAGCACTCATCGGGACGTAATTGGCGATTCAGGGAGACCCAGTAAATTCTGTAATAAATAAATGAATTTTTAGTTCCTTTTAAAATGTGGACAAGTCAGGAGACTCCGTGATGCAGGTCAGAAATAGGTTTCAGGTTTTATTAGCTTAAAACTGAGGGCATATTCTCCAAAGGATTTGAGATTAGTATGAGGTGTTGGTAATCAGTTAGATTTAAAAAAGCAAGTGAAATGATTTAGCCTTTTAAAGGGAGAGGATCAGATAGGTAGGCTGGAGCCAAAGAATGAAGGAACCTAAAGGTGAGCAACAAAACCTTGAACTCTATGCCATGCACTACTGGGAGCCACCGCAGGTCATCGAGAAGCACAATCATTTGGTAACTGAGACTATCACGACAGACAGGCCTAGCTGCAGAAGTTTGCGAAAGCAAACCTGGGTGGTTAGGCGTTTTTGGTACCTGGCTTTTGTGGGCGAAATCACACGAATCAAGCACTGCACACTGTAGCCACTAGCGAACGGACGGTGCTTTGCAAGCACTTTATTTAGCTAAAGCAAATCAAAATTAAGATCAATCACTGCACATCAATCAAGCACTGCACACTATAGCCACTAGCGACAAGCAGAAATCCGCGGATCACGGTCGAGTATGCAATGACACTCGTGGGCAGGTGTTGCACATTGGAAACTTTATCTCGAATACGAGTTTGAAGCGAGACAGAACGGCAAATGGCATGACATATGCATGCAGCTCGAGCCACGTTTAGGCAGAGGCAGAGGCACTTACCAAGAGGAGGCTGAGGCAAGCACGACAAGAAGATGATTGAATGCAAGCCACTTTTCTTCAGTTGTCCATCAGGCTGCAGCTGGTGCAGCTCCGAGCACAGTGGATACACTCGATGTATATTCAGCATGTACACCATGGCTTGATCGCTCGCTTGGCCGTCTTTCAATCTTGACCTGAAACCACAGGTTCTGGCTGTTTGAGAATAATCAAGTGCCTATCGGTTTACATATATTCGCCTATTTCCATGCACAAGCAGATCTCGACAATTTATCTCGTAATGACAAATTCGTGAAAGAAAAATTTGAACGGACAGTCCTTTGCAAGCACTTTATTGAGCCAAAGCTGAAGCACCTTGGTTGCAACAGTGTGTATCCGGAGAGGGGGGCTGAGTCAGCCAGGGAATGTTGAATAAACGATCCTGTACTTTGGAAAAATGTGCTGGTGGGGGAAACTCGAGGGGCTACGTGAAACAGCCACTCGGGAAACAGAAAACAGGCTGATTAAAAATCTGTAATACTTTTTTGGTAGCAATTCAAGATTAGGTCTAGCATGTTTGAGACTTTTAGCAATGGTGGACACGCCGGGTGGTAGCGATCGCAGGGGAGGCGCCTGGCGCGGTTAGCCGCATTTGCACATAGCTGTGCATCCTATTTGAATGGAGATACTCTTGGTTCGCCTGGCCTGACATACCTTTCAGCAGTGCTGGTCGTACATGCAACGTTCGAGATTGATGGCTCCAACCGACGATCAGATGCTAGACGATTCCGAGAAGAGCTCGCGACGGACCACCGGCCGCCAGCAGGTGCCAACCGGAAAGGGTAAGCCATGGGCTGGTGACGTCAGTTGAGTCATATACCGTTCGGTTACTATTGTTCCGAATGTTTGCTGGGCGTGGGATAACATTTTACTTACAAGATATATAATTGAGAATTTTCCTATCGATAACTAGTGCCTTGGATATAAAACGGAATCTACTTTGAATAAAGGATGGTGCGCAGGTGCGCGGTTGCCGGTAAATGTCAAGGTCGGGAGGGCAGGCTACCTGCCGCTATGTCCTTGGGATACTGTCTGCTATTATCGTGGGCCACCCAAGTATAAAATTGGATCCGGTACAGGTTGTTGTTAGCTCAGTATTCTTCAGCCTCATCGCCCGGCCAGAAAGGGGCAGCTGAGCTTGGCTGGACAGTTGAGGAGGTGGCATCTACGGTCGCGCGATGTGGTCCTGAGCTTCGGATTATCGACTGACATGAATTGGCCGTCGTGTTCGGTGAAAAGTGGCTGTGTAGCTCTGTATTTGCGATCTGGCAATCGACGGTCGTGAAGCAGGTACAGCTATGCTACAAGGAGACGGAGGAGAGATCTCTCAGTGTTTCGCAAGTGAAGGAAGACGCTGGAAGAATATTGGCTGTGCAGCTCTCATCGTCGCCTACTCGAGCCATCGTAGCCACAAGACTGCTGGCTGAGAGGCCAGCTGCTGCTTTTGCTCCTGCTTTTGCAGCTGCTGCAGCTGTTGCGAATCTCCCCAGTCCGAAGCAGTGCCACAGCCTACCATCTCGGCGCCTGCCTACTTAGCTCTAACTAAAGCTAGTGCAGTTTGAGAATGCAAGCTTTCAAAGTAGCTCTTCGCTGCGATTGATCCTATTTCGCGAAAACTTGAGTCTTTTAGCTTTCCTCGATGTTGATGCTTCCTTGATGTTGATGTTGATGTGTGATGTTTCCTTGACGATGATGATTTCTTCGTGGTTTCGAGGATCCCGTCGTGAGAGCCGCTGTTTTCGGCTGCTCTCTGTTTCTCACCCGGTGCGAGGCACTGCGGCTGAAGCCTGGCGTGCACTCGGCGTTCGCTCTGCCACAGCTTCTCTGCGTACTGCCCTGTATTCAGTTCAGCTAGCTGCTCACCCGGCCGCTGCAGCCGTGGCACTGCTACACGCCGTGCAGCCCAAGCTCATGGCCGTTGCCAGCTGGAGCCACTTCGAGCGGTTTCTTGCTTTCAGAAAATGACCTAGCATCGGCGACGTCGAGCTCGACCAAAAGTCACCAGCCGAGTCTTGCTTGATCAGCAACTTTCATTCGGTGAGTAGTTAGCAGTAGGCGATCAGTTTGGATTTGTGCTGCCTGCGGCAGACATCTGTGTGGAAGCAACGATAATCGCCAGTGGCGCTATGCAGCGTGGTCGCCAGAGACAGCTGGCCACCGTTGTCTGGCAAAAAGCACTGATTCGGCATATAGTCAAGCCACGCGCCCAGCTATCTCGGGGTGATTCTGGTTCGTGGCAGAGATGCTGAGTGCTCACCCGCTTTTTGCTCGTGCACCTCACTGGAGCTTCGAGGGCTCAGCGACCTGCATTTGGCCTCGGAATCTCTTTCTTGGTCGTGCTAGCTGCTGCCTTACCCTGCCGTACAGACGGCTCTAGAAGCTGCCAGGAAAAGCTGCCAGCTGAGGACGGGGTAGGGCTGTGAGGACATAGCAGCGTCCATGTGCTTGGGGTGTGTGTACTACTTTTATGTTCAGGTGCCTGGTTTAGCCCAGGGGTAAGGTGATTATCTTAAGGATCAAGGTCTTGTGCTCAAGCCTTTCGGCACACGTGAAGTGCTTCGATATCGATTAAGTTCTCCTAGCATGGATTATCTAGATATTCGTCTATCTATTGATCTCTCTGCATATATTTATATTTATATGGAATGCACTTTACCTGTCAATATAGGCTCTATATGTCATATAGGCTCCCACGGGGCACTGAGCATCTTGACTAAAACACTGTCTACAGATGATCGTCTGCTTCGGCTGCTTGGCTATTGCACTGCATGAGCCGAGGCCGACTTGACAGCCCTGGTTCCTGTATCCACATGGAATCCTAGCTAAACAGCTGGACAGCTAGAGAATGGATTCTGTTGGTCTTTGGTGGCATTTAACCGAGACCTTTTACTGCTCTAACTGGAGTCCATTTGCCCATTGATGCATTGTGCATGGGTGCTTACGTATGCGTCAGTGTGTGTGTGTGTGTGTGTGTGTGTGTGTGTGTGTGTGTGTGTGTGTGCGTGCATGTGTACATGTGTACACGTGTGTGTGTGTGTGTGTGTGTGTGTGTGTGTGTATGTGTACATGTGTACACATGTGTGTGTGTGTGTGTGCATGTGTACACATGTGTGTGTGTGTGTGTGTGTGTGTGTGTGCACACGTGTGTTTGTGTGTGTGTCTGTTCGTATGCTTGCAAGTAGGCACACACAAATGTGTGGGTGTGTGTGCATGTGTGTGTCTGGTCTATATATCTAGTGTATTGATGTTAACTGTAAAGAATGGCTGGCTGAGTCAACAGCCTCATTTACATATATCTGCAGAAGATCATTGGTTACTATCACCTTCCTAATGCATGAGGCAGTAAAGAATGGCCTCCTGCTTCCTACTTCAACCAACTAATTTGGTCATGAATTGCAAGTGATGTACCTCTAGTCTAAGAATCATGAGAAGTTGTGAACATATAACATTTTGCATATCAGTTTAGGGGGTACCTGTTTTGGGTATCCACTTGATGTGAGTGCTTTTGTCAGTGTCTTGTATAGACACACCCAATGAGATACCCCACGGACTCGGGACTTGGTTTAACCCCAACCTATAGGCAACTTCCCGAAGCGACCGCAGCTTTAGATACTCGGCTACTAAAACTATTGCCATCACATCACTTGCTGAATTGACGTTTAATATTGATTATTTAAAAAGAAACATTACAACTACCAGCACAGTCTTTAACCAGTCAGAATTTATTGTGGGCTTACGTGTTTCGAAACTGTGCACTCTGAGATCATAAGCAATTGCGATTCGCTTTTGTGTAGCACCCCACGTTAAATTAAAAATGTCTACCTTTCGGGCTGGAAGCGCACGAACTAGTTCGTGATTACTGACTGCGTACATTTTATTAAACCTCTGGAGTCCTCTGAGCTGCATCCGTCAGTGTCCTCTTGCGAGCTCCTACTTCCAACAAGATATCTTTCTAACAATTACCTTTCATTTATTGCTTCTCTTTCGGCAATTTGTAAAGTGCTTGGATTCGGTTCTCCTGTGATTCTATGCAGAAGATGATTCTATACAGACCTGCCAAAGGAAGTGACATATTTCGCTAGAGCCCGTGCATCTGACTGGGCTGCTGCAACCAGATCAACAGATGTAGACGGAGTGTCACTGCAATTCAATACATCGATGTATGTCGGGAGAGCATGCCCTCCGGCAAAGTAGACGAGAAGCAGGTAGACAATGTGCCAACTCGTCGGGACGCCAGCAAGCTACATTACAACAAAAAGTCACCAACAGGCAGAATGAAAGTACGACAACCCCTGCATGTCACACGGCATGCCTTTTACGATGGCACACCCTCGGACTTGAATTTGAGAAAATGCTCCCGATTAAATTTAACTGTTACTTATTCCTTCTCGGCAAAATAATTGTTTACATCACACCCACGTCTTACATTGATGCAAAAAATAATTATAAGACATTTGGAAAACACCCTATAAGATATCCCTAGAACGAAAGGTTTCTGTCTACGACTTTACACATTCAGCATAAATGCAAGCCGATCGGCTAGAGACAATATGCAGTGTCACCACGCATAAGCATGCCCAAGACAAATCAAATGGACCGAGCAAATGCCAACAGGTCTTTCTATCAGCCATACTCCCCGATATCAACCGTTTCTAGTCAACCCTAAACATGAGAACGTGAAGAACCGATGAAGTCAGACGAATGTACTCTACGTCCGCCATAGGTTGTTATAAGCAGTTGTGACAGTATTTCTCTGCTAAAGGCAATACATTCAAGACTTTGAGCAGCATCGCATATGATTTAGTGGCTACTACTGTTAAGAGGCTTACTTCAGGACTTACAATTTATTCGAGTCAAACGGAGATATGTTCGTCAAGCGAATGAGCCGACATCTTTAAGAACAAGTGATAATCTAGTAAAAGTTAGGTGGACAGTGGTTAAGGTCCTCGCCCCGACCAAGGTTTGACCGAGGTCGTGGGGTCAAGCCCAGTGGCATTTGTGAAGCGACTGAATAAGGATTAAGTTCTGGTAGGGCGCTATACAGATGCATTATATTTTTTTTAAGCAGCAAACAGCTTGGATTCTCAATTCGCACCAGCAGGTACATGGACTTAGATCTCAACATCTAATGCAGCGATGCTCGACTTGTAGGTCGCGACTGCTTGGGGGAACGAACGACCCTTGCACGGGGGTCGCCTTAAACCACCGGAGAACACGCATCTCCACATTTCACCCACGATAATTTTATGGTTATGCGTCGCCACAACACACGGGACACACGAGCCAGCTGCATCACCGGTCAACCCCACTGTCAACTGCCCGCGAGATTCAGACAGGCGAGCGGAACTCATTCGGCTGCCGCAGCTATCATCCGACGGCATCACCGGTGGAGGAAGCGGGTATGGGACCGCCTCCTCCATAGTAGCCACAACAGCCGAAGAGCACCAGAACAACGTAAGTGTGCAGCGGCAGCAGCCAGAGAATAAGGAGGTGCAGCATGCGACGGCGAGCGACGTCTCGGCGGCGAAGCGCAGCAGCGAGAGCTTCGTGGCGTCGGGGAGCATCTCGGCGCCAAAGAGTGCCTGAGAGAGCGACGCCTCGGCCGCCGTGCGTCTTCGTAGCGGAGAGCCTCCGCTACGAAGCGTGTCGACCCAGAGCGCAGAGGAGCACCGCGAGATTTCGGTCAGCGGCAGTGGCCGGCAGTGGTCGGCGGCAGTGGCCTGCGACCAGCCTGCCCAGGTTGAAAGATGCAATCAAGAACCGGAGAAATATTATAAAATTATGCCGGGGTGACGAGCCTGACGGGCCGGAGCCTCGGATGCGACTCGCGGCTTCGGAACAGGGTCCACACGGTCTCGGACCCGGTAATCGCTCGCGTCGTCCGACACGCAAAGCCGCCGGAGGAGCGCCGCCCGCGCGTTCGCTCGCTCCGAGAAACGCCGAGGTCACCGAGGTCACTGCCTCATTTCCCGGGAACCAGCTGCCGAGTTCGCCGATCGATCGCGAACGGCCGAAGACCACCGCCGACCTGTGGCCGCCAGAGAGCAGGGCGTTCGCCGATCGATCGCGAACGGCCGAAGACCACCGCCGACCTGTGGCCGCCAGAGAGCAGGGCGTCGGCGATGCCCGCGTATTCGTCCACTTTCGCCCTGGCCGCGACGCAGAGCCGCTTCGGCGTCGTTGCCGAAAGGTATCGTGACTTCGACGATGACCGCCTCTGAGCCGTTGCCGATGATATGAGGTCTGGCTTCAGTGGCGGCCCACGCCGGCGGTGGGGTGGCATCGCCCTACGGACACGAGGTCTCGCAGACGCTCAGGAAGAGCAGCGATCGGACGGCCCACGATGGTGTTTCGGCGTGCTGTGATCGCGTATAGCATGGGTCGGCAGTGGCTCAGCACATGGCAGGCTGACTCGTGTGAGTAGCCGCACACCCGGCAGCTGGTTTTCGCCCCGGGAAGCGAGCGCGAGATCGCCGCCCGAACCGGGAGCACGGCGCGCGAGGAAGGCGAAGCTCCACGCTCGGAACGACAGCCCGGCTCCGGTGAAGAGGAAGTGGCTGTGGGTCGCGAACGGGTCAGACGCCAAGCAGCGACTGAGCCTGCCTCGTTGGGGCTGTTCGGCCCAGGCTCTGCCCTCAGCTCGGCGAGCGAACTCGCGGAGCTTGGACACCATGAAGCGCGGAACGATGGTGTGTTCCAGCGCTTCGAGGTCAGTGACGTCCACCGTCGTCACGTCGCCGGTCAGGTCGAGGCGGGCTCGTAGGCCGATCAGGCAATTTCGTGCCTGGGCCCAGAGCGAAGCCGGGCCGACCCGAGAGTGACGTCTTGGCTTCGAGGCACAACAGCAAGAGCGTTTCGGCATCAGCGACATGCATCCGGAAGACCGACGTCTTGGCCGCCAAGCGCAGCAGCGAGAGCCACGTAGTGGCGGAGAGCAGCGCCGAGAGCATCCCGGTGGTGACGAGCATCCGCGCGAGCGTTTCTGCTCAGAGTGCAGAGGAGCGCCTCGAGATAGCAGTAAACAGCAAGGCGATAATAGCCTGCGACGAGGTGCAGGTTGCCCTCGAACGAAGCAGAGAGAGCTACGCTGCGGCTAAAAGCAACAGCGTGAGCGTTGCGGCGGCGAAGGACACCTGCGAGAGCGTCTCGGTGCTGAGCACAGAGCAGCACAACCGCAAGATGGCGGAGTGGAACTCATAGAGCGGTGAGGCCATCATGAGCCACAGTGGTGTTCGAAGTGCCGTATCGGCCGGCGACGAGCGCATGCGACCGGCCATCGGGGCTCGCACGGAGGTGACCTACGAGAACTGCTTGACAGTGGGAGCGGTGCCCCACATTTGCCTAAAGGTGGGCAGCATCTACGACCGGCGGCTCGCGAGTGGCAGAGCTGACGTGAGACTCCTGTGAGTGGCGGTCACGTGGCCTGCATGAGTTTTGGGCCGCCAGCGCCGCCCCCCGCCCCCCGCCCCGCCCCCGTCAGGCAGGCTATGTGGTTTTTTTGGAAATTCTATGGGGGAAGGGATGTTGTGTGTGCCTGTTGCTTCTCGGCCACTGTTGTGTGCCCCGGCTCACAGCGGGTGGTTGGGCGATTGGCTCGGTGCGGCCTTTGATGTGGGTGGGTGTTTGGGCGGTTGGCACGGGGTGGCCTTTGATGTGGGCATTTGGCCTACCATGGCGTTTCACCACGGATGCACTCCCTTATCTGTGGTGAGTCAGCACCTAGCTCATATATTTACCCGCTGGAGGACTAAAGACTTCCCACTTTCTCTTTGTTGCGTGAGACGAAGTCTGTTGGCTACGGAATGCGTACCGAAAGCCGCTTAGGCTGTGAGTTCGCTATACAAAACTCTCCTGCGTAACACCCACATGGTCTCTATGACTTTGTTGAGTTACTGACGGAGATACATTACATTACGAGAGTCTCGTTCACCGCTCACGTTAGCCCGCTCGTGTCTTCAGGACTCCACCAGCGCTGCTGCAGCCGGAGACATAGTAGCATAACAGTCGTAGCTGCTCACCAAGCGACATTTAATAATATGGATATTATTACCAACACACTTGATAAAGCACCCTCAGTGAGCTCAATCTGTCTCTAGGTGCTTTATATTCGATTGCAACGGGTCAGCTCTGGGTCGCGTGACCTCACTATCCCTGCAGCGACTTAGTTTCTGCCTCTGCGTCGGCCTGTACCCGAGCTTCTCTTTCGCTCTCTTCCGCTCATCTTATCTGGCGCTCCGGTGCTGCTTGCCGGATGGCTACCGCTGCATCCGTATGTGCGCTCTCCCGCTTGCGTTGCCTGCCTACAATACAATACAGCCGTCGTCGTCATCGTCGTCGCGGCCCGCCTGTGGGGGATTCTTTCTTCGTCACTGCGAGCACCTACATGACCAGCTTTCGCTTTGCAAATGCTTTCTATGCAGCATGTGTAAAGTGCCTGGAAAGAGAATGAGATCTGCGAGGGCACTAGTACAGTATACTAGTTGTATCATGTTTATTATTATAGCTATCATCTCATCTGCCTTTGGCTGGACCTTAAGGCACTCACCGACTGCTTGCATGCGTCGTCAACTGCATCGGCGATGACCAGCTCGGCGCGGCTGAAGCTCGAACTTCGGGGGGGGGGCGAACTTCGCCGTCTGCCACCAACTCTGCAGCTCATCCGCGAGCGTCGTCGTCAGAGCGTCGTCGTCGCAGGGGCTCCGCTCCGCTGCGCTGCCTAGGAAACGGCGCTCTCGGGCCGTTCACAACACCGCGGCCTCGCAGTCGGTAGACGCTCTGTCACCAATCGACGACTTCCTGTTGTGACCCGGTTCGCGGCTGCACTTACGCCTCGTAGTGCCGCCACATTTTCTGACTCTGCTCTCAGTCGGCGCGCGCTCCGCCGAACTGCGATCGCGTGAGCCGACGCGATCGCTCTGGCTCTACTCTCCATGGATCGTAGGGCGACGCTCGCGACTGGGCCGCAGCTGCACGACGGTTGCTGCAGGACCGTCGCTATCGACGGTCGCTCTTTTGTCGCCCTCTCGCAGCCGCGTGGCGTCAGCGTATTATTCTGATCTGACTGAAATTAAAATTTGATTACTAGAAATGAGATCATAAATCAGACAATATTGTGGGATAACTCGGATGAATGGCGCCAGCGCGGCCGCTCGAGCTCTTCGCATGCCGTCGGCGAGGCTGACGCACGTTGCTGAGGGCGAAAAAGTCTCCAGGCGAAAGGAACGAGTCGGCAGCACGAAGCCCGGCAGGACTGCACCATACGGCGCTAGAGGGCGCTGTACAACCCTGCGTAGCCGCTTGGGCCGCCGCCGTCCGGCCGCCAAAGCAATGACTCCTGCATTTCGCCGTCGGGGAGAAGCCGACCTGCGAAACTTGCTGGATTATGGACAGCCGCCAGCAACCTACACTACAAACCGTTCAGTTAACAATCTCTCGAACGGGGCAACGAGCCTGGTGTTACAGTTAAAAGACACTTCCGACTCCTTCATTTTGAACGGGCTCTAATGAGTATAGGTAAGCACACAAATAAATTAACATGTGCAGAGAATGAGAGAGAGATTTTATTAATCCATAAACCGTTTATAAGTCTAGCTCTCGCTCTCCGTGTGTCCGCAACTGGGTGAAGAGATGTGCGAGCCTAGATAAAGATAAGATAAATTATAACACAAGTTTCTTTATTTATTACTTTGCAGCGACCAAGCTAACGCAGCCTTAACTGACCGGACTTTAAGGGAACACACTACCCTTGCTGCTATATGGCAATTACATACACTGATACGGCAGCCAAATAAAGACCATGGTGGGTGTTACGCAGGAGAGTTTTGTATAGCGCACTCACGGCTTAAGCGGCTTTCGGTACGCATTCTCGCCCCCTTTCACCCAGGTGCGTCAAGTCGTTGTCCTTACGTTCCGTCAGACCCTGCGTGTAAGCTGAAGTCAGGTCGACGCAAGATTCCTAAGAGGCAACTGAGCCAATCTTCGTGGTTTCCTTCATTGACCTCAAACACATGGCGAAGTGTGTGCCACTTAAAGAGTTACAATCTCTCGGCACGGCCGTGATGTCCGAAAGCAGTTCGGTAAAAAAGCTTCGCTTATAAATCCGGAAGGTGATGGCTGCAAGTATCAACAAATATGCAATATACAATATTGCAATATAATATAATATGCAAGTAATCAACAACTTCGCGAGTAAAAAATGTCTGCTGAAAATAGTAAGAGCAGCTTCAAAGGAGGGTGCTTGCAAATTGCACGGGACAGTTCGGTCAACTCGAAAACGTCTCTCTGCACTCTTTCTCTCTGTGTGTGTGCGTGTCTCTGTCTCTCTGTCTCTCTCTGTCTCTGTCTCTCTCTGTCTCTCTCTCTCCTTCTCTCTCCTTCTCCTTCTCTCTCTCACCATCTTTCTCTATTTTTGCTTGCTTTCCATCTCCAGCTCTCTTTCTCGCGCCGAAGAATTATTTTCTATGGTATTGATCTTGCTGAACCTTACCGTTGCCTCTAACGACGACGCATTTTCTACAATACGTACTGAGAATTCAGCGCGAGTATATATACCCTGACTTGAGAAAAATATTAACAAGTAACTTAAAATCGACTGCTTGGTACCCGAAATGCACGGTGTCCTGGCAAAACACTTGTTGAATGCATGCACAGACGTCTTTCCTCCGTTAGGTTCAACATTCAGATTGGACTTTGAAAGGCGTCGAATTGCGGTGGCGATTTCTTCAGGCTAGTGCTGCTGCATATCGCCAGGCTGTATGCGCCTGCAACGTCTGAACCCGGCGTTCTCGAGGGTTTACGTACGTTCAAGCGAAATACTCGAGCAAAAACATTCACGCACGATAAAGGTCTCTTACTGACAAACGAACTCGGCCGGCTACGCCAAAAACACTGGAAACCCCACACCGCTTATAAAAAATTGGCGTGCAGACGATGATTTTTTTTAAAGGGCTTTACACAAAGGTAATTTCGAGAACTTTCCGCGAGATAAGCTTGAACCCGTTACATCCGGCCGGGCGCTGTTTTGCCGAGAGTGGCGGTCGAAGGTTTTCAATCCATTGGCCAAGAAAATGGTAAGATTGCTATCTCGATGTGTCCTCTGATACTAACAAAGCCGGATATGCGGAATGGCGAAATGCTGTTGGGGAGGGAGGTAAATCCCAGTTGGTACGGGACAGTACTCCCAGCACCCCTGTTGGACTTGCTCCTTACAAAAGCTGATTTAGCAGCGTCTTTTGTATAGAGATAGAAGAGCTATTACGGCTATCACCGCCGCTTGCAGCTGCGATAGAAAATCTCCCGCTACTAGATTTATCCGCCCCCCACCACAGAACCGAGTAAACGAAAAGCAACCACCTTAGCAAATCACAGCGTAGCGTGATTCTGACCAGTGTTCTTTGTGCCAATTGGCAAGCCGTTCGTTTTATTGGTATACGGACAATATCAATCAATGTGCTGTCGGGGGGGGGGGGGGTAAATCCCATTTAATGGGGTACATAATTTGTATTAACGTTGCACTGACCACGTTAAAAGAGTAGCCGAGTTTAGGTACGCTAGATCTCTGGCAATCAGAAAGCGCCTGATAATCAATCACCGATATGTCAATTGATTATGGCGTCAATCTTCTAGATTTCGGGTAAAACCCGATACGAAAAGATGGTAAATTCAACCGCATGTTTGAAAATGCATACAACTTTGAATCTTGACATTGAAAAAGTAATGAAAACTATTCAATTCGAGCTGCACTGTGCGTCAGCCTTTCGCATCGTTTCTGAGGCTGCTACTCTGAGGATGATGCTATGGTGTCTTTCTAGGTAATAAGGCCTCCGCTGTTCTTTTTGCATGCGTAGCTGACTTTTGCAAAGCTTGATCGCAGAAATCATATACAATAATAATATGATAATCATCTCCACTCACAATCAGTTACCAGTGTGTCAATTACCAATGGAGAAGCATCAATCTGCAAGAATTGCGGGAAACCAATAGCACAAGATCCTAAATTAAACCGTCTGTGAAAGTGCTCACAACTTTAAATGTCAACGTTACGAAAGCAGTCAAAACTGGGCAAGTCGATGCGCTGTGAGCCAGCCGTTCGCTTACCTGCCGAAGCTTCAACTCGGATGCCGGTACGGTAGATTTCCAGATTATGAGGCCACCTCAAAGCTTTTCAAAGGTATTGCCTACTTCTGCGACACTGGACGACAGGCAATCATAAAGCGACTCATAATCATTTACCGATATGTCAATTTGCTATCCTAGCAAATGCTGCGACGAACAGGTGCCTACTGTGACTGGGGAAATAGGGCTGATAGCAAGCTAGGAGGCCGGAGCAAGAGAATTAAGGGACCTTAAAGTGAGTGACAATACGTTAAAGTCGGTGCGTTCATAGGGAGCCATTGCAGGTCCGCGAGACGTGGTGTGATTATCAGTGGCGACTGTGCTGTTCACGACAGACAAACCTTGCTGCAGAGATTGCACCAACTGCAAGCCTCTAATTGCACAGGACGGAAGACCTGCAAGCAGCCAGTTACAAAAGTCAAGGGATAAGAATAATAATGATGACATATTAATACATTTATATAGCGCCGTGGAGAACTTAATCTCTTTCTAGGCATAAGTGCTGTAAAGGAAGCATGAGAACAGGACACCAAGATTGTGTGCACATAGCTTGGGAGTTGTGTGCACATAGCTTGGGAGTTGTGTGCACATAGCTTGCGAGTTGTGTGCACACAGCTTAGGAGATACGCTTGCAGATCCGATTTTGGACATTGAGATTTCCACTTTTTTAGTCTTGCTAGGTTTACCCATAAATTGGAAGTTGGTTTGATCGGCATTCAATTTGAGAAAGGTTGCTGATGTCAGCAATACGTGCAGCAAGGGAGTCGAGAGAGTGCCGAGCTGGTTTGGTCGGTTAAGCGGTTAAGGTGCTCGCCCCGACTAAGGTTTGGCTGAGGTCGTGGGCTCGAGCCCTGAGGCACACGTGAAGCGCCTGAATAGAGATTAAGTACTCTTGGGGCGCTATACAAATGAATTACATTTATTTATATTTAATGCACTGAATGCGTATTGAAGACCGAACGGAACGCATGAGAAGGCGACGGGGGCAGGCATCAGCGACGGCATCCAGCATCAGCGACTTCAAAACATTACTAGACGGTTGCATCTCACTTCCGCTCATCGCGACAGCAAATTATTTTGATATGAAGACGATTTTTATGTAGCGCGCTACAGCGAATAGCTTATATATAATTCATTTGTATGCCTTATGCTCCTGTGCTATTTTTTCAATCGGGCCTATCATTTCATAATCTGCGACATTTCGCTCTTTGTGCGCCATTAGCTGTACATAGTCTGAGTCTGCTCTCACGTACTCCTCGTACCCATATAAAATGCGGAAGTCACGCTGACCCAAAATATGTCGAGGCACAAATTATCAAGATGTTCACAGTACTTTGCATCAAGTTTTTAGTTATAAATGGCCTCGTGCTTCTACAATCTGGATTTCGTTGCCATATGACGTCGCGATATGCACGGAATTGACGTCGTTAAAAAAAAATGTTCACGCTTACTCTCTCCCCGCGGCAGTTAATTTTTCCATAAAATATCTCCTTTATTAGTAATAAGAATGCATCTATATAGCGCCCTAAGAGAACCTAATCTCTACTCAGGCACTTCAAGTGTGCCACTAGGATCAAGCTCAAGCTCCAGACCTCGGCCAAACCGAGGATCGGGGAGAGCACCTTAACCACTGGAGAGGCTTAAGGGTACGGAAACCGTGCATTTTATCGCTGACCATTTAATTTTTTCTTCTCCAGGATATGTCTATGTGAGGACGCCTAAAAAGGGACTTAGTTGTCCCTTTGTCATGGAAAACGACGTGCTGCGATTATTATTACGAAGCAGCGGCTAATGGACGGCACTTTACTGGGCTCTTCTAAGACCCAGTTGAGATCTACTGTGTCGCTCTGGGGGACCCTAAACCGGGCTATTATAATGAATTCTATCAAGTGCCGTACGATTCCCAATTGCAAAATACTGTCATCGTGGCGTGACCCTACACTGAGATTGTGCGTGCCAAGTAGTCGTCTGCTCTCACTTACCTCCCCTCCCCATCATAGAGGTAAAAGTCACGCGGACTCTAAAATAGCCAATACGCACCCATTATTGAGTTGTTGAAAGTAATTGGCATTTATATCTTAGATAAAGTGAAAAATTGTAATTGTGAGACTTAGTAGAACAGTAGCAGCTGTATTGTCGAGGGGATTAGTGTTATAACAGTAAATAGAATGGACATTGAAGAATTTATGTTTACTATTGAGTGTTTTTCACGAGGCATCTTTTATATTTAGAACATGAAAATATTTATTAAATTTTAAAAATATAATTGGTATGAATTCAGATATATTGGAGCAGATTGCTTTAGCCTTATTAAAATAAATTTTGAATCGCAATTTTCCACAGAGATATTCAAGGCTATACAAATGCATGTCCGGCGCATTTGCGAGGAATTAAAGCGACGCTTGATTAACTGAGAACTTCGTGGACTATCATAAATTATGGTATTTATCGCTCGTCTGCGTCCGTTGTGATTAACGTCTATATTTTGTAGTTACTTTCTCTTTGCATAGCCTATGCTCCTGCTATAAACCAACTGCGGGCACAGAAATCTGTCAAAGACTTACTCGTACTTACGTGTACAAGTGTTGCAAAGCCACATGCTGCCGTGAGCCCACACGTGCAGTGTGAATATGGTCTCGCAGAAGGGGGAATTCTCTGCAGTGCTTTAAGATTTACTGAAGCTGCTTAAGTCAGTAATGGTTGATTACTCATAAAAGATAGAAAGCCATCATATAAATTTAAGTAAAGCGGCACGCTGTAACATAGGCTGATCGCAATGGTGGTAATAATAATAATCGTATTCACGATGAAATTTTGTCAGAAACGTGTACGATTTTAAATTTTGTTAATGTCTACAAGTTACGAGACGCCGTGGCGTCAGTCACTTAAGAGTTCCGCGCCTTTACGCGGTTATATTTGTCAACAGACATGACGACAATCGGAAAGTTGGTACAGCTTAAATGGAGACTTTGCAGCGTTTCCATGGCATCATTGGATGGACTGAGATGAAGTCTGTTAACTACCAAATGCGTACAGAAAGCCTCTTAGGCTGTCTGTGCGCTATGCACAACTCTCCTGCGTAACACCTACATCTTCATGGCTTTGCGGAGTTACAGACGGAAATACGTTACATTAAATTACTGGGAGGCCAAGTATTTTGACATAGCCTCTAGTCCTTAGATATGGCTTCGGCAGCCTCAGAGAAGCACTGGTTCATGAGTAACTTAATCTCCGCACAGGTTTTCAAAATATTAAGTTGAAACTAAACTTATTTTGAGAACTTCATACATTTTCCTAGGGGAGAGTAGGTGCTTCGACTCCCACCGCTTCCAGAATGCAGTGAGGCAAGTAAAGTAAGTGCGAACGGTAAGTGCGACCGAACACCAGCTGTATAGCTGAGTTATTTTTTTAGAGAGTACAGAGCAGTCTCGCTTTTCTCAAAGCGCGATCCACTCTAAGGTTGACTCCGAGCCGATGCACTGTCAAATATGGCGACCCTCGACATGCTCGGCTCATACATGCCCAACCTCGAGTATCTATCTTTTCAGTTTGATCATTTTCTTGCTGGATCTACCACAAACAAGACTGTGCTGAACTTCAAGGTATCCACTTAGCATCTCAAACTTGCAACTGCCCGATACACAATGCGCTCAATCGCTAGGAATCAATTTAAATCTTTCAAATTTCAATCTAGAACTCAACAATACGAAAGAAGCTCACGAGAGTCTTGCGCATGTTAGGTTGCGCGTGCGGCACCCGAAGACCTACAGACAACAGGAATTCGTAATGCAATTCGAAACAGTCACGCGGAAGCTAGTGGCAACGCTAGCGGACCCTAATCCTGGACGGTAATAAAGGCTACTGAATTGACTCCCTGAGCTCGAGTGAATGTCTACTGGAAGAGGCCGGTACTAAAGTACGCATAGTCGGCCCAACAGTATACATTGAAAAAGGCTCGCGTGCATTGCAACTCACACCACTTTGCATCCTGTCTGTCGCACGCTTAGTCTGCCAAATTGAAACGCCACTCACTAGCCTCTAGTCCTTGGAAATGGCCTCGGCAGCCCCAGAGGAACATTGGCTCATTCGTAAATAAACCTCCGAACAAGCTTCAAAATGCTAAGTTGAAAAGTAAACTTATTTTGAGAACTTGATAGATTTTCATAGATAGCAGTAGGTTTTGCCGCTCCCTCTACCGTCGCCGCCGGAACCCAGTGAGGCAAGCAAAGTAGGTGCGACCGGTAAGTGCTATCAAACGCGTGCTGTGAGGCTGAGTACTGTTTTGAGAGTTCCAAGCACAGCCACTTCTCTCAAAGGGAAATCCAGTTTAGCAGTAACCCATGCTGCACTGTCAAAGATGGAACCCCCGTTCTGATGTGCTCGACTCATACACGCCCAATCTCGTCTGTCAGCTCAACGGCAAGGTGCTCACAATTCATAATGATAATCATAATTATTACACATTTGATATAGTGCCCTAAGAGAGCTTAATTTTTTTCTAGGCACTTTACATTTGCTGCAAGCAAAGCACGATCGAATGGTTAGGGTAGCATGCTCAATAAACAACAAGAATAGCATGGTTAGGGGTGACGTGCACAGGATCAGCATGCCAAAACGGTTTGCGGCAGCATGCGCAGTGTCAGCAGGCATAAGCACATAAAGATCAAATCACAAGGACCAACCAAACGCTGTAATAAATAGATGCATTTTTAGTTTCTTTTTAAATGCGGTAAAGTCAGGGGATGATGTGACGCAAGTCGGATGCGAGTTCCATGCTTTGAAGTCGTACGAACTAAAGGCACGGTCTCTGAAGGATTTCAGGTTGTAAGAGGTATACGTAAGCGATTAACCAGGTTTGAGATCAGCAGCAGGCAATGGCTGCTGCTTAAATCATTATTATCTGTCAAAATTGGCATATTGGAATACCTATTTCCTTTAGTTTCGGCGGTCGTGAAGTTAGTTCCAAGGAGTTAAACATGGGATATCCGTTCTTTATAAAGTGGTTTTTAAATCAGGTTGCTGGTTTGCCTAAATATTTTTATTGATATCATTTAGTAGCAATAATAGAATGATAATGCAACCTCAAAGGACTGAATGTCCTTTACGGCACTTAAAAGATGCTCTACAGAAAGCAAAACCAAATTAAAAGCAGTAGCATTTCATTCGTCATCAAACATTACATTGTTAGATGAGACATGCACACGGTCTGCATGTGTTTAAACGTACTTAATAATAATAATAATAATGCAGTTGATAAAGTGCCCTCAGAGAACTCAATCTCTCTCTAGGCGCTTTACATTTGCTGCAAATGGAAATGCAATTGAATTGTAAGTAAAATCATGCCTGATAAACAAACAAAATGAATAACATGATTAGGGGTGACATGCACAGGATCAGCATGCAAATGTGATTAGTGGCAGTGTCATCACGCATAAGCACATTATCTAAGAATCACAGGGTCCCACTAAATGCTGTCCTAAATAGGTGTGTTTTTAAATTCTTTTTAAATGTGGTCAGGTCAGGGGATATTCTGACGCAGGTCGGGAGGGAGTTCCAGGCTTTGGGAGCATACGAACTAGATGCACGGTCTCCAAAGGATTTGAGGTTTGTACGGGGTATTTGTAGACTGTTGGATTCCGAAAAGCGGGTGGTACGATGCTTGGCCTGATGGGGGAGTACGTCTAAGGCTAGCGGTAACATACACGGTCGTTAGCACACACAAGGAAACGAAGGACTGAAACGCGCATGAAACAAGCCGATGCTGCGAGAACATGGTGCGTTGTAACTTCTTTTTAGCTTTCGTCAAATCAGGGGATATCGTTACGTCAGTCGGGAGTGACTTCGTTCCAGGCTACGAGAGCTTACGAATAGCTCGGACAATCGTGGTGTCAGAATCACCTCTTGAACCTCCAGTAACCATCATCAAGGCGATTGAATAGCCTGCTGCCGGTGACGGTGTTGCACCGCTTTTCTCTCGCCATTAAATAAACTTTGACTCGGGTACAAGTAAGCGCGAAGGCTGCAGTCAACCAGCCATTAAATATATGTACTGAGGGAGATGGAATGCTTACGTGAACCGGATGCTGGCCGGCGCCGCGGCGTGGGTGAGCATCCCCCACATTAACAGATCTGTGCGAATCTGTTTTTATCGACAAGTAACACTAAATATTTATAAAAAAACTGATGACGAAGTTTTGTCTTACAAAATTGCCTCGCTCCTCGACCAAATTAGCCGCTCCACGTTTTTCTGTTCTTCAAAATTAGCTCGCGGTCGGCGACGGCAACTGTGTTTGTATCTCGTTTTCAAAGCCTCGGTATGGCTTTTTAGTGTGCCATGCTCGTGGTTGCGACAAATTTTCTATTACCGGTGCGCTGTAGCTCACTGGGCTGGTAGAATATTTTAACATAGAGTTAGAGGTACGGGATTTTTTTCAGGGTGAGTCACGCTGAGCTCATTGAAACAATCGACCAGCGAAGATCCAGCTGCTCTAGGAATTCCTCTTAGTGCAGCATTCAAACGGTACGAGCACTCTCGCTCTTGTCTGCCACTTGCGCTCTCATAGTTTTTCCTTTCAAGCAAACGCCGATGCCCGACCCCCTCGGCTGTTCGTCGAGCGTCAATGGGCGGCATCAGCAATCTAGTGACGTCATCTCCGGCGATGTGCACATGCGTGGAGGCGTGAATCGATGGTGGCCAGCCGGAAGTAGCAGAGGTCGCGGTACGGTCCTGCTGCGGCGTGTCATCACTGTAACTAACTTACAATTGTTCATTTGACATTAAAGGCATCGCATCTGGATAACCACTTTCATACGGCCGTACGTGAATACCAATGACTATAGTCGATGGCGGCCGTGGATGGACGGATAGTTATAGCCAAAGACGGTAATCAGTTTCGTGCTCCTTTCTTGCGATATCGTCGTGTCGCTATTTGCTTCTGTTGTCTATATGCAGCCATCGTGAAGCTTACGTGCTGGCATAGTTAGATATGATCTCTTTTAAAGAAAAGGCCTTTACCTTGGCATCCGCTGCCTTCTACCTCTTTTTGGTGTTGCCACTCGTAGGATTGATTTCAATATGGGGGTGGGGTTGTGCTGATGGTGAGATTATGACTGGCTGCTCGTAGTGTATCGTCACTATGTCGTCGCGATGCAGTTTGTGAGCATTCTTTAGCTTCGGAAGAGTATCGTTTCTTTTTTCTGTTGCCGTGAGTGTGGGTGTTCCTTGTGGATGTGAATTTTTCTGGCCTCTGCCTTGGTGTCCTGGGGCCGAAAACCGTTGTGTCTGGTCGGCTAATTCCCCCCTCGCGTTGAATAGGTTTAGTTTGATTGACCTGTCGTTTACGTGGTTATGTTCTCTGCAACCAGAGCTTAGGCGTAAGATTGGTTATGTGCTAGCTGCCGCACGTTCGCTAATTGGTCGTTTTCTCGGTTTCTCTTGAGATATTTGGCCAGGGTTTTCGTGCTGGGTGCCCGGCTTTTGTCATTTAGTTCGCTGATTTGACATCGAGCCATTAATGAGGCCTCATGCTGGCAGAATGCCTTTCGTGTAGGCCCTTCATTCTTCGAAAATCCATCCATTGTGCTGCCCTTGCAAGTTTATGGACGAGCTCACGTGGGCAACCGTGTTCTCCCTTGTTCTCCTTGTCTCTCTCTATCGCATCGCTGGCTATTGCATCGCTGCAGGCTTCGACCTCGAGCGAGTGGCGTTGTCAAGTGAGGTTTTATCTCTGCCTGTAACTTCACAAAGACTATTCGGGTGTTACGCAGGAGAGTTTTGAGTGTCGCATTCAAATCCTAAGCAGCTTTTTGTACCCATTCGGTAGCTGACAGACGTCATCTCCCGCAATAAAGAGAAAGTGAGAAGCATAGCTGAGTCAGGAGAGTAGTTGAGGTAGTGAGCAGTGTGGAAGTAGCAGCTCAGGACTGCTGGAAACGATGTGCCATAGTCGGCAGCAGGCGAGTAGATGTCGTTGGTGAGAATTGTGGAAGTGAGCTCCACAGTCGGGGACCTGCAGAGCAAATATTTCTGTCGCCCGTGGTCTGTGATCGGGTGAATGGAACAGCTAATGTGTTGTTCATACAGGACCTGATGGCACAAGGGGCTGAAACTAGTGCAGCCGTTCAATGAGGTGGGTAGGAACCATGCTGCTGTGGCCTTTTGGGTCAGCACAAGAGCTTTACTGTGTATTAATTGATCAACCGGCAGCCGTCCATGCTTTGCTGGTACGACCAGGCAACACTGGCCAGATGTGTGATGATGGTTTGCAGGGTGAGAGCTTTTAGATGCATGCTGCTGTTGCTCTTACAGGGCTGCATTCGTCCGTCGCAGCAATATCTGCAGCAGCAGCATGGTAAAAAGCCTGTGGCAAGTGAATGACTGGCTCTATGCAGCAGCTTCTCGTCCCTCGGCAAACAAACATGCTTCACTTTTTTTTGGCCTCTGTCTGCATCTGTCTGTCTCTATCGGTTTATATTATCTCTCTCTCTCTCTCTCTCTCTCTCTCTCTCTCTCTCTCTCTCTCTCTCTCTCTCTCTCTCTCTCTCTCTCTCTACCCTTGCACACTCACTCACAGCTTGCCACCACACTCGATGCTGGAGAGATTTGCCTCATTTGCAATCAGGAGCTGAGCTTGCCAGTGTTATGCTCCTTTTCGTAGTGTCCATGCTAAGCGTTTCGACCGTTTGGGGAAATAATAGCAGCATAGCTATTCATAGGAAATTCATATTCATAGGAAATGGAATATAATAATTATTAATTAATTATAATGAGCTGCATTGGGAAAGTGCAGGAGTGCTTGTCAGAATCAGCTGCTACTGCTGCTTCACAGTCTGAGTTTCCCATCTGCTTCGGAGGTGACGTCGTCTGCTTTTCCAACTGTTCTTTCAGGCCGTGACGGACCGTCGACTAGCAAAGGACGAGCGCTCGGCCTGCAGGAAGTACGTAAGAGTGCATCAGCGTCTCAGTGCCACTGCTTACTTGTGGGCATACTTACTTTGTGGGGACAGAGCTAGGGACAGGCAGTTAGCTTCCTTCCCTCCACTCAACACTCCTTCCCAGATTGTAGCCCCTGAATGGTTGCCAGTGTCTGTCAGAAGCCGTGTAGCCTGATTAATTGTTTCGTGTCCTTTACTTGCGTCAGCAGCTACTACTACAGCTAGCAGTGTGCACCCCACTTTGAGGGCTGAAATCACTGCCCATGAGCTGCATCCGGTCTATTGTCGATTGGCCACTGAGATTCGCTTGGAGTGACCCACTCGCCCTGTTACTGCTCCTACTGCCTGGCCTTGCCAGCTGCTCAGCTACAAAGAATACCGGCTTAGCTATTGCTATGAACTGTTGTGGCTAGGTTTAGACCTATGGGTGCTTTGTCGGTGAACTCCAAGGTACACCTAGCTCTGTGTGCACGTGCGCGTGTCTTGTGAATCATCACGAGTTTTCAATTACTCGACACTGTAAGAGTAAGGGATTGTGAGATTTATGCATAAGCTTCGAAAGCAAAACCAACAGAGTATGCCCCAAGCAACATCTGTCTATTTGTGTTAAGTGCCAGCCTGAGTTCCTGCTCGGCTGTCTTGCCAACCTCCCACTCCCACCAGCCCTGCTGGAACATGCCAGCCTAGTTCTTCACCCACAGCTCTCCAGCCTGTGTGCCTTCTTGCTTGAGTGTGCTCATTTGTGCATGGATGTGAGCAAGGTCGTGTGCGGCTCTGTGTATATGCCGGCCTTTGTATGTGTGTGTGTGGGCGTGCCAGCACACCCTTGAATGAGTAACAGTATTTACCTGCCAGCTATCTCGAATCTGCCTGTACTAGCCAGCCTCTGGTGTCGACTGCACTCACCCATTCTCACTGGCCCCTTCCACAGCATTTACCTTATCCACCTGCCCCAAACATGCAGCCAGCTCTTCAGCTGCTCCTGCTCCTGCTCCTGCTCCTGCTCCTGCTCCTCGTGCTGCTGCTGCTCCTGCTCCTGCTCCTGCTCCTGCTCCTGCTCCTCGTGCTGCTGCTGCTGCTGCTGCTCCTCCTCCTGCTGCTGCTGCTCCTGCTCCTTCTCCTGCTCCTGCTCCTCGTGCTGCTCCTGCTCCTCCTCCTTCTCCTGCTCCTCGTGCTGCTCCTGCTGCTGCTGCTGCTCCTGCTGCTGCTCCTGCTCCTGCTCCTGCTCCTCGTGCTGCTCCTGCTCCTGCTCCTGCTCCTCGTGCTGCTGCTGCTGCTGCTCCTCGTGCTGCTCCTCGTGCTGCTGCTCCTGCTCCTGCTCCTCGTGCTGCTGCTCCTGCTCCTGCTCCTCGTGCTGCTGCTGCTGCTGCTGCTCCTCCTGCTGCTGCTGCTGCTGCTCCTCCTCCTTCTCCTGCTCCTGCTCCTCGTGCTGCTCCTGCTCCTCCTCCTTCTCCTGCTCCTCGTGCTGCTGCTGCTGCTGCTCCTGCTCCTGCTGCTGCTCCTGCTCCTGCTCCTGCTCCTCGTGCTGCTGCTGCTCCTGCTCCTGCTCCTCGTGCTGCTGCTGCTGCTGCTCCTCGTGCTGCTGCTGCTGCTGCTCCTCCTCCTGCTGCTGCTGCTCCTGCTCCTCCTCCTCCTCCTTCTCCTGCTCCTCGTGCTGCTCCTGCTCCTCCTCCTTCTCCTGCTCCTCGTGCTGCTGCTGCTGCTGCTCCTGCTCCTGCTCCTGCTCCTCGTGCTGCTGCTGCTCCTGCTCCTGCTCCTCGTGCTGCTCCTGCTCCTGCTGCTCCTCCTGCTGCTGCTGCTCCTGCTCCTCCTCCTTCTCCTGCTCCTGCTCCTCGTGCTGCTCCTGCTCCTCCTCCTTCTCCTGCTCCTGCTCCTCGTGCTGCTCCTGCTCCTGCTCCTGCTCCTGCTCCTCGTGCTGCTCCTGCTCCTGCTCCTCGTGCTGCTGCTGCTCCTGCTCCTCCTCAGCCTGCCTTGCCAGGCGTTGCAAGGCACTCGAGCTAGGTCCTCTTGAGCAGCTGGTTACCTCCCATACTGTAAAAGAAGAGAATGTGTACTGCAGATTGTTTGAGCTCTTGTGAAGTGGCTGCAGTTCCCTCCCTAGTAGCTGCAGCCCAATGCAGTCTAAGCCAGCAGCATGAGGAGACTGCAGGAAATGGAATTCCCAACCCAAAGCTGGTGTTAGGGGGGTATGATCAGGGGGGCGTGGTTCGGCCGTACAATGCCCGCTCGTAGCTGCTGCTGTGCCTTGGAGCCTGCGGGTTGGTTTGTAATCTGTGCTCCTTCAGTGCAAACGATTTCTACATTGATCCTGCATTGGTCTTGCTCTCCACGTCTGTGGTGGAGGAAGGCGCTGCTCCCCGGAGGCAGGCGGCAGGAAAGAGTATGACAGATGAATTTGAGCCGGGATTCACTTCTTTACCCAGCCGGACAGGACAGGGATGCCAGTGGTGGGACATGATTGGCCCAGCTGGCTGGGCAACGGGGCGTCAGAGGCAGGCCTTCTTCATTTAAATGAGAGGAATGCCGGCCGATGGGAGATCATTTCTGGTACATTCCTCAACGCCGGTCGGTTCGCGAGACTCCACTGAAGGCTAAGGAATCGACTCTTGGGGCAGCGCCAGGGAGGGCAATCTCCGAGGGAAGTCCACACTGGCAGCCTCTATCAATCAGCCTGGCCGCCCGTGGGGGGCAATGCCGAAGCTTGTTCCGGTGCCTGCTGGCACGCTTGGTTCTATCTGCAGTTCCAATGGAGACTTTGTATTGAACGTGCAGTAACGCCAATCGC
Organism: Cristatella mucedo; assembly: GCA_009760855.2. Classification (NCBI taxonomy): domain Eukaryota; kingdom Metazoa; phylum Bryozoa; class Phylactolaemata; family Cristatellidae; genus Cristatella; species Cristatella mucedo. The sequence goes on along the minus strand of WPIO01000096.1, from coordinate 441,730 downwards.
CGAGACGGTAGGCTGCAGAGCTGGCTGTCCAGCGACCCTTTCTACTGGGTGGAACTAGTTGGACGGCGGAAGTAAGTGGCAGGAGGAAAGGCAGCCGGCCGTGCGCGCTGTGTCCCGGGCCGTGTGTACAGCAGGGCCGAAGCAGAGCGAAGGGGAGGCTGAACTCGCGCTGGCTTTCCGCCAGGCTTTTCGCCTAGGAGACACACTCACGCCATTTTGTTCCATTTCGCTCCTCGATGCAAGGCCGGGCACCTTGCTCGCCAGATGTCGGCGGTCGTGGTGGACAGCAGCTTGTTGCTGCTGCTGCTGCCTTCTGGATGCACCCAGCCACACCCCCTACGGCTGCCTGGCTGAGCTGCTGCTTCCTTGCTGCCTAGCAGCAGCTGCAAGCACTTCCGGAATGCATGCAGTGGGCTGCAGCAGCTAGGCATTATTAGCTTGCCTAGCAGCAGCAGCAGCTGCATCTCAGCATGCCAGGTCTTCATCTGCAGCCTAGCCTGGATCGATCGCCAGACGTGCATTGCCTCTTTTCTTGGCCTGGCCTGTCTTGCTTGTGTGGCGAAGCTTGGCCACGCTGGGGCACTCATGCCTTAGACCTGCTGCTGCTGCTTGTGCTACTGCTGCCATGAATAAGCTGGCCTGAATGCTTGTAGGCAGCCAGGCCAGCTTATTCCTGGCACTGGAGATTGGGCCTGTCTCAGAATACAGCTGATTACCCAAGGGTTACCCTTGGCTGCCGAGAAATTCCAGATCCGACCCGCCCTGACCCCCTGACCCCCTGCTCACTGTTGGTTCAGTGCACCACGGTCAAGCTCTGTGGCCACCCTCCCACCCCCCTACTCCCCCAGACTCCCTCTGTGCAGCCTGGCCTTGGCATTGCTGGCTGACAGACAATCAGAGCCCTGTGACTGGCACGGCTAGCTTTGCCGAAGGCTGCTTTAATGCCTCTCATTTTCATAGTCTCTTGTTCAAGGGCTTCAAGTGTAGTGCTGGCTATTGGGTGGTTGGGGTTTGCCGGTCGGAGAAAGGCAGCTTGGTAGAGTGGAAGAAGTTAGGTACCGGCTGCTGCTGCTGCTGCTCAAATCAGCTGCAGCACCCCTACTGCTGACAAGCTGGCCAGCCAGTCAGGGACCAGGCTTTGCTTGTGCCAGCCAGCTGTGCTACCTTGGTCTGGAGCAGTCTCGTTGTTAATCAAGTCGGTTTAAACACAGACCGTGGCCACTGTCACCGCAGGGTGGGGTGGGGGAACATCTTTCAGCCCCAAGCTTGCTGCATTGTCTTAGGCTGTAGTGGCTCTGGCGAGCTCTGCCTGCCTTGTGCAAATGCAAGGGCATGGGCGTGGTTTGATGTGCAGGAGCCCCGAGGCTAGCCCCATCGAACAGCTTTGGCGATCGAATCGGTTTTAAATACGAATTAGGCTACACACTAATAGGCATAGGCACGAATAGGCACACTGCTCCATCACCTTAGCTATTCATCAGCTGCCGGTTTGCATGAATTCCAGGGGTATCTGTCGTAGACCACGAGTCTGTTTTTTTTTTTTTATTAAACCCAATCCCTGCACCACCGATGACCTGTTGCTAATGCTTTATAGAATCGTTCCAATCCCATTATAGTGGCAGCCTGTGGCAGCAACTGAAGGTAATTAAAGCAGCCAGTGTAGATTCGGAAAATGTCTGTCTGCATAGCCACTCTCTGTTGACCTTGCCTCTCTGTGCTCAGATATTATGGAGGTCGGAGGTCACCAGTCTTCTTTATCCCGACCTCGGCAGCTGTTTTAAAGTGCCTCTTGTTTGGCTGCTCTTGACTACTGCTGCCGAAGCCACACAGCCAGACTGTTCATTAGCTGTCTGTCTCTACCCATCCCCTTCCATTTCCTCCTGGCTAGACATTCCATCATCCCAAGTCACTAGTGTGGCTATGCCCCACCCCCACTGCTAAAACCTGTGGTGTTGGGCTTGGCATGCCAACGGCAGGTAACTGTCTGCCCCTGATGCTAGGCTGTCAGGTAAACACTATGTTTCCTCATTTATTGTGTCTGCCCTTGAACCCTCTCCATAACTCCATCCGTGTCTGTCTGTCTGTCTGTCTGTCTGTCTGTCTGTCTGTCTGTCTGTCTGTCTGTCTGTCTGTCTGTCTGTCTGTCTGTCTGTCTGTGTCTGTCTGTCTCTCTGTCACTCTCACTCTCACTCTCTCCATTTCCTTCTCCCTCTCCTCTCTCCTCTCTCTCCTGATACTGTTTGATGGTGCAGATACTTGGCTCTGCTCCTGCATCTATCTACCCTTTAATCCAGCTTAAGCAGCTGTTGCAATAGTGCACATTCCTCTGTGGCTCGTGACCGACTGTGTAATGCAGCATGCCTCTTTACTAGCTTTTGCTGCTGCTGCTGCTGCTGCCTTAGCAGTTGGCCAGGTAATGTGGGAGGTCGGATGTTTCGATATGTGGCTTTGTCTTTCTAACCCCACCTTAAGCCTTGCAAATGGGACAAACAAGGAGAGGTCTTTATGCTGGGACAGTGTCCCAACGTTGCAGTCAATGTCAGCTCATGGGCTACTGGGTGCAAAATCAGTTAACCACCGACCTCTTATCCTTGTCGAGTCGCTAAGTAAAAGCCAGTTTGGAGAGAGGATTGTTGTTAGAATCAGCAGCAGCAGAGCAGACTCTGTCGTTCGTTGTGCAGGAACGAGTGATCAAGAATGAATGGAGAATGGATGTGCCTAGAGTGTGTGCTCGTGTTTGTCTGCCTGTGTGCACGTGTGTTTGTTTGCGTATGGCCGTGCATGCAAGTGTGCGCTTTTTGTGCACAAGTGTTCGTGCTGGTTTGTACCCGTCGGTGCGACCGGACGCCTGTGTTCGTTTGGTCGTGCATGCCGCCGGCACGCTTGGTTGCATGCGTTGCATGCTGAGTGCAGGCGGCATGCCATGCGTACCCATCGCCTTCGTTCTCAATCGAGGCTCGCTCACCGAGAGCGTCGTGCCCATGTGCGCTATAGCTCGTGTGCTTCGCTCGCCTGCGACTGGTCGGCTGTGACTTTGCCAGCCAGATTGGAACTGCTGCAGCTCGGGTTTTAGCGCCGGCATTCTTTTCGTGGCAGCAGTGAGCATTGATTTTCTTCATTCGAACTCCTGCTCTCGCTGCAGCCACCAGTAGCTGTCGTTGTTTCCTTTCTATGTTTTATTGTTGCTGCTCAGTCGCTCGGCACCGAAGCCGATGTCTCCGTGGTGTTCGAGAGCAAGGAGCATGGATTTCGGCCAAAGCAGCCTTCCGCCGCCGCAAGCTGCCGCTGCTGCAGGCACTGCCCGCCAGGGGCATTCGTTGGCACTGGCAGCTCCTTGCCTTTTCTCTCTCTCTCTCTCTCTCTCTCTCTCTCTCCCTCCTTCTCTCTCTCTCTCTCTCTCTCTCTCTCTCTCACTTGTCTGTCTGATTTAAAAATGGTTTTTATAGCCTTCCCAGGCTTGCTGTAGCTAGCCGGCCTCGCACGGTGCCGTCCTCCTTTGGTTAGTAGTGTGTGACTGCGGTCAAGATCACCACGTTCCAGCATGCCTCAGCAGCTTTAGCCAATCATAACTCCGCCATCGACTTTGGTGCGCTAGACCTATGTCCGACCCACAGCTATTTACGGCATGAGGTGGCGCCAGTAGCAGCTGGTCTGTGCTACCAGTTGTTGGCTGCTTCGCCGCGTGCACTGAAGCGTGGAGCAGTGGTGAGATGCTGCCACCACAAAGGTGTGGACGCATGCGCTATTGAGGCCAAGCTTCAATTGTAAGGCCATATTAGTGTTTAGTGCTCACCATTTTGACATGCTTCCAGTCAGTCAGTGTGAAAAGCAGTGTCTAGTAAAATATTTAGTTCTCTGTGGCCACTATATAAATGGCATAATATTGTTGATGATGTTCAGGCAGTTAAGCCTTGTTAGCTAAGTTTTGTATTGTACAACTGTTAACGACCCCAAGGGCCTGTTGTGGGTGGGGAGCACTAAGCCGTAATGGCTCACTAGGTAAGGCGGTTGCTTTTCACGACCTTGACCCCGAGGACATGGGTTCGAATCCTGCGGTGGGTGATCCTTTATCGCCACTGCAAGCGGTGTAATGTAATGTAATAATGTAATGTATCTCCGTCTGTAACTCCACAAAGTCATAAAGACCATGTGGGTATTCCGCAGGAGAGTTTTGTATAGCGCACTCACAGCCTAAGCGGCTTTCGGTACGCATTCGGTAGCCAACAGACTTCGTCTCATGCAACAAAGAGAAAGTAGGAAGCATTGCAGAGTCAGGAGAGCAGTTGAGGTAGTGAGTAGCATAGAAGTAGCAACTCAGGACCGCTGAAAAGGATGTGCCAAAGTCGGCAGTAGGAGAGTAGTTGTCGTTGCGTAAGAATTGTGGAGGCGAGTTCCACAGTCTAGGACCTGCAGAGCTAAAGCTTCTGTCACCAACTGTCTTTAAGCGGAGGAATGGGACAGCTAATTTATTGTCCACACAGGACCTGAGGGCACGAACAGGCTGAAACTGATGCAGCAGTTCAGCTAGGTACAAAGGAGCCAAGCCGTGGCTGGCCTTGTGGGTCGGCGTAAGAACTTTGCTCTGTATCCTTTGCTCAACCGGCAACCAACCTAGCTCTTTCAGCAAAGGAGACACGTGCTCAAACCGCTGGGACTTGAAGACTAGCCTTGCAGCCATATTCATTGTCCGCTGTTGTGGCATAATAGCTTTCTTTGGCAGCCCAGCCAAGGGGGAATTACAATAATCAAGCCGAAACAGAACTAAAGAGCTAGTTAAATTTTTTACAAGCCACTGTGGGAGACAGCTTCTAATCTTGGATAGGGATCGGATATGATGGTTAGATGTAGAGGCAGTGTTCTGAATGAAGCTTTTGAAATTGAGGCAGCTGTCGAATATGACACCTAAATTTCGAGCATGTGTTTATGGCCGCACAATAGCATCACCTATTAGAACAGTAAAGCCTTGGTGATAGTCGTAGAGGCTCTTCTGTTGCTATACAAAAAGGCTGTTAAATCAGCTAGTATTTATTTATATAATTATTTATAAGAGAGTGGGAGAATGTCCAGCCTCTTGGCAGAAACGATCGTGCAGCCTTAATATTTATGGACCATTGCCCACGCGGTTGACATGTATAGGGGTGCAGATATCAAGACCTCGTTAAGCGATGTATTATTTGTTGCAGTGGTATGCTGTCGCGTTACACAGAATTGCTCAGTCGGTCCAAAGACAAGATAGTGCGGCCTTGTATATTTGCCAGCCTACCTCTCTAGGTCTGCAAGAAAGTGGTAGTCGGCTGCATGGTTACCTCATGTTAGTTATTCCACCGGTTATTGACGTAAGTTCCTATTTGCTATTGCATATATAGATAGCTCACCCACAGTGCCAATGGTTTTTTTTTAGCTGTCGAACCAGTTGAGTGCGTACTGTTGCAATTTCTAACGGGTCTCTTATAAGGGGCTCAAACCACTGTGCATAATAAATGGCTGCTGTAATAAGAATAATAATAATAATGCACTTGATAAAGCACCCTCAGAGAACTCTCTCTCTCTCTCTCTCTCTCTCTCTCTCTCTCTCTCTCTCTCTCTCTCTCTCTCTCTCTCTCTCTCTCTCTCTCTTGGCGCTTCACATTTGCTGCAAAGGGAAATGCAAATGAATGGTGAGTAATATCATGCTTGATAAACAAACAAAATGAATAACGTGGTTAGGGGTGACATGCACAGGGTCAGCATGCAAATGCTGTGCAGTTGCCTCCCTGATCGATTGCCATATCGGCCGAAGGCGATCTGACGTGTGATCGGAAGCGTTATCGGCACTGGGTCGAGCATCGTCTGGATAGACTGGCATGATCACCGAGATCACTGCCGATCCGGTGTGAGCTTCACAAAATCGGGGTCGTTTGTTCGAGCCGTGCAGCAGGCACTACTTTGTTGCCCACTGCAAACAGAAGTGGCAGCTGCAGTGGTGCTGTGTGTGGCTCTTCTCTTGCTTTATGGAAATTGGGCAGTCCAAAAACCCTTGCCTTTCGCTGTATTAAGTGCTGCTGCCAGCCGACGGCCAGCGCAATGCAGCCATCGGGCTCGCGCAGGCCGGTGTCAGGCTTTAGGTGTCCGACCTCGCTAGCTTGCTCGCTCGACCTGACTCTGCCGCTGCCGCCAGGCCTCGTGGGACGCTCCGAGCGCGTGCGCCCGCTCTGCAGCCACCGCTACTGAGGCTCTGTGCTTCCTGAGCCGCTGTCGCTCGCCTCGCAGATGCAGGCCGGGACGATGCGACAGTCGTCGCTTACGGATCTCGCCTATGCGCCCTCGAAGAGCGCCAGCATGGCAACGTCGGCGGTCACGGGGACGACGGCCGCAACGACGGCGGCCACTCGCGAGCGCAAGATTGGGCACCGGCGCGTGGACGAGACGACGGGCCAGGTGACGTACAAGAAGAAGACGACGACGGACCTGATGAAGGCCATCCAGCTGGGCATCGGGCAGAGCGTCGGCTCGCTCACGTCCAAGCCGGAGCGCGACGTGCTCATGCAGGACTTCAGCGTCGTCGAGACTGTCAACTTTCCCGAGTGAGCTGCCTTCTGCCTTGCGCTGCGCATAGCGGGCGGCGAGCGAGCACCAGCAGCCAGCTGCTGCTTCAGCACCCACCCAAATCCCCCTGGGCCAGTGCTGCAGTGGATGCAGCAGCAGCAGCAGGTGCAGCCACTGTAGTATCCAGTGCTGGCTGGCTTCAGATTGATTGAGCCTGGATCTTGGATGTGTGTGGGACCTGCTGCAAGGCAGCTCGGCAGGAAAGGGGGGGGGGCTGGCTGACTGGCTGGTGCTTTCCAAATGCATCGTCTGTTCAGCAGTGGCAGCTCAGGTGGGTCTAAGAGTAGCATCACTCCTTAGAGGTCATGCTGGCTGCCTAATCATCCTACCTGCTGCAGGGTCTGCTGCAGCTGTGGGTTCCTGGCCTAGGTATGTGCTGCCGATTGCAACTGGGGGTGGAGGTAAACCGAGGTGTTCGGCTGGAGGAAGGCTTGTCGTGCAACATCACTCTGATTAATAAGACTTATTGTCATTGGTACTTAGTGTTGGACTAATTATAATAATAACAGTGACAATGCACACGTATAACCGAATAGAGATTAAGTTATCTTGGGGTGCTATACAAATGAATTGTATTTATTTTATGTTTATTTGGCATGCTACAAGGCTGGCAGCGATAAAAAAGTATAGGTACTACTGCGTGTGTGTGTGTGTGTGTGTGTGTGTGTGTGTGTGTGTGTGTGTGTGCGTGCGCGCGTTTTATTCAGAGTACAAGCGAAAGCTTAGGTTTTGATTATAGTCGGCAGCAGTTGCAATTGCTGCTGCTGTGGGGTTTCCTTCTCAGTTTGTGTGAGGTGGAGTTTTACTCTGACCCTTCGAGTGGATGAGCTGTCATCGTTGTCATCACTGTTGCTGTGACCCCTTTACTGGCAGTCCTGTAACTCTGGGCAACGGCTAGTGTGTGAATGTGATCGCTCTCCCACATGCCGTCGGCTGCCTTCAGTGGGCACGAACTTCCAAGCACTGACTGCAGCAGTTAGCAACAGCTGCATCAGCGGCTTGTGCACTGCTACTTGGCACAAGAAGAAGCAGCTGCAGTAGCCGCAGCTGCTTCTGCTGCTGTGGCCCACAGAAGGTATTGCTACAGGTCGAGACTGGCAGCTGGTGCCTCTAATGTAATGTAATGTATCTCCATCTGTAACTCCACAAAGTCATAAAGATCATGTGGGTGTTACACAGGAGAGTTTTGTATAGCGCACTCACAGCCTAAGCGGCTTTCGGTACGCATTCGGTAGCCAACAGACTTCGTCTCATACAACAAAGAGAAAGTGGACCGCATAGCAGAGTCATGAGAGCAGTTGAGGTAGTGAGTAGCATGGAAGTATCAGCTCAGGACTGCTTAAAAGGATGAGCCATAGTCGGCAGTAGGAGAGTAGTTGTCGTTGCGTAAGAATTGTGGAAGCAAGTTCCACAGCCTAGGACCTGCAGAGCTCAAGCTTTTGTCGCCAACGGTCTTTAAGCGGAGGAATGGGACAGCTAATTTATTGTCGACACAGGACCTGAAGGCACGAGGAGGCTGAAACTGGTTGCAGCAGCCCAGCTAGGTACAAAAGAGCCAAGCCGTGGCTGGCCTTGTGGGTCAGCGTAACAACTTTGCTCTGTATCCATTGCTCAACCGGCATCCATCCTAGCTCTTTTAGCAAAGGAGACGTGTGCTCAAACCGCTGGGACTTGAAGACTAGACTTGCATCCATATTCATAGTCTGCTGCAGTGGCCTAATAGCTTTCTTTGGTTGCCCAGCCAAAAGGGGATTACAATCATCAAGCCGAGACCGAACTAGGGAGCTAATTAAATTTTTTACAAGCCACTGGGAGACAGCTCCTAATCTTGGATAGGGATCAGACGTGATGGCTAGCTGTAGAAGCAGTCTTCTGAATAAAGCTTTTAAAATTGAGGCAGCTGTCGAAAACGACACCTAAATTTTGAGCACGTGGTGATGGTCGCACACGTGGTGATGGTCGCACAATAGCATCACCTATTAGAAGAGCAAAGCCTTTTAATCCAGCCACACGCTTAGGGTGTCCTATAAGCAGCAGTTCGGTTTTATCATCATTTAATTTCAGGAAGTTTTCCGACATCCAGGATCGAATATCGGCAAGGCAAGCATTAAGTTTCTCAGTTGCCACAGCAGATTCCGAAGTTTTGAATAACAAATACAACTTGAGTATCATCAGGATAGAAGTGATATCCCATTCCATCGGCCTTAATCACTTTTCCCAGAGGATGTGTATAAATGGAGAACTCTGCCGACTCTAATCTCCTACTTTCTGCCTGTTTTGGCCTGCCGACTGTCGGTTGCTGTCGATTGTGCCTAACCCCAGCTTCGATTCGTGCAGTACCAGAAGTCCTAGCCAACGGTGCACCGTTCAGCACTTTCCCACCTCACTCACCTTCCTCTTAGATGGGTGAGGGGGTGAGGGGGTGAGGTGGGAAAGTGCTGAGTTCGGCTCTAACTCTGGCCGACCCACCATCTGCAGGGTTGGCTACTGATACCAGCTCGTGCCTTCCTCTGGGCTTTCCCTTGGCTACCGGGCCGACATTTAGCCAACGTTCTTGCTGAGACTGAGCAGCAGCAGTCAATAGTTGCAACAGCCATATCAGCAGCCGAAGCAGCGGTGGAAGCAGCTGCTCTGTCTCTCTCTGGCTTCTTCTCTTTCCCTCTCTGTCTCTTCTCTGTCTGTCTGTCTCTGTCTGTCTGTCTCTGTCTGTCTGTCTCTGTCTGTCTGTCTCTGTCTGTCTGTCTCTGTCTGTCTGTCTCTGTCTGTCTGTCTCTGTCTGTCTGTCTCTGTCTCTGTCTCTCTCTCTCTCTCTCTCTCTCTCTCTCTCTCTCTCTCTCTCTCTCTCTCTCTCTCTCTCTCTCTCTCTCTCTCTCTCTCTCCTCTCTCTCTCTCTCTCTCTCTCTCTCTCTCCTCTCTCTCTCTCTCTCTCTCTCTCTCTCTCTCTCTCTCTCTCTCTCTCTCTCTCTCTCTCTCTCTCTCTCTCTCTCTCTCCAATGCCTGCCCTACCTTCTCTTGTGCCCTTTAACACATCTCCAGTGCCTCAATCCAGTGCTGTAGCCATACCTAGGTCAAGGACTAGAGCTTCGGCTGTGTATAATGCCGATCATAGTAGCCGTAAGTCAAAGGGGTGTCGTACCCCCTTCCAGGGGTTGCTGTTTTGCCCGAAAGGGACTGTGGCTACCCTTGCCTTCTGCGACTTGGCAGCTTGTTTGTGGCCCGGTTTCTAGTATCACAGAGGGAATGCTTTGCCCGTGTCCTCAGATCGCAGCTGCTACCGAACTGCTAGAATACTAGTAACTGGGATACCACATCAAAGTTGGTCCATGCATTTCTGACATCCTGTCTTGACTTCTGTAACTCACTGCTTGCTGGTCTTCCGGCCTATGAAATCAGGCACTTACAGCTTGTGCAAAACTCACTGCAGCTAGGCTTGTCTGTCGTGAGTGTTGCGTTTGCCACATCACACCACTTCTCGCCGACCTGCGCTGGCTCCCAGTCAAGCTATGCATTGACTTCAAGGTTTTGTCACTCACTTTTAGTTCCCCTCGTTCTTTGGCTCCAGTCTACCTATGAGATCTACTCCCCTACCAGGCTAAGCATCATACCACAAACTTTTCGGAATGTAATCGTTTACTTATACCTCATACAAACCTCAATTCCTCTGGAGGCTGTACCTTTAGTTCATATGCTCCCAATGCCGGGAACTCACTCCCGACTGGATCACGGCATCCCCTGACTTGACCACATTTAACAGGAAACTAAAAACGCACCTATTTATGACAGCATGTAGTGGGTCCCTGGGATTCGATCTTTATGTGCTTATGGTTCTGACACTGTGCATGCTGCCACTAACCACACTTGCATGCTGACCTAGTGCATTTCACCCCTAACCATGTTATTCACGTTGTTTATTGAGCTTGCTACCACTGACCATTTGATCGTGTTTCCTTTGCAGCAAATGTTAAGCGCCTCGAGAAAGATTAGGTTTTCTGAGGGCGCTATATCAAATGTATTATTATCATTATCATTAAGACCTTTGTAGAGTGCTCAGGCCCGCTTTTGCTGACGGCTTGTATAGGCTGTGTTGGGTAGTCAATATCATGAGTGCATGCTTAAGCTTGCTTCGGGGGTACCGGGTGGAAAGTACCCATATTGATGCACAGCCTCTTGTAGCTGCTGTGCTGTGCTGCTGTCTTGCTTGAGCTTGCTTAAGTTAGAGTGCAAACAAATATAGTGAAATGGTGATGATGAATGATGATGATGATTTCGATGACAATGAAAGATGCCAGCCATGCCTCAGATTGGTCGGCCTGATTTTTTATGTGACCTTCATTTGTGTTTGACCGACATGTTGGCCTGATTTGCCATTTTTGCTCCTATTGAGCTTCTGCTTGGAGGCCTGGCTGTCATACCTGAATGCATAAGGTCATAGGCTCGGTGACCAGGTTTGCCTGCATTGGGCTGCAGCCAGCAGTGGCTGCTGTGAGCTCACGAACTAGCAGCAGACTTCGATCAGCCTGTTACAGGGGCACTGGTGTGCCCATTCTTCGGCTGCCCAGAAGCATGCCAAGATTTGATGTGCTCATTTATTTCCATTCATTGCTATGTCTCTTGCCAACTGCTTGGTTTCAGTCAAGTTCACATGGTTTCTTTTCGTTGTGCTAGGAACGGCAGCAATCTCACCCCTGCCCATCGAGTGGGTGAGTTCAAATTCAAGACCTACGCCCCTGTGGCATTTCGATATTTTCGGGAGCTGTTTGGCATTCATATGGACGACTTCTTGGTAAGACGGTGAGCCACCGCCGGAAGTCCGGAGTTTGGCGTTTAATTTAGTAGCTTTCACACCGGTAGCCGTTTGCCTTTTCTTCCTGCTCTAATGCAGCAAGCTGACATACATCCTAACTGCACCCTGGCTCCTGCTTTTGTCTGCAACACGAAAAAATGTATCACCGGGCAGCTCGAGGTCTCAGTAGCATTCACTGCAAGTCATTTCGATGATACACTGTGGTGCTTGTTACCCGGCCGATCGTTGGAAACAGCTGATTTGCTCTAGTTGAGGCAGCTAGGTAGTCGATTTGGCATAGATTTCAGCCTAGCTGGCCTTGCCGGCTTGCTTTATTTGCCAACCGAATACCTTTGTTTCAAATTGGTTCCCACCGCCGAACTCACTCGGAGACCGCCGAAATGATTTGAACCCCCATGAAACTGCAACGAAGCAATATCGGCAGGAGGCTGATGCCAGGTGTTTAGTCTACACCAGTAGCCGACCTGTTCAGTAAAACTCACGCTCTTTGGAATGTGCTACAATTTAAAAAACAGCACAGAAGCCCGCAGCTTCTATTCCTGGCCAGACTAGGGAGGTCAAAAGGAAACGTTCACACGCACAACAATGTAATGTGTTTGCTTTGGGATTGTCAGTAATTATTTTCACGTGCTTCGCATAACTTTAGTATACACGGCTCTCGTAGAAAACCCTCATATTACCCGAACGAATTTACAGCAACTGCAGCAGCAGCCACACTGTGGTGAGAATCTCCTTTGCACCTGAGTGTCAGACCTAAGTGCTAGGCTGGGGAGAGGTGCTAAGAGCTGAGCAAAAAATATATAATTCATTTGTATAGTGCCCTAAGAGAACTTGATCTCTATTCTGGTGCTTCACATATGCATTCGGGTATTCAATGTCGCGTTACAGAACATTGTTAGTAAGTAACCTGCCAAGCACACGGGTGATTCTTGTAAAGCCGCCCAGGATAGCCTCCATGGCACCCCCTCCACACACAGGCTCTGCAGGCAGGCAGCCATTGTCCCTGTCCTGTCCTTGATCTCTTTTTCTCAAATGGCACTTTTTGCTTAGGACTACATTCCGTTGACTCCAGATCTGTCGTCTACTTCTGTTCTTCATTAACTCTGGCAAATCATTTCTGTTTACGTCGTGTGATGTGAATGCGCAAAGGCAGCAGAGCGAGTCAGACGTAGCACCGAGTGTGGGCTCGGCTTGTACCCTGTAGCATTTGGAAAACTCCCAGAGAGCTGTGTGGCATCCTATCCCGAAGGTTGCTGTTGCTGCGTGTATTTGGCTGAGCCTGCCGATTTTGGCGATGGCAAGGCCTTGATCCGCTCGCGCGCTTGCTGCTGCCGCGTCTTGGCAGGTGTCCCTGTGCAGTGACACGCTGACGGAGCTGTCGAATCCTGGTGCGAGCGGCAGCATATTCTTCATAACCGAGGACGACGAGTTTATAATTAAGACGGTGCAGCACAAGGAAGCCGAGTTCCTGCAAAAGCTGCTACCGGGCTACTACATGGTAGGGATGCAGCCGCTCTTCTCTGAAGTGCTCGCCACCTGCTTGCAGCTGTTTGCCGCCGTCGCCTGCGTGCCACCCCTGCCCCCTAGGCTGCCTCTGCTGCTCGAACCGTGCTGTCGTGGGAGTGATTTTTTTGGCTGTGTACCCAACCCCCTAGCTTCTTCAATTAATGGAGATTGCTCTCGGGGGGGGGGGCGGCGCAATTTCTCTCTCGTTTGCTGCGCTAGCACTCGGAGGCAGGCGCTCATAGCTTTAGCTTGCAACCTGCCTCCTAGTCAGCAGCTAAGTGACTGCATTGCAAACAGGTAGCCACTTCACTGTCATTTGCTTGTTTTGGCAAAGCTCTCAGCTGCGTGAGGAGCCTTACCGCTGCCTGGTATATATTCACCGGGTCTCTTCTCTTTCTGCCTATCAGTGTTTTTGCCTGTGTATTTGCCTCTCTGTCTGTCCGTCCGTCCTTCTGTCTGTCTCTCTACCTGTCTCTATCTCCTCCTTCTCTCTGTCTTTATCTGTCTGCCTGCCTGTCGCTCAATCTCTGTTCGTCTTTCTCTCTCTCTCTCTCTCTCTCTCTCTCTCTCTCTCTCTCTCTCTCTCTCTCTCTCTCTCTCTCTCTCTCTCTCTCTCTGTCTTTCTCTCTGTGTCTGTCTGTCTGTCTGTCTGTCTCTATTTCCCCTACCCTACATGTTCCTAGATCTGCAGCATGATCGAGTCACACAGCATGTAATCAATTCTTTTTTCCCCACAGATGTGGCTGGGGGCTGAAGCTGCTAAGACTCATGTACCGCCGTTTACAAAATGAAGCCATTTAATCAATCGATGCTACTTTTTGAATACTAGGATGCTATTTGTTCTAACGGTAGCAGGGCATTTGTAGCTGACCGTAACTGCAGCCTGTAGACTTTTCTAGTTATCCATATTCCTTTAGCATAAATATAGCTAGTAGGCTTGTAGTGTGTGACCTGCAGGCCAGTGTCCTTGCAAATGAGGGAGAGAACCTTGTGAATGGCTCCAATATCATCCATCTCCAGGCCATAATCCAACCACAGTTCACTGAGCCTTTAAAGTAGTTAGTTTTATCTTTATATGTGGGCGGACCTTGACCTTAGGCAGGCTAGGTGATTTAACAGCCTTATGTGTATAGAGACAGAAGTGCCTCAACGTCTCTCACCACCACTTGCTGCCGCAATAAAAGATGGCCGTAGTGCAGCACACGCAGCAGTTGAGTGGCTACAATACAAGATTGCCTTATTGAAGTGGCCACTCAAGGATCGCTCTCTAGATGGCTCGAACTTGCAACCTGGGCTCGTGAAAGGCGAACACCTAACCCCTGGACCAAGACCCGGGGCAGCCACTTATAGCGTGCCTCCAGAGTCAAGATAGACGAGCCTGTCTTTTGCCTGTCCCCCACCGCCGGTGCTGCAGCTTCTACCAGCTGCTTTCAGCCCTCCCCAATCGCCTGGCTGTTCTTCAGTACAGGCTCGTGTTGCATTGCCCAACCCTGCTGTTTGCTGTACTTGACTCACCGATCGCATGGATTGCATTAAAACGTTCCTGTGAGCAGTAGCTCGCGAGCCTCGAGAAACGTGTCAGGCGATCTGCGCTCGTCTGTGGCTAGCAGGTGTCGGGCCCTGTGCAGTTGTCCCCCCTCTCGTGCGCTGCAGACTCGCATGCATGCTCAACCACCTCGTGACGAGCCGAGCAGGCTGCCTTGCCGGCGTTTGTCGGCTCGTCAAAGAGCTCGGTTCTCTTTTTTGTTGTTTTAGAATTTGAACCAGAACCCAAGGACGTTGCTACCCAAATTTTACGGCTTGCATTGCTACCAGGTGAGAAGGTCCTGGCGTTGCCGTGCAGCTTCTTTGAGAGCAGCGGACGATGCTGCTGCTCTGCCCTCGTTGGACTCGCCCGTGGTCGCCTTCTCCCTCCTCCCTCTGCTCCGTGTGGTGCGGCAAAGCGAATCGTCCAGTCACTACACCTGAGTGACTCCAGCTTCCGGCCGACGTGTGGGACAGTCTCCCTTGTCCTTCTCGGCCCTTGACTTTCCTGAGGAGTTGTGCTGGGTGTACGCCCTTGTTGGGCTGCCCTTGTTGGGCTGCCCGTGTCGTCCTCGTCGTGTGTGACAGCCCTCCATCAGCACGACCTTGTCGTTGGGCTGGGTAGCACGGCCGAGCAACAAGCCTGCTGGCTCCAGCACTAAAACCTTTATATTCCAAACCATGCCGGCCAAGCCTAGTCTACACACTCGAGACAGCTGCCGACCGACCTAGAGGGATCTGGCCCTCCCCTCCTCATCGTACTCCTTCGGCATCCCTTATGTTCCATGTGTGCGTTGCTTTTTGCACTTTTTTTTACCATTGTTCGAGTTCCGGCAGCTTGTGGTTGGTCGATGTCCCCCTCAGATGCTGCCAATGCATGGATTGGTGCAGGACTACCGAGTCATCTGACGAGTCATCCGGCGAGTCCTCATCTGCCCTCCACCACTCGGAAGCTTTCGGCTGCTTAGGCAGTCTGAGCCCTCGTAGGGTCTCTGCCCTGTGCTCACAGGCTGCAAGAGTCAGGTTCCCTCACATCGTGCCAAGGCTCAGTGGGACGTCATTTGGCATGCCAGCCTCTCTCGTGGCACGCACAGTGTTGCCTCGCTTGCTTGCGAGAGACCCAGCCTGCAGCAGCCGTGTTTGCCTGCACAGTGAAGGTGAAGGTTGGCGGATTCAGCTGCCCCATTTAGATGCGGCCTGGAAGAGCCTTGGCGACGAGTACGGTGCGCTGGTGCTGTGGGCCTTAAAGAGTTGCCTGCTGCAGGATTCGAACCGCGGCCTTGAAGTGGGTGCAGCATACCCCTAGACTAATAAAGAGGGAGAGGAGGAAGTGAATCATGATAGCATCCCTCCCCATGCTGCTGCCGTCACTACTGTTGAGCCTAATGACGCGTGTCTTGGTAGATATAAAGCTAGTGGAATTCTGGGAGCCTCTGGCCCCCTAAATAAAGAATCTACCCAGGTTCTGAAGCTTTTATTCTGTTATGCAATAACTTGCCTAATCGAGCAGATCGTGTCAGGCGATTTGCCTCGATTCTTTTCCTTCAATCCGCTCTTTCGTTTGGTATCGTGAGGTGTTACGCTTTTCAGCCACTGCAGATGCAGTCGAAGGTCTTATCGGCCCTTGCTGAGCATTCGATGTGTCCAGCTCTCTCGCGAATCATCGGCACGCTTGCGTAGTCACCTTCGGTTTGACATTTTCCTACTCTAGATATTCAAAAAAGCAATGCTTGGCCCCTGATAGACTTTAATTGGCGATCGGTGGCTATGTTGTCGTGGCTAGTAAAAGTTTCTCGCAGCTTGTGCACGTGTGGCTGTTTCTCTTCTGCCACTATATAAACGAGGCTGTGGAATCACCTGATCTTTACTTTTCTGTTTAGCCTTTCTTTTTTCCACCGGTTTTTGACTATAATCTTTCTCAGCTGTACACACCCTTGCTGAATGTATTGATGACATCGACACTTGGATGGCAGCAAACTTTCTTACATTGAATGGCAGCAAAATCAATTTGCTAGTAGTGGGCAAACCGAGTGTTTTGGAAAACAACGCTCAAAATCGGCTCTGCCAGCCTATCACGGTTGAATCTGTGCCTAATCTAGTTGTTTTGTTTCAAAGTCACACTTCGTTGTCAAGTCTGCCTTCCTTCAGCTACATAACGGTGCTAAAATTCGGGCTTGCTTAGACAGCGATACCATATTAAAACCGATTCATGCATTTGTGACATTACGTTTTGACTTTTGTAACTCACTGCTTTGCTGATCTACCGGCCTGTGCAGTCAGGCACTTACAATTGGTGCGAAACTCTGCAGCTAGGCTCCTCTGTCGTGAGCTTGGCAATTGCCACATCTGCACTGGCTCCCAATCAAGCTTAATATTGACTTCAAGGTTCTGTCACTTACTTATAGGTGCCTTTATTCTCTGAAGCCAGCCTACCTATCAGAGCTTCTCCCCCCCCCCCGCCAAGCGAAGAATCTTACAAACCGCTGTTCTGACTCAAATCGTTTAGCCAGCCATACCTCGCATGAACCTCAAAACCGTTGGAAACCGTGCCTTAGTTTATACTTCCCACCAACCTCAAAACCGTTGGAAACCGTACCTTAGTTCCTGTGCTCCCAAAGCCCGGAACTTGCTACCGATACACATCACAATGTCCCCTGACACGACGACATTTATAAAGCTTAAAACGTACCTGTTTATTACAGCATTTGCTGAGTCTTTATGATTCGTCCTTCGTATGCATATACCTGCTCACACTATTCCTGCTGCTTGTGGATGTTACCACCGATCATTCTAGTAATACCTTCTAAACAGCATCTGTAAAGTGCCTAGAAGGAGATTCATTTCTCTGATGGTGCAATGCAAAGTTATTATTGTTATTATTATTAGCTACTGAGATCCCACTCTCCTACTACGTCTCTTTCGGGTGTACTGTGCTTCACAGCTAACGCGATTCTCAGCAACTAGAGTTTTCTCTCGGCCACTGTGATTCTTTTCGCCAAAGCTATTCTCCTTCGACCCCCGGGAATCTCTCTCAGCCACAGTGACTCTTTCTTGGCGAGTCTGATGATCTCGGTCTATCGCTCCCATTGCAGCAAATGTAAAGCGCCTAGAAAGAGATTGAGTTCTCTGAGGGCGCTTTATCACGTGCGTTATTATTATTATTATCATCGCTGTCTCTCTCTCTGTCTCTCTCTCTCTCTCTCTCTCTCTCTGTCTCTCTCTGTCTCTCTCTGTCTCTCTCTCTCTCTCTCTCTCTCTCTCTCTCTCTCTCTCTCTCTCTCTCTCTCTCTCTCTCTCTCTCTCTCTCTCTCTCGGCTATATCGGACTTTTCTGTCGGCCAACGTGAATCTCTCTCAGTTGTGCTCTCTTATAAATATATAAATCTCTTATCACTAGGATTGTTTCTTTGGCGCCTCTTGCAACTCTCTTACAGCCACCTTGATTTTCTCTTTGAGGCCAGGATTCTCCTTTCAACCTATCGGATTTTATTTCAGTTACCGGTATTGTCTCTTAGTTATCGAGACTCTCTGGTTTGTTAGATGCTTATTTCCCAAAGCAAACTTTTATGTCTTGAAGTGGCCACCAGATGGATTTTTTAATCCGTCTGCAAGCCTGTTTCTGAACGGACCAGTGCAATTAAACCATCGTTCGACAACTTTCGAATTCTCTAACATCACCTTAACTGACCATCAAGAGTATTCTATGGATATGTGATATTGCCTCTCGGTCCTAGCCAATTGACATAGTACCTTTCCAGCATTCATTTAAAGTGCATAGAGAGCGAGATTTATTTTTCTTAAAGGACTATACAAATGACCTAATCTTATTACTGTTAGTATCATGGGTGCCCTAATTCTCATGGAGTTGAAATCTGTTGTTTGACAGCTTAAATACAACTTATGATCATAGCTTTTTCTGCCAACTCAACCACTGCCTTTTCTGTGCACATCTATTCCGTCTTAATATGATCATAGTAAAAATTTGTAGTGCAAGTATCGTAGAAATTTCGCTTTGATTAGAGGTTATCCAAGTGGCGTTGCTGTTTTCGGGGTACTGTGGGGATCTGTCGGGTGATCCGTCGAACTTCTCACCTTCCTGCCTGGTAGTCCAAGACTACGATGCTTATGCAAAAGGCTTGCTCAGCTGTGTCGACACCTTAATGCAATCGCCAGGAGCATGCCTGAACGGCCAGCTTGCGCAGTAGCTTACTAGCTATGCAACTAGATTGGCTTCAGTAGTGCTGTACTCCTCCTTCTCCTCCTGCTGCTTCTTACAAAGACTATGTCGTGGCTAGAAGTTTCTCGCCGTTTGTGCACGCGTGGCTGTTTCCCTTCTGCCACTGTATAAACGAGGCTTCTGGATCACCCGATCTTTTCTTTTCTGTTTAGCCTTTCTTTTTTCCACCGGGTGTTGACTAATGCTATTGTAGTATAGATTACATCACTAGGCTAGCAACTGAGAAAGTAGGAGAGTAAACCTCTGACCGGCCTGTGCCTGCCTGTGATGGCTGTCCTAAGGCAGGCTCCGGCTGAGCAATCAATATCTTCGGTTTTAATACCTAATCTCAGAAACCCTACATCTGGCTGCAATGACCTCGAGCATTCTGCCAACCCTGCCTGATAGGGTGTGGTGGGGTGCTGCAGTCACCCACCGATCCCTACTTCAATGCCAAAGCCTGGCTAGTTGCATTCCTTTCGGCTTTACTCCCTACCCCTCGGCCACTTGTCGGTGGCTGCTCTGCTTACAGCATTGCCTCACCGAGCTGCTGGATCTAGTGCTCTGCTGTACTCCTGCTGCTGGTGCCTCTGTCTCTGATGTGTCATCGGCAGCCGTGAGCTTCGCGGTAGTTTGGCATGGTGCCGGTCGGTTCCCTGGAAGTTGGCTGCTTAGCAGACATAAACTCAAATTGTCGGGTTGCTGGCTGCCGACGGCTGTCTGTGTGGCTGTTCCGCTGGGCCTGGCATCCTGTGCTGCCCGGGTCGTTGGCGTGCATCTTGAATCCGGCAATACTTAATTGCCTGCTGCCAGCAGAGTGGAGTGATGGCCTCTCTGCTGCTCTTCTCTGCCGTTGGGTGAAAGCTGCCGTTAGATCGGCCAGCTTTGTCTTGAATCCATTATTTATGCATGATATGTCTAATAGGCACGTAATAGCTGTAACTAGCCTAGTCTACATTGGCTGCCTGTCGTCTGTTTTCGTTCGCACACACGCCGACGACTGCAGCAAGGTGGCAAGAACATCCGCTTCGTCATCATGAACAACCTGCTGCCATCGTCGGTCAAGCTGCACGAGAAGTACGACCTGAAGGGCAGCACGCACAAGCGCAAAGCGAGCCGTTATGAGCTGGCCAAGGCCCTACCCACGCTCAAGGATCTCGACTTCCGAGACCGCCACCCGGAAGGGCTGCTGCTCGAGCCTGACATGCACGAGGCACTGCTCAAAACGATTCGCCGCGACTGTCGGGTGAGTCAGCCGCTCGCTGCCGCCGCTGACTGCCCGCTGCAGCGATCGCCCTGACCCCGGCGCTGGCCGTCGGGCTGGCAGACAGGCAGAGGGGCTGCGTCCTCCCGATGCTGCCCCGGCAAGAGGTCTGTCTGTAGGGCAGCCTGGCGCCCAGCCTAAGCTGCCGTTGAAATGCTCAGCCAGTGAAGGGCGGCCGTCTCTTCCTGCCGTCGACATTTCCGAGAAAGGGTAACATTCGCCACAGTGTCCTCACTTTTTTATTTGCTGACTTATGCACGACATCTCTTTTCTCCTGTTACCGACTGTGGCACATCCTCTCCAGCCAGCTCATGGAAGGCCGCTAAGGCTCTGAGCTCGGTATTGAAGCCTCCACCTGCGGAGCACCCACTTCCACGTAGTCTTTGGGTCTTTATGGAATTACCGACACATTCGCACAGGTGGGTGGGTGGGTGGCAGGCAAGCTTAAGGCTGCTGTTACGTCAGCATCCAGAGCTGCTGGTCTTTGCAACCAGGATGAGTCATGGTCGATTGTGCTGCAATCGACCGAGATGGCAACACCGGTCCCTGTCACGGTCTGTCCCGGTTGCCTGTGGAGCAGCCTTGGGAGTTGCTTGGAAAACCTTAGTGAGCCGTGATGGCACACGGCACACTAGTAAGGTGAAGTGGTCGCTTTGCATGACCTCGGTCTTGAGGTCGTGGAATTTGAATCTTGCAGTGGGCTCTATTGCCACTGCAAGCAGTGGTGGTAGCATTTAAGGCCCATCTCCTTCTATACACAAAGAGGCTGCTAAATCAGCTAGTCTTATATTTTTTTAGCAAAACCACTCTGCACAAGTGTCCAGGTGCCGGGTGCTGCCACTTTTTTCTCATGCCTAGGTGCACAGGCACGATAGTCCGGGTCAGATGCACAGACACCAGCTAGGTGCTTGGCAACAGTTATGTGCTAGGCAGCAGTGCTGTAGTGTGGAGGGATAGCCTGCTTGATAATGGCTGCCTGGTCACTCTCTCCCTCTCCTTTCCCTCCCCCTCTCTCCCCCTGCCTCCCTCCCCCTGCCTCCCTCCCCTCCCTCCCCCTTCCCTCTGCCTCCCCCTCACTCCCCTTCCCTCCCCCTTTCCTCCCCTCCCTCCCTCCCTCCCCACGCCTCCCTCCCCCTTCTCTCTGCCTCCCTCCCTCCCCCTCCCTCCCCCTCCCCCCCCCCCTCCCCCTCCCCTCCTCCCCCTCCCCTCACTCCCCCTTCCCTCTCTCCCCCTTCCTCCCCCCCTCACTCCCCCTTCCCTCCCTCCCTCCCTCCCTCCTGCAATTGATCTTTACACTTACATCAGGTTGTGGCTCAGGTGAATGGTATAACCTATATCCTGAGTCAGGGGTGTGGGAGACCTGCCATTTCTCCTGATTTCATGTACAGATTGACACAGGCGGTTTTTAAGCATCCATTGTTTCGCAACACTGAAATTCAAATCACGTAAATGGGACGGAAAGCGCTACTAGCAACATTTAGCCGGCCGAAAGCAACGCGCCTCTGGTTGCTGCGGTGCATCCCTCTCCACCGGTCGAGGCTACCGAGGCAGTCGATTACCAGTTGCCACGTGCTTTCTAGCACTCTCAGTGCAGGACCCTCGGACAGAGACGCTACCATGGGTTGTCGGAAGCTGCAGTGCCACGTAAGTTCTCCCAGGGCGTGCTGAGCCGGTAGCCAGCCTCGTTCTAGCTGATGGTGACCGATGGTAGTCGTACCCAGCCTCGTTCTGGCTGATGGTTACCCGCACATTTGGATTGTAGAGCCGATCTGCCTATGGTGGGCGTGTGCACGAGTCCTCTCCCTCTCTGCATTGTCGTGCTCGCTGTGGCATGTCATCTTTCGAGCAGGCAGGGCACGGCTCGGCGCTCTTGTCCCTCTAGGTCTTGGAGAGCTTCAAGATCATGGACTACAGCCTGCTCCTGGGCATACACAACATCGACCAGGCGCGGCGGGAGCGCAGCCACACTTCGGTGGCCTCTGGCAGCGGTGTAGACACAGCCAAGCTGCGCGGCCCCGGGGCAGCCGCTCCACCGCCGCCATCGTCGGCTGCCGCAGCAGCAGCGGCGGCTAAGGCACAGGCTCTGTCTGCCGAGCTGGCAGCCAGCATGTCGGAAGTGGCTTATGCCGGCGCCGGCGTGCAGCGCAACAAGAGCATCCGGCAGCGCCTGGCAAACTTCTCGACGGCCATGGAGTCGATCCAGGCCGAGGCGGACGTGTCGGTGGATGCCGAGGACGATGAAGAGGCCACGTACGTATGCCTGCCGCCCGCCACGTAATGTAATGTAATGTATCTCCGTCTGTAACTCCACAAAGTCATAAAGACCATGTGGGTGTTACGCAGGAGAGTTTTGTATAGCGCACTCACAGCCTAAGCGGCTTTCGGTACGCATTCGGTAGCCAACAGACTTCGTCTCACGCAACAAAGAGAAAGTGGGAAGCATAGCAGAGTCATGAGAGCAGTTGAGGTAGTGAGTAGCATGGAAGTAGCAGCTCAGGACCGCTGAAAAAGATGTGCCATAGTCGGCAGTAGGAGAGTAGTTGTCGTTGCGTAAGAAGTGATGCCCTTGCCCAATTCGAACGTGTAGCAGTAAAGGCTATGGGCAGGCAGTGGCGGCGGGTGGGTTAGGGGTGAGAGAAGCCCCTGCTGCCTGACTGCTGCTGCTGCTGCTGTGCCTCCCTCGAACCCTCTCGAGCTGCAGCGCCCATCGGAAGGCATGCCGGCCACCAGGACCGGCTGGCTCCAGCTAAGTCGTGCCCCTTGTAAGAATTTTCAGCCTCTATCTGGCCATGCCCATTCGCCACTTCGGATGCTCGAGTTGGGAACTTGGCCACTCCTTAGCGACGTCCTGATAGTGGGCGTGACTCGCTCCACGCCGGGACGTTGCCATCGCTGCGACGCCGACGAATGCTCATCCTGGCAGAGGCGGCGGGTGCGACTGGCCGCCGCTGCGGCAGCAGCGCCTCGATCTCTCAGAGGCTCTGGCAGCCTTCGTCGGGTGGTCGGCCATTTCGTCCCGGTCGGTTGTCTGTGGGCCTCGTGCGACCTGTGCGCCGTGGGCAGAGTGGCCGGCGCTCCTAGCAGTGTCGCCTGCTGTTGCGCTGCAGCCCTGCCGGTGGCATTCCGGCGAAGAGCAGCACTGGCGATCGGGTCCTGCTCTACGTCGGCGTCATTGACATCCTGCAGAGCTACAGGCTGAAGAAGAAGCTGGAGCACGGCTTCAAGAGCATCGTGCACGACGGGGTGCCGATCGCCTCGCGCGCGCGCCTCGGAGCCGAGCCCCCACCCCCCACCAGGCCCGCCCACCATCTAGGCCTCTCCAGTGCCGAACCTCTCCTCCATTACGATGCCGCCGCGCGTGCCCGAGCGTGCTCGCCGAGACGGCCGAGCGGTGCCCTCCTGTCTTGCAGGATACGATATCTGTCCACCGGCCGGGTTTCTATGCGCAACGTTTTCAGAACTTTTTCGACAAGGAGGTGTTCAAGAAGCTGCCAGCACGTAAGACCGTGCTCTCAGCAGCCTGCCGCCATTGCGGGGGGGGGGCAGCAGCGCGCCTCTCTCTTGTCTGCTAGGCGGTGCTAATGTGTGAAGACCTGCGAGTCCAGCAATGCAATGCGCTGCCACCTTTAGCGCTGTGCCGATCGCGCCGGGCTGCGTTGTACGAGGCTCGAAGGGGTCGTCCTACGACCCGAGATGCAGCAGCAGCAGCAGTAGCTGCTGCTGCTGCCCTGGGGGGATGGCACTCCGGATGCATGCATGAGCCAACGGGCCTTTGGCCAGCCTCCCACCTCTCCGGCCCCTGTTGATGCTTCAGTGTTGTGTGAGCTCGTTTAGCGCGCTCACGCACTCAGCACCCGCTGCCTGCCGACGGGTCCGATCGGCAGGGATCTGCGAGAACGAGTCACTCTCTTTTGGCTCCCATCGACGATTCAGCCTGATAGGAGCTGCCATTGGGATGCGGCGTGTTGCTGCCACACAGGCGGCATCGGTGCCCCGATACCGCTTGTGCAGAGCCGCGGATTTACACTGCCGGAAATCTTTCTCGAGCGCCCTCGATTAGATTGGGTGGTTTGCTTATGACAACCGGATGCCGGCAGGTGGCTCCCTGATGGTGGTGCATGGCGGCTGCCATCGCTGGAAGCGCTTGGCTGGAGCCGGCGAATGCTTCATGTCGCGAGTCCGCGAAGGACGGAGCGGAGAAGGCATCGCCGAATGTAGGTCGGAAGCATCGTGCTCTATGACTGTCGATGCGCACACACGTGATGGAGTGACCCCATTGCAGCGGCATGAGGTGAGAGAGATAGAAGAGTGATGACCCGCAAGGGGTGACGCCACGAAGGAGTGCACCAGGTGGTACTGCTCCCCAGATGGATTGACTGCTCGGCTGATTTAGATGTGGCAGTGCAATTAGGTTCCAAGCAGATCGGCCTTGACCTACACTGCTGCAGGTCGGGCAGAGATCTGAGCTGGATGCATGCCTTTCGATCGAGAGCTAGCGGTTTCCGAGGAGTTGGCGACAGCACAGTGACTCTTTACTCCACCGATGCCCACGCACTGCCGCCGACCTTAGTGAAGGCCAGCAGATTGTGTATTTTTTTCTTTAGCAGTCGCCAGACAATGTTGTACTCGAAAGTTAGTTGCATGCAGCCAAGGTGCGTCATATGTTCTTGTCAGCGATTGATGTTGTGCGTCAACTAGCTAATGGCTCGAAGAGTGAGAACCTACTTAGAAGAAAGTACCCCACCTACGTAGTGCAAGCTGACTGATCTGTCGAAGTGTACATAAGGGTAGTGAGCGATTGTGGGGCGGCCGGCCAGCGATGCGGACTGTTGCAGAGCTGCCGACTGGCGGTTGCAAACCAGACGTAGACGTAGGTAGCACTGCCTGAGCAACCTCGAGGCTACGAGCCTCCCTGGATTGGCTCTCCCTTTATTTGCAAACGAAACTGGAGAGAAGGAATGAAGTGCACGTGCACGAGCATCGTGCTCGTCCGAGATCACTTCCGGTCTTCCAGTTGCTCTTCCTTTTCAACCGGTCTCCATCTTCCGGCTTCTTCCAGTTGCTGCCGGTGCGCTCTTGATCTTCCTGCACAAATGCTGTTCAGACAAGCGCCTCAACGATAAAACAACGATAATCATTTTTGTCTTGCACTTAACAAGAACCGAATCTCCATCCTGTCGTCGTGTAGTACGAGTAGCCTGAAGGCGAATGTTGATGTCAAGCAGTGATGTATCTATCAGGCTCACACCTCGGCCACCCTTTAGGTGCACCCACTCGGCAGCTGGCAGTCGGCCCTCTGTAATCATGCCCACCTGCTGCTACTTGTCTGATCTGCTGCTATTGGCCACCGATTGCATAGTCAGCTGGTGACCCACATGTTTAGCAGGGCTCCTACAGATTGCTGCATCAGATGCAAGCAATGCCGACTTCTGCTTCCTCGCATGGCATAAGTGGCCTACTGAGGCCACTACTACTACTACTACTAGGCTTCATTTAGTTCTGTGCACTTTCATTGACCTCTGCCTGAAGCCTCCCTTGGTCCTAGTCATTGGCTGGCCCTGAGGCTCATGGATTGCCTCAAGGTCTGTCAGCATCAAAACCTCCCTGGCCACCATGGCAACACGGCCGAGAAGCTCATGTCAGAATCTGGATTAGCTGTCAAACTGGATGCTCTTCCCTTCCCCCCTATAGTGCTATTTGTGATGGCACAGCAATACTTAGGCTGACAGAGGGTCAATTGGCTACTTGGCTCATCTTGTCACATGAAAGGCTATGGCCTGGTCAGACTTGACCAGGTCATAGCTCTAGTGGTCAGCTGCTATTACTAATTTGGAGGTGCCCCGGCTGAACAGCAGAGTGTTCAGCCGGCCAATAGCTGGTTACCCCTAGCCACTGGCTTGCACCTTGAAAAAGTTGGTCCCTATGCTCATCCAGATTACAAATTCAAGTCCAAAGGTCAGGAGACCGAATGTTTGGCAGCAACATCACTGGGCGGGGTAACTGATCGATCGACTTACCAGTTGATCGACTCGAGCTGCCATCTTTGAGAATTCAGAGCTCGTTTGCCGGTGCCTCTCGGTTACCAGGCAGCAGTGATCGCCAGCCCCGAGGACAGAGGGCAGAGGTTCTATTAGGTCTGACTCCATTCTTGCTGCTGCCCCCCAACCTAGTCAGGTGCCGGGTTTGCATGACAAATCTTTACTCGGCTACTCTGGCGTTGCTATGACTCAAAGCCACGGCACTGCTACTGTCAAGGTCAGCGATTGGCTCAGCTTGTTCTGGCTACACAGTTCGGTTTCCCCATGAGGCGGGAGTGGAGTACAGCAAAATTCTGTTGACAAGCTGTTAGCTTCGTGCGATGTAAGATCGGATCGTTATTTTACCTTTACTGATTTGACCACCGCCGATATGTAGCACCGCCAGTGGATGGCAAAGTGCTTGGCATGTGAGTGGTAGCTTGGGCGAATCTGACAGCCGTTTCTCAAGAATGCCAATGTAGAATGCCATGAAATTGGGCATGCACATTCTATAAAAACAACGTTTGATATCTAATCTTTATTTTAAGCTCTGCTTAGCTGATTTACAGTGCATCTCTTGGGATAGCAGAGGTTTGTGAGCTTCCACTAACAACGAGTAGTGATTAAGTATGAGCGTGGCTGAAAGTCGTTAGTTTTAAAGTGACTATACCTGTAGGCAGGGGAAGTTACCATTGTCACGATGTGATAGGGCCCTTTGAGTCTTGTATTTTGAAACTAATCACGAATTAATAACCGGATATACTAACTAAAGTTACCCTGACTAGTTATGGTGACTTTTTTGGAACTATCCAAGCTTGCCTGGAGTGATTTTGCTGGCCAATAAATGACACCTCCTTGGCAGGCAACCCGAGTAACTACCAAGGCCAGTGGCCAAGTGGTAGGACCTTGGTAAAGTGAACGCATATTTTTGCTCAGCTATAATTTAATGTGTAGCAGACCGATAAAGAGCAGCGTCATGCTTTGCCTCGATCGTCAAGCTTTGCCTTGATCGTCATGCTTTGCCTCGATCTCAAGCTTTGCCTCGATCTCAAGCTTTGCCTCGATCGTCATGCTTTGCCTCGATCGTCAAGCTTTGCCTCGATCGTCATGCTTTGCCTCGATCGTCATGCTTTGCTTCGATCGTCATGCTTTGCCTCGATCGTCATGCTTTGCCTCGATCTCAAGCTTTGCCTCGATCGTCATGCTTTGCTTCGATCGTCATGCTTTGCCTCGATCGTCATGTTTTGCCCTGATGGGGAACCTCTCTCCCTACTCCCCAGTCTTAGACGAGTAGTAAGGCTGGAGTGGAGCAGTTTCCGACTTCACGACTCAGTTTGTGGGTTCTAGTTCTGCAGCAGCCAGTTCACCATTGCCTTCTGTAAGCAGGTTTGCTAGCCGTGCCTCTCTCCTGCCAGCCATATGAATGAGCCTGTCGAAATCAGCTGACATTTGCTTTATTTTAGTGTCATACTGGCCGCTTGGGCTGCGCACTTTCTGGTACATTGCAGTCGTGGCTGGCACCGGTCCCTGGCAGCAGCACTTTGCATTCCAACGCGCCCGAGTGCGGGCTAGCTCTCGTAAACGCTGCGTGTTTGCTGCTGTTCCCGTGAATTCACCTAGTCACGCATCCACTCTCACTGACGATCAATTGTCATGGATCGTTTCCTTTAGCAGCAGCAACCACAAAGAGTTTTGCTCCGGGATCCCAAAAGGGCAAAGGTATTGGCAGCCGCCAGCAGTACCCGGTTTACCGGATTGTTGTATCCTCCGTTGTCGTCGGTGTGCCCCGGGCACCTCCTTGTGCCCCGCCCACCCACCCCTCCTGGGTTTGTGCATGGCCCACCCTTCTCAGCTCGGCTCGCCCTGCCCCCTTTGCTGGGTTCTGTGCATGGCAACCTCGGAATCTGGCGCAATCGGTATGAAGTGGAATTAAGCGTCTCATGCCTACGGCAGCTACTGCTGCTGCTGCGTCTGCCACTGCCTGTGCATGGTGAAATGGAAGCACTTGCTGCTGGCTTGGTTTGCGGCCCCCCCCCAGGCTGGGGGATGCTGGGACTTGTATGGTTGCTGAAGGTTTGTATTGGGCTTGGATTGTCTCCTCTGGCTCTCTCTCTCTCTCTCTCTCTCTCTCTCTCTCTCTCTCTCTCTCTCTCTCTCTCTTTCTCTGTCTCTCTTTCTCTGTCTGTCTTTATGTCTGTCTGCCTGTTTGTCTCTCTCTCTCTCCTTTCTCTTTCCTTTCTCCCCATATCTTGATCTCTCTCTCTCTCTCTCTACTCTCTCGACATTTTCTATAAGTTTTTCTTGTTTCAGTAGCTCCAGACTTTTAGCTGCTGCATTAGCGAGTGTGCAGTTTGTCTGTGGTTGACCAGAGCGGAGTTTTCTCTGGCATATGACACTGCCTTACTCACCAACTGCCCGTTCCTGCAATCAGGTGCCTCTGATTCCATTCATTTGTGTATGTAGTGGCTACGGCAGCCATGGCAGCTTAACATGGCGTCGTTTAAGAGGGGGGCGCAACCCCCCCCCCCCGTGGTGACTTTGCCTCGACAAGCCCTTGACCCTGCCATGCGATAGGCAGGTCAGAGATCCCTCGGCTGTGTGACTGACTCTGACTTGCTCAATCATTTGTGACCGTATGTGTGAGTTTTGGCACGTTTCACCAGCTTTCTGGCGGTGGGTGCACATCACTAGACCGTGCCTGGCTCTCTGTATTTCTTTCCTTTTTTGACTTCCTGTCTGTGTTTCGGCCTTTATTTCTGCCCCTGATTCACTTCTGTTTGTCTGTCTCTATCGCATCTGTCTCTCTCCCTCTTGATGTCTCGCCTGTCTTTCCCTTGTGGGCGTATCTTCTTCTTTTCTCTCATACACTCATATCATCTTGTACACTCACGTAATCTTGTACACTCACGACACCTTGTACACTCAAGACATCTCGTACACTCACGACATCTCGTACACTCACGACATCTCGTACACTAACACCATCTCGTACACTCACACCATCTCGTACACTCGCACCATCTCGTACACTCACACCATCTCGTACACTCACACCATCTCGTACACTCACGACATCTCGTACACTCACGACATCTCGTACACTCACGACATCTCGTACACTCACGACATCTCGTACACTCACGACATCTCGTACACTCACGACATCTCGTACATTCAAACCATCTTGTACACTCAAACCATCTTGTACACTCACGACATCTCGTACACTCAAACCATCTCGTACACTCTTGCTGTGGCTTCTTCTCCCTCCTCTCTCTTGCACCCTCTTCTTCCTTCCATCTCCCTTGCTATGTATTTTTAGCATTGCTCCTCTAGCTCTGCGTGTTCTCCTAGCTGCTTGCATTAGCACGCATTCTATAGTCGTATCACGCACTTGTTCTGCAACTGCTGGAGCACAGGTTCGCAGTTTGGTTTCGGTCACCGATGGTCACGCTGCTTCTCTGATATTCCGTGGTATGACCATTTTGCTGTTGCTCGAAAATCACTTCTTCTACTGCTGGGCCATCACTCTTGGTTCGTGCAGTGCTTTGGCTCTTTGCTGGTGGCACTCGGCATTCTGTGACAATTGTCTGGGTGTCTCGCTTCCGCAGCCCAGCGATCGCCGTCGCGAAAGAAGCTGGCTCGTCAGCGATCGCTCACCGAGTCAGGACCGGAGTCTTTGGCGACAGGACCCGGCTATACGGCACCGCGACCACTGGGCGCCGCCGCCGAGTCAGGCAGACATGGTACGTGGACAGACGTGGCAGACCTGGACCGGACCTACGGTGGCCACCTAATCATGCGCAGCCATCTGCTTCGAGCACTGACCGGCCGAACCCAGCCTGAAGCTACCCTCATCCCACTGCTTCTTCGTTCGTCGAGCTGAGCAGTCCGGTGATGCGTCGGGGTTGCTTCGCCGGCCGACCATCGGTCTGGTCTCCCTCCGTTCGTCTGTCCATGATTTAAAGCCCACGTGGCAACGACCCGGCGACGATTCTGAGAAGACCTGAAGCTCGCGTGCCAGCGCTTCAGGAAGCCCGCTCCGGCCTAGCCAGATCCGGCCTGCTCGTCAAGCCGGAGCACGTGCAGCCGCCTCATTTGTCTTGTACCACTAGGCGACGCCACGTTTTATAGTTGTCCCTTGCACATGCGAACCGGAAGGGGGTTTGCCTGCCTTCAAGCCGTTGCGCTACACCTGGCGCTCAGCGACGTGCTAGCAGCAGCCGCTGGCTGACGCAAGGGGCTGCTGTAACCATTGCAGGCGGACTGTCCAGCAGCCGTCCGGATCTCATTGCGGCGGCGGTGATAGCTCACCGCGAGGTCGAGCCGCTTCAGGCGGTCGCTGCCACCACCGGAGGAGCCTCCTACGAGGCAGCTGCTGCTAGCTCGGCCTCGGAGAGCCGGACGGCAGCACCGGCGCAGGAGGCATACGAGCGGAAGCACGAGCACAACGTGTAAGACGTCAGCAGCAGTATAGGCAGCGCCATCAGCAGCGCAAGGGGCGGCAGCTGCTCGCGCACGCCCATCACCGCTCTTCAGCTTTGGTGATGGGCTCTCTACCCCCGGGGGTAACGCCCGGTCGTCGGTACGTTGGCTTGAGCTGGCATTGTAGAGCTGCAGTGCTAGCAGTGTCTTTCGGAGTGGCTGCCTGCCAGTCGCCATTCATCAGGCCATTTAAATGTCATTGGCCGTCCCACCCTGGCACTGGTAAAAACTGTTGCAAAGCAAGGAGCTGAGCAGCATGAGTGGCAGCTGTCCCTGGGCCAGTTTTACGGGGTTGACATATTTCTAGCTTGCCTGTTTCTGATCTCGCCTTTGAAGTGCCAGCCGTCGGTGTAAAAATGTATTTTATTTGTTTAGCTCTCTAAGGAAACTTGATCTCTATTCAGGCTCTTCACATATGCGGCAGGTCACGAGTCCACGACCTAGGTCCTCGGATGCATTCACCTTGACCTCGGTCGGGGCAAGCACCACAACCGCTGGGTCAAAAAACAGCACCCAGAGCACAGGTGGCATCAACTGAAAGTTCAATTTTAGCAAGATGTTACCCCATTGAGCCCGATTTGCTTGCCTGTAGTAGAGGTTGACCGAAGCAACAGTAGGCAAGAGCGACATGTCCTGTGGAAAACTGCCGTTGATCTGTGCTGCCCTCATAGTCGGAGTCTTCAGTTGTGCTGCCAACCGCTGCCCCTGCCTGTCGGTGCCTCTCAGATCGGCGTCTGAAGCCAGCCCAGCCACTGGACACCGCAGCCGACTCCTCGATCGGAGTGCTGAACGGATGGCGGATCCAATTACAAAAGCTCCGATCAGTCGTTGCCCCTGGTCTGCGAGGAGCGTGCAGCCCTGCTTGGGATTGACCTTCCCTGGCTGGCTTGCCCTCCACTCCGTGTAGGCCCAAGATGCCTGCGCTCCTCGGTAGGGCAAGCCTCACCAGTGTCCCAGGGAGATTCCAGAGGCTGCTCGTTTGCTGTTCCGGCATCCTTAGACTTACTGGTTGCCTGGTCTTGCAAGGATTTTGATGAATCGGCCAGTAATGGTCGGTAGGACGTCGGACGTAGCCGGATTTCCCAAGGTCTGATCTAGCATCCTTTCTTTTGTTCCCACGTGGCTTGCTTGTTCCATTGAGCTTGACGGCTGCCTTCAATGCTCAGCTGCACCCAGTCCAGCTTTCTGCTGCCATCCAACTCTCTGGTCCACTCTCGTCCGGCGCTTGATCAAGCTGCCAGTTGGAGTCGTTCGCATGTGACCCGTCGTATGCTAGACTTGCCACCCCCTGCTGCTTCTTTCAGGACTGTTCGGTGTGTTAAATTGGTTAAAGCAGGCCAGGGCATGATGGGGGATGGCAGCACAATGCAGCTCAGCTGGAGGTGTGGGAAAGGGGTTGCTCTTGCTGTCAAATCATTTTACTCGTGCTAGTACGTGCAGGATCGTAAATTTCTCCCAGTTCCCCGCGGGTCTGTCATTTTTCTCTGCTGATGAGCTCACTGGCTGCACCATTTGTCGGGTGCAGTGCTGGCGTTGGCATGCCGACAGCTGTCGACGCTGCGCTTTGGCGTGTTGCCGCCTAGGTCCGTCCTGAGTGCTGCTGCTGCACCGGCTGCTGCAAGCACCGGCGAGAGCCCCACCGTCGAGGCCGAAGGGCGCGCGACCCACCGCACGGCAGCCATCAATGTGGTGAGTTTCAGTAGCAGCTGCTGCTGCTGGAGCTTGCTGTGCAGGTGACTCTGTCCTGCCCAGTACACCGAAGCTGCACTGGCAGACGTTTTTGGCGGTGTGTGAACGTGCTGGCTTGAATGCCCGAACGCTGGTCCGTTTGCTCGTGTTTAGCTAGCTAGCTCTTTTACTCGCCTTGTAGGCTGCTGCTGCTGCAGCCTCACCCGGACCACCTGTCGGCGGTGACCACCTTCCGCCGTACTCGGAGCAACCGGCAGTGGAGGTTCAGCCAGCTGCCGGCACTGCTGCTGCTGCATTGGCTGCCGCGTCGGGCAGTGAGCGGCCCGCGGCCACCATCGGTGCCGATCTGTCGGCACGCTCGGTTGACATGCCGTCCGAAGTGGCCACGTCGGCCAGCGATGACACCCCTGACGACAGTCACAGCTCGTCAGAAGTGCGCAGCCTAGACCAGGTGGTCGTGACCATCCGACTGTCGGACAGCCTGCTGCCTGCCCAAGTCATCACCGAGACGCTGCTGGAGTCGAGCAGCGCGGATGTAGATAACGTGGACGATGGCGCCGTGAGTTGCCCAGCGTTGTTGCTTTGGCGCCACTGCTAGCACGGTGGCGGGGTGGGGGCGCTTCCCAAAAACCTGGCACAGCCGCGGCAGCATCGGCTGTGCACATATTCGCTGTAGGCTCGGCCGCTGCAGGCGAATGCAGACCGTCTTCTCTCGCTTTAGTCTTTGGGCTTCTGCTTTGGGTAGTGTTGACAATAGTATTAACATGGCGATAATGGCTAATACTAATGAAAACGATAGTGACAATAAGGCAAGTTTTCAGCGAGACAGGTGATAGATAATACCAATATAAGGTACTGTCAGGCAACGTTTACCGTCTGTAAGAAAAATTATATGGCAGTCTGACCTGGGTATTGTAGATTCGCGTGTCATAGGTGCAGGTCTGCGATCAAAGTGTATCTTTGCTTGAACGATGTCGAATGAGTGAGCTGTTATTTTTTGCTTTATTATTTTGACCCGAAATTTGAGAAACCACACTGCAGTCGATGGCGAGCGGCTCCCACGTTCGAGAGAGTGTACACGTGGAGACCGTTGGCACTCCTAGGCTTGGCCTCATTTTGAGGATTGCGTTGCCTCGTTTTCGCTGCTCGGTCCTTGGCCTGCCGAGCGTCCACTGCGAGGCTGTCAACTTCGTAGGCCTCCTCCCCCTCCTCCCGCGCATTTGCCGCTTTCACGTTTCCCGTAGCCTCTTCGACTGCTCCCCCTCCACTTCGCAAGAGAGAGCAAATCAGTTTGAATGGCCGTCATCGTATGCACCGTTCTTACCCAAGCCGCCCCTGGCAACATCGTTCTTTGCTGCCACCCAAACCGCGGCCTGTGCACTGCCAGCCAATGGTTCGTGTGTTGCTCAGTGTGCGTGCTTGCGTGTAAGCTTTGCATGCTGCCTGCGGCTCGGGAGGAATTCTCTCCAGTCGCAACCAGTACTTGCACCCTCGAAACCGCCCGTTGAGACGTAGTGGCTGCACCCGCCGTTGTAATGTTTTTGAGAGTTCAAACGACGATCGCTGGCGTGCATGTCCAGCGCTTTGGTTTCCGGCGGAAAGCCCGGCTGATCGCTGGGTTTGCGCCCAGGAACGTCATCCGAGCACCGACCGACCGCGCACGTCCCTCTGGCTTGTGGGGATGGGGCCCGACGAGCCGCTGACCAAGCTTACTCTGCGGCCCGGCCCCCCCCCCGCCACCGCTGCGATGTCTCGCGCCAGTGCAGGCACGCCCGAGCTGCTGTCGGCTTGCCTGCCTTGGGCTCGGCAGCGTGTCCTCTAGCTCTCCGCGAGTGGCCCCACGTGCGCCGGGGTCTTCAACGGGCCGCCGGTGCGGCGCGTTGCCTGCACCGCCCTTTGGTTCGTGCGAGCGAGCGAGCACAGTCTGCATAGCGTCCTTCCGTTTGCAGAAAGTGCTTGTCGTGAGACCTGTGCATTAAGGTAATCGTCGCCATCTTTGTGCTTTCAGCGACACCGCTTCACGGCTCTCGCGTGCTGCGATGTGTGCTGCCTGCGCGAGTGCTGCTCCGCTCTGTTTCTCCTGGCGCTCTAACGGTCGGTCGCTTTCGTTCGCATTCGACTTTCTCTGCTGCTTCGCCTGTGCACACGTCCGTGCATTCGTTTGAGAGCGCACGCTCGTGCACGGGCACGGCCACGCCTGGCCTAGTTATCGGCGTCGTCAGTCGCCGCTCTCGTTCCTCTGTTTGCATGTCTCTCGCTCAGCATGTCCATGCTCCACAGGCGGCGAGTTTCATCGAGGCTGCTCACTCGCCGTTGCGCAGCAGCCACTTATGGCGCTAGCTGCTCGTGTGCTGACTGCATGCTATCCTGCCCTGCCCTGCCAACTCGTGGCGGTGCGGCCGATGTGGTTTCCGTGTGGCGCTCTGCCTTTGCTTGAGCTCCGGGCCGTGGTGTGTGTGTGTGTGTGTGTGTGCTCGCACGTGTGTTTGCGTGCGTGTAGGCACGCGTCTACTCGCGTTTGCACGTGCTTGCGTGCACTCGTAGCAGGCTCGCTCGCTCGTCGAGCTGCAGCTGTGCAGTTCGGCTGCCGAGCTCTTGCTTGACTGTGCCGATTGGCAGCTACTGTCCTCCTGATCTCTCATTTGCTGCCTCTCCTGTTGCTCGCTCAGCCCGAGCACCACGTGGGTCGTCCGTTGCTGGGCCGGGCCGCCGGCACGCCCGCTCGCCATTCATGTCTGCGCACGGGTGCGTGCGTCGGACGTGCCTCTTCGTGGCCTTTTTTGCTCTGCGCACACGCTTGTGTTTAGGCGGTGGGAAGCTGGCTCAAGCCAGCGGTTCTTAGTGCCGAGGTCCTGTGGCCGAAGTCTCAGGGTCAAGGTTGGCAGATCTTAGCGTAGGTGCTCGCACTTCATGACTCGGATCGTAGGTGTTTGAGTCCGGAAGCAGGCAATCATCCATGTTGGTCAGATGTCGATCAGACCGCCCTGCAGCTCGTTTAATCGGTAAAGAAATCCTCGAGCAATCTTGGCTTTGATCGATAGCTTAACCAGTTTTGGCAAAGCTCAAGTCAGTCCCGAGAAATCATTAGCTCACTGCTCTTCCCTTTTGGATCGCGCAGCCCCCCCCACAGTCTGTCATCCGTGACTGCACGTTCTTGTTGCAGTAGGCGATCTGTGCTTCCTTGCCTGTCCTTGCTGTTGCCGAAACACGGCGCGAGAGGAGACTGCTGCATTGTTCCCTGATGATGCGATCGTGCCTCTGCACCTGACCTCTCTGCAAATGCCCCATGCCCTCTGTGTCGTCGCTGTTTAGCTGTGTAGGCTTCGACAGTAGGCCGCCGCTCGCTTTGCTGTTGCCTCCGCACAGGCCCGGCCTGTCTAGAGTTCGAGGCCAATGTGCCTCGTCGACTGGGAGTGGCAGCCAGATGACTCGCGGCAGCCCGATGCGGCCTGCTGTGGCGCGAAGCGCCGCTCGATGTCTCCGCTGCGCTTCGACTGTTCTTGGACAGAGAAGAGTAGGCCGAGCTCTCTGCAGAAATCTTGGCGAGTTCGTGTGTGCTCACACGTTTCGTACCATGTTCGCCAGTCCTTTGAAAAAATCGCCGCCTGCTGCTCTCCGTTAGCCTGCCCGAGTTTCTCTTCGAGCAGTGTCCTCTCCCTGGGTTTGCCTCGGTGCTGCCCCCCACCACCACCACCACCAGCAGCCCCAGCAGCTCCTTGGGCTTGTTCTTCTCTACCGCCTTCCTCATTGGATGGTGCTGTTAGTGCCACGCCAGCTGAGCCCAAGCCGCATTCAGGCGACCGCCGCTTGACGTCCACGTTGGTCTATGCTTTACGTTCGTTGCAGACCTACTTGTGACGACGATGTCCGAATCGTTCTTCTGCCTTGCCTGTCACCTGCCGGAGGCGCACTCTGGCCATCTCTGAGACATCTCGCGACCGCTCTGCCAGCCGGCTGCTCACGTTGCATCGTCACTTCCGTGCTTCGCGGGTGCGCTGGGGCTCGAGCGAGAGTGATTCGCTGCAGTGGGCCAGCATCAGCCGACGAAAGCCGGAGGCGGCCAGCGTTGCTGCCAGCTGGCCATCGATGCGATGCATGCCTGCGTCCCTCTGCTTGGCCTGATTCACTGGCTATCGGTGCGCAGCTGCAGCCGCCGCCCCCGGCCACCATTCGGACGACATTTGGTTTGGGCCGTGACGTCGCTGCCTGCACCACACTGCCCGATTGGTGTGGCGGGCGCGCACATAGTCGACTTGAGACAAGTTCGGCGTCCGATCGGAACCTGCCGGTCACGTCGTTCCGAAGGTGCCTGCTTCCCGATCGTGAAGCCTGCATCGTGATTGGTGGTTTGCACGCGGCCTGTCTGTTCTCTGTGGCTCGCGACAGCTGCTCTTACTCTCGAAGGCAGCGCCTCTGGGCTCAATGTCGCCCTTCGACCGGCGGCTCGCATTTTTGCACAGCAGCAGCAGGGGCGGCAGCGGCCTACACTGCTTTTAACGGCATCTTCGGACGACTGTGGTACTGCTATGCTTGCAACCATCGTGCCGTCGGCTGATCTTTCGCCCGGCCGTCCGGTGAAGCCTTGCATGTGACCGTCGGCAGAACTGACTTGATTTGGTTCGTACGTGACGTGGCGTGTCACTCTTTTTCGTAGGACGGCAGCCTACACTGTATTGTACTGGCAGTGGTGAGCTGGTTGTGAAGGTCGCCTGCTGCACCCAGCTCTGTGCACGCAAGAGTCAGGGGGCCTGCTTTGTAGATGAGAATGAGAGAGAGGCGTACACAGTCAGAGAGCAAAGGTGGCTAGTCGTAATAATTATGTTAATTGTTGTATCTGCAGCGCTGAGCTGCCAGCCATGTTCCGTGCTGAGCCTAGCGGTCGACAACGCTTCGAGTGCGAGCAGACGAACCGCAGACGGCACTCTGGCTGGCGCACGGCGTTCATCGTGGGCTGGCTGGCTGGCTGGCTGCAGAGCCGCTCGCTGGCTGCACGCGAGGTATGCCCTGCCGTGAGCGGTCTAAATACAGACCCATTGTTGCCTTGTAGCCAGCTGACTGTGTGCGCCCCCCCCCCCGACTCGCGCCGCCGATGCCTGGCTTTTTTCTTCGAGCGAGGCTGCCATCGGTGCCATCTTCGAAAGTCTGGCGGCCGCTCGAGCTCGTTTTGAGTGGCAGTGCGCTGCTGCCACTGCCACCGAGAGGCAGCAGCTGCAGCAGCGCCGAGGCAGCAGCCGATGCAAAGAAAGACGGGGGGGGGGGGGGCGGGTGGGTGGGTGGGGGAGTGTCGATTGCGGTCGCTGCCCCGGCACCACAAAGTCTGTACCGCAGCTGCTTCATGATCCGAGGGAGCAGGGTCCGATGTGGGCGGGGCACCTCTGCTCCAGCCGTCGGCTTCAGCTTACTACCTGGTCATCCTTGCTGTGATTCGTCAGGATTGCCGGTGTGGTGCTGCCGTGATTGTGTCAACGAAGTCGGTTACTTTCGAAATGCATTCTGGCACTGCTCTGCATGTATAGTATCATAAACCGTGAAATAAGTAATAATAATAATAATTCACTTGTTAAAGCACCCTCAGAGAACTTAATCTCCCTCTAGGCGCTTTACATTTGCTGCAAAGTGAAATGCAATTGAATGGTAAGTAAAATCATACTTGAAAAACAAACAAAATGAATAATATGGTTAGGGGTGACATGCACAAGGTCAGCATGCAAATGTGGTTAGTGGCAGCATGGTGTGTCAGCATGCATAAGCACATCAAGGACGAATCACAGGGGCCCACTAAATGCTGTCCTAAATAGGTGTTTTTAAGTTCCTTTTAAATGTGGTCAGGTCAGGGGATGTTCTGACGCAGGTCGGGAGGAAGTTCCAGGCTGTGGGAGCATACGAACTAAATGCACGGTCTCCAAAGGATTTAAGGTTTGTACGAGGTATTTCTAGACTATTGGATTCCGAAAAGCAGGTGGTACGATGCTTGGCCTGATGGGGTAGTATATCTGAAAGATAGTCTGGAGCCATAGAATGAACCTAAAAATGAACGACAAAACCTTGAAGTCAATCCATTGCTTGACTGGTAGCCAGTAGGTGTGGATACTGTAAGCATATTGAACAGGGTTACAAGGTAGGTCATCTGACCCCTATATAATGTTAGTGCTGCTATCATTCAAGCGATGCTATGAGATGCAGACCAACAAAGTACTTTCAAATGGTTCTGGAGAAGCATATTTGGAAGGCAAGGAGCCCGGGGATCAACTGCACTAAACTGTCTCCAGACTACTTGCAAAATTTCAGTTCAGCCACGCCAGTATCAAAGGAGCCGGCCAGTTTGTCTGAGCAGTAAAGGCACGAATCGTATCGGACTAAGGCTGAATTGATATTTCTTCCTTGGCAGCAAATGTGAAGGGCCTAGAGAGATTGAGTTCTCTGATGGCGCTTATATCAAGTGTATTATAATAATTATTGTACTCGGTATATGGTTTTGAAATAGTTTGCAGCATGACATATCAAAGAGCATTCGAACATGCTTCTGAGTTATTAATGCTGCAAAACACTTGAGCTTGCTGTAGAAGTAAATTGAGAGCAAATAGTACAGTTGATGCTTAGCATTAGAAGCTATTCGAATGCTCAGTTATAAGGCCTGTGTCATCCTTTCTCTGGTCTTCACGGCGATTAAACTTACACTAGCCATAAGTAAATTCTTCTTGGTGTAAAGAGGTTGGTCTGAGTTTTTTGAATCGGTCATTGGTAGGTCAATAAAGCCTGGGTGATTTTGAGGTCCTTGCAAACCGTCTGTGGACAGACATTTCACCCACCTGGACTTCCCCCCCCCCCGGACATCCCCCCTGGGTTAGGATATTCTCCCCTTGGTTACAGGGTTTAGGGTTTATATACCTATATTTATATACTAATATACGTTGTGAGGGAATATCGTGATTGTGCCTTTTCATTGGTCTTTTTTCGTGATTCATCTAATTGGCCTCTCAGTAGTTTATTGAGCAAAACATCAAAGCATATTTTTTGCGATTAGACCACTCAAATGGACCTTCAGTGCAAGGTCAACTAGTGAATATGTCATACGGGATTATCAAAGCGTCCAATAATACTGAGTTGATTTTATTTCAATAGAGCGTGAACTTCATTTGAATATATAGAGATATATTCTGTATTCTTAGTAATAAATATATCTGTATTCTTAGTAATAAATTCATCGACGCATTGGGAAGTGTTCTTTGGGGGGGGGGAAATGTCCTATATTAGCCCTGTCACCCCTCTTCCTTTTCGTTAAAAGGGTTTTAAAAAGGTTGTCATCGCTGAGCAGTTAGTCGAGCACAGTGAGAAAAGTAAATTGTTAGCAAAATTTCAGGTGGCATTTAAGCGACATAAATCGACTTAAAGCGGCTCTCTTCCGTGCAACCGTCCTCCGTATAGCCGACTGCAACCGAAGCAGCGATGAAGGAAGTGATGTTACCTTGGCTAACTACTTGAGCTATCGACGGCATTCGATGGAGCACACAAGTCGTGCTTGAACGGGTGAGAACGACTGGTCTGGCAGACAAGGCACTGGTGTAGTTTAAGGCATACTCATACTACCAGGTTCAATCCATGCCACGAGCTTGTCGTGTGTCGTTCTGAAGACGAGTCACCATTAATAACAATAATAATGATGCATTAAATATAGTGCCCTCAGAGAGCTCACACTTTACATTTGGATTTCCACACGTGGTCCGTTCTCGTTCTTCTTTTGCTCGATTTTCTCCATTTACTATAAATCATTCACAGAAGTGATTCGGGGTCATGGGATTCGCAATCATATCCACGGTACCCTTATAATTAGCCAGGTTAATTAGTCTGTCGTTTGCCAGCGACAATGTCACATTCACACTGAATCCTTGGATTATACATGCTTATACACCTTGTATTGGCTATTAGCTTATGAAGGGCTTGAAAGGGTTGATCAAACGGGGTCCGTGGCTGTCTAGCAGTTCGTGCTCATTAAACTGAATTAAATTAAAATAATCAAATTAAAATAATAGCTTAATAATTGAATTAAATTGAAGTTAATAAAAGGCTGGGTCCGTGGGGTATGTAAGCAGATTACTACTTCTTACAACCTTTTTAGGTGCTGCTTTGGATGTTAAGCGAAGGGCTGTGAACATAGGAGGGCTGTTGTTAGGGTGGCCGTGGCATGGCATTCCAGCAGCTTGAGCTCATTGACGAAGCTAGCTGCGATCGTTGGGAGACGAGCATCCGAGAGATGAGGGCAGCCAGTCTGAGATTTAGTGGAAGAACTCTGCTGAAACTTCGCTAAAGTTCGAACTTGCTTAGACAGGGATACTACGCCGGTCAATTGTTCCGAGCATTTCTGGCGTCCAGTCTTGAATTTTGTAAATAGCTGCTTGGACGGACGTATACAGCTGACGCAAAAATCTGCAGCTCGGCTTGGCTGCCGTGATCTAACCAATTCTCGCCGACCTGCACTGGCTCCCAATCAAGAAGCATATCGACCTTTAGATTATGGCGCTCACTTTCAGACCCCTCGATTCTCTGGCTCCAGCCTGTTTAACAGAGCTACTCCCCCGTCAGTCTGGGTAGCATGCTTTTCTGACTCAAACCGTTTAGCTCGTACCTCGTACGCGCCTTAAATACTTGTGAGACTGATCTTTCATTTCGTTCGCTTCCATGGATTGAACTCACTCCCAACTGACGTCACATCCCTGACTTGACTAAATTTAAGAAGCTAGAATGGTCACCAGTTTATAGCAGCATTTATTGGATTTTTGTGATTCATCGTTTGTGCGCTTATGCACGCTCGCACTGTGCATGCTACAACTAGCCGTATTTTTCATGGTGACACAGCATGTCGCCTCTAATCATGTTACACTTGTTGACATTGTTCATGTCACCACTGACCACACGATCGTGCTTTTTTTACAGCACCTTAAAGAGCCTAGAAAGAGATTTAGTTTCTCCGATAGCGTAGTTTATTTAAATTAATATTACTAAATTAAACTACTGTGGTGCACCAGACAAAAAAGGTTGGAGAGTGCAATGGAGCTGGTACTGTGGAGTTGGAGTCGGATTTTTTTCAATAACAATATTAACACCCTTGATAAAGTGCTCTTAGATAACTCAATCTTTTTCTAGGCACTTTACATTTGCTGCAAAGAAAACCCGATCAGATGGTTAGCGGTAGCATGCTCGATAAACAACAAGGATGACATGGCTACGAGCGATATGAGCACGGTCAGCATGCAAGTGTGATTGTTTGCTGAGAATGAAGTTACAAGTGAAAGTGAAATATATAGTGCTGCAAGGATCGCTAAGAATCTGACCTCAGAGCTGCTACAGAGATGCTTGATGGGTGACATGCATCTGTCGATTTAGCATTTCCTTTTGAAAAGCAAACTCTGCCTTGGTCTTGAAACTTGGCCTTAGTTAGGACGGATTGCTGCGACCTGAGTTTGTCCCATTAATTTTCAGTGAACGGACGGTCAGCACAGGTTACGTGACATATATTTGCAGCCGAGATCCAAGGGCCACAGGCTTTTACCGCCGTGCCCCACAATGCTTAAGCCACGCCGCCTCACGCCATGACGCTGAGCTAAGGTAAGACGAGCGGCCGTCAGGTTTTAACCTCTTTATAATATCGCATGGGCCAACAACAACAGGGGAGCTACACAAGCCTACAGGGCGAATCCCACGCAAAGTAACTTATAGGGGAGCGAGAACACCTGTCAGTTGCTTAGTCGGCTCCCGGAGTCCCGCCGTTGCACCGACTGCGTCCCAAGAGTACAAGCGGACGCCGTCAAAGATCCGGCCAGCTGAGTAACTGCTTGGCTAGTCAGAGTCGACGTCTACCCAGTCGAGAGCTTCTGCCGAAAGAGGGAGAGCACCAGTCAACTCTCTACAGGGGGGCACGCCATACATACAAGCCGTAACAACGAGCGTGGTATCCAGCTCCGCTCGGGCCTTGGGCAGTCGTTGCTTTGCCTGCGTGGCCGCATCGCCAGAGCAAGCGTGCATCCATCCGCGCATAACTCTGCGAGACCGGAAGCATCCAATACCACGACTTAGTCGGCCAACTTCGATTACCCAAGAGCCCCGGTGACCTCTCGCCACACCGAATGCTCATAGGTCAGACCGCGGCCTAGCCCTAATGTCACGAGAGTCGTCCAGTTCCAGCCAACTGAATCTAGCCTGGATGCACGTTGGGTTTAGTCAAATAAGAAAATCCTCTATATTTCTTCTGATGAATACACTCCTACATAATTCATAATTCTCCAATTACCCATAATGTAAGCCCCTCCAAAATTCCGAATTCAGCACACGCTCTGTGCTGTAGAATTCCAGGACTTATGGCAGGTAGGACTGAGGTTTGAGAAGAAGAGGCGGGGAAACTTTCTTTAGGACGCCATAAATTACAAGGGTCTTATGGTTTCCCGATTCACACGTGATATCTGAAACCGCAGGCGACACTCTCGGCGAAGGCAATCACCAGGCGGAAGGACGCCTGAAATTTCGCAGCGACAGAGTTTTGCGCAATTTTGCAGCGACATATCGAATTTCGCAGCGACAGCCCGAGCGGCAAGTGCACCCCGAAGCTGTTGGAGTGAAAAGTGGGAGCCTACGCAACAGACACGAATTACTTCCGCGAGACGCTCGGTACAAAAGGAGTGCACTGGATGCACCAAGTGCACCCCCGAAGGGCCCAGTCCTGCGACAAGTGGTCCTGCAGAAACCTTCGTTGAACTCTATAGGTCACCAGGCTGCGGGCTTGAGACTTACCACCGCACGGCCCAGGCTGAGCGCGATTAAGCAAGTACTGTATATGCCATAGCCTTGTTGGACGGAAGTATTTTTTTCAATTTTGTTAATGAGATATATCTGGCTTTTAAAGTATCAGCCGAGCTGCAGAGTAAGACAAATCTCCAGTAAAGCACGTAAACGAAGTAGCAACACCCTTAAGTGTTTCGATCGCTTTTTAATTTTAATTAATAATTAATTTTAATTTAATTTAATTTTAATTATTTATATTATTTTCGACCTGCCCGGAGAGTGAAGGGTGGCAGCCAAGAACATCAGCCACAGCAGCGGTCATCGCGGAAAGTTTATTGGCAGTTTATTATCCAAATATTCCAAACAGGGGCAAATAAATTCTGTTAAACCAAACAAG
Organism: Cristatella mucedo; assembly: GCA_009760855.2. Lineage (NCBI taxonomy): Eukaryota > Metazoa > Bryozoa > Phylactolaemata > Cristatellidae > Cristatella > Cristatella mucedo. Next base: position 398,471 of record WPIO01000096.1, on the reverse strand, counting down.
AAAGAGGGAGCTAGACAGGGAGAGAGAGAGAGAGAGAGAGAGAGAGAGAGAGAGAGAGAGAGAGAGAGAGAGAGAGAGAGAGAAAGAGAGAGAGACTGTGGAGGTCTTCTTTGCTTTGATATAGTGTACCCAGGATATATTCGGTCGGCTGGGACAGGACGGCTGTTATGTGGTAAGGGTCACCGGCCCGGCCCGGGTCTGACCTTTGGCATGGCCAGATGTGCGGTGAGAAGAGGTCACCGGGGTTTTGAGTAGGATAAGTTAGCCGAGTAAGTCGCGGTGTTGGAGGCTCCTGGTCTCGCCGAATTATGCACCTGGATGATTTCAGGCGTGCTCCAGTGACGCGGCCTCGAAAGCAAAGCCCAATGCCCGAGCGGAGCTGGATCCGCAGAATAAGAATTGCATAGGGTGTACAACGACCTACTTAGGAATTCAGACATATGTAGAGTGTCTCTGCTAGTTTTGCTTGATCTTTCGGCAGCTTTTGATACTATCGATCACAGAGTTCTTCCAGAGCGCCTCTCATCTCGCCTGGGCATCACTGGCACTGCTCTGCAGTGGTTCAGGTCCAATCTCGGTGGGAGACTCCAGAGTATTGACATGAATGGACAAAGATCATCAGAGGTACCTCTGAAATATGGGGTACCTCAGGGCTCCGTGTTAGGTCTGGCAAGTTTCATGGTTTATACTCTCCCTCTTGCTGATATGATTGCCAAGCACAATCTAGGATTTAACTTCTATGCGGATGACACTCAGTTGTACCTTTGCTTTGATCCCCACCAGCCTTTGAGCACCTCGAATTCATTCAACTCACTTGCTGCATGTATTGATGACATCCGCACATGGATGGCAGCAAATTTTCTAAAACTAAATGACGATAAAACTAACTTACTAGTTATGCGCAAACCCAGTGGGATTTACAAATTAAAAAGGCTGAAACTCAAAATTGGCTCTGCCAGCATATCTCCAGTTGAATCAGCTCGAAATCTAGGTGTCATGTTCCAAAGTTACCTCTCGTTAGACAACCACATAAGCTCCATAATCAAGTCTACCTACTTTCAGCTACGTAACATTGCTAAAAGTTAGGCTTGTTTAGATAAGGATACCACGTCCAAATTGGTCCATGCATTGGTGACATCCCGTCTTTACTTCTGCAACTCACTGCTTGCTGGCCTACCAGCATGTGCGATCAGGCGATTGCAGCTGGTGCAAAACTCTGCAGCTAGGCTTGTCTGTCGTGAGCGTCGCACTTGCCACATCACACCACTTCTCGCCGACCTGCACTGGTTCCCAGTCAAACAACGCATCGACTTCAAGGTTTCGTCATTCACTTTTAGGTAGCTTCATTTTTTGGCTCGAGCCTACCTCTCAGATCTGCTCACCCACTAAGCCAAGCATCGTACCACCCACCAGGCCAAGCATCGTTCCACCCACTTTTCGGAATCCAACAGTTTACCAATACCTCGTACAAACCTTGAATTCAATGGAGACCGTACGTTGAGTTCGTAGGCTCCCAAAGTCTGGAACTCCCTCCCGACTTGCGTCAGAACATCCCCTGACTTGACCACATTTAAAAAGAACTTAAAAACACATTATTTAGGACAGCATTTAGTGGGTCCCTGTGATTCGTCTTTCATGTGCTTATGGGTGCTGACACTGTGCATGCTGCCACCTAACCATACTTGTATGCTGACTCTGTGCATGTTACCCCTAACCACGGTATTCATGTTGTTTATCAAGCATGATATTACTCACCATTTAATCGAGTTTTCCTTTGCAGCAAATGTAAAGCGCCTAGAAAGAGATTGAGTTCTCTGAGGGCGCTTTATCAAGTGCATCATTATTATTATTATTATTATTAGCGCTCTCGTTGTTGCGACTTGTATATTCAGTGTTCTCCGTGTAGCCTCAAATCCTTTGGAGACCGTGCATTTAGTTCGTATGCTCCCAAAGCCTGGAACTTACTCCCGACCTGCGTCAAAACATCCGTTGACCTGACCACATTTAAAAGGAACTTAAAAACACATATTTAGGACAGCATTCAGTGGGTCCCTGTGATTCGTCCTTGGTGTGGTTATGCGTGCTGACACTGTGCATGCTGCCACTAACCAAATTTGCATGCTGACCGTGTGCATGTCACCCCAAACCATTTTATACATTTTGTTTGTTTTTCCAGCATGATTTTACTTACCATTCAATTGCATTTCCCTTTGCAGCAATTGTAAAGTGCCTAGAAAGAGACTAAGTTCTCCGAGGGCGCTTTATTAAGTGCATTATTATTATTATTAACCTGTTTGTGGTCCCCTCGTGAGTTGTTGTCTTTCGGCGGAAGCTCTTGACTGTGATGGACGTCGACTCCGGCTAGCCAAGCAGTTACTCAGCTAGCTGGATCTTTTACGGCGGTCTCTCGTACTGTTGGAATGGAGTCTGTAACGCGGCTAATTTGCGCTTGCCCCGTCGTGTGGCACCCCTTTAGTGTGCATTCTGTGTACATTTAGTGTACATTTAGTGTACATTATAGGACATCCCTGTAGACTTGTTTAGTTCCCCTGTTGTTGTTGGCGCATGCTACATTATAAAGAGGTCTAACCTGACGGCCGCTCGTCTTACCCTATCTTTGCAGAATGGCGAGCGGCAGTGTAGCCGGAGTATGGCGGGGCTTGGCGGGAAATAGCCTCTGACCCCTGGAACTCGGCTACAATAGTATAGTATTCATAAAAAGCTCGCCTGGAATCATAGTAAGCAAAATTTCCAAGTCATTCCTCATTGACTTCGTCGCTGATGCAGATGCAGATGCTGATGCTGATGCTCTCTCGATTGCAGCGTCTGCAGTCCTTTCACCAATGGGATCGAACGAAACCGCTGGCAGAGGGGGTTCGACGAATTACCGCAATCCACACAATCCACAGCAATCCACAGCAATTCACCGCAATCCACCGCAATCCACCGCAATCCACAGCAATCCACAGCAATCCACAGCAATCCACAGCAATCCACAGCAATCCACAGCAATCCACCGCAATCCACCGCAATCCACCGCAATCCACCGCAATCCACCGCAATCCACCGCAATCCACCGCAATCCACCGCAATCCACCGCAATCCACCGCAATCCACCGCAATCCACCGCAATCCACCGCAATCCACCGCAATCCACCGCAATCCACCGCAATCCACCACAATCCACCGAAATCCACTCTAATTAGGCTTGCAATGACCAGACGTTAGGGTTGCCAAGCTCAAATTTTGGGCTGATATTGTAGTACGGCTTGGCTCCTTTGTACCTAGCTGAACTGCCGCATCAGTTTCAGCTTGTTCGCGCCCTCAGTTCCTGTGTAGACAATTAATTAGCCGCTCCATTCCTCCGCTTAAAGACCGTTGGCGACAGAAGCTTTAGCTCGGCATGTCCTAGACTGTGGAACTCGCTTCCACCATTCTTATGAAACGACATCTACTCTCCTACTGCCGACTATGGCTCATCCTTTTCAGCAGTCCTGAGCTGCTACTTCCATGCTACTCCCTACCTCAACTGCTCTCCTGACTCTGCTATGCTTCCCACTTTCTCTATGTTGCGTGAGAAAAAGTCTGTTGGCTACCGACTGCATACCGAAAGCCGCTTAGGCTGTGAGTTCGCTATACACCCACACGGTATTTATGACTTTGTGGTGTTACAGACGGAGATACTTTAAATTACGTTACATACATTGCACTTTCGAATGTATCTGTCCACCAAATTTCATGTCGCTTCGAGCACGCGAACTTATGCAAATGAGCTTTGACGCTGGACGCCTGTACCAAAATCCAGCACAATCCACCCCAATCCATTCTAGTTCCCGTCAAATCCACCACAAATCAGCTGCGAACAGCTCCAAAAAGTTTGGAATACCAAACTGTGCTACACGTATGATGTACCCAGACCATTTCGCCAGATTCCGCTTAAGCGTTCTCACGAAGTCTACTGAAATAAGATTGCAGTGGCCAGGCAAATACAGCAATCCACCGAAATCTACCAAAATCGACTGCATTTCAACATGAAACGAATAAAATCCTGATCAAAAAGCTCTCTATTTGATTGCATTTGACAGCATGCTCTGCGACAATTGCATTAAATAATTTTCACTTGCATTGGCACGGCCGTTCTCGTGCAATGAGCTGCAATTGACTGCAGTAGCCCGGGCCAATACCGCAATTCAGTACAATTTACAGAATCCACCAAATAAAAAATTGAAATCCAATAGACGGAGCTCCAGTTTTTATTGCATTATAAAGCGCATCATGCTGTGTGCACAACCACGTAAAATTAAAAAAAATGTGCAACCTCGAACTGTGGCAATGGGCGGTAATCGCATGAAATGACCTGGAAAACTACAAAAATCCACTCTATTCCACTGCAAATCATCCTCAAACCGCCATCGCGAAGCTCTAATTGACATTGCATATAGGACTAGACTCAGTTCAAAGTGCATCCACCCAATTTTGCTCCATTGTGCACACGCGTTCTCGTGCAATGAATTGCGACCGACTGCAATGAGCCGGTCCCATACCGCAATCCACCTCACTCTGCCGAAATCCGCTGCAGTCCGCCACTCATCAACCAAAACGAGTACACTAGAAGCTATAACTATAATTGCACGCTGCTCTACTCTTCTGTTATTGTGTACGCGCATAACTTCACTGTAATTGCCTCAGCCATTCCGCAGTCATTCACTGTAATCGATTACAACTGCCCGGCCAGTACGTCAATGTACCGCAACCCGCCAAAAAACGACCAGAATGCGTACACTGTAAATTCTAATAGTGATTGCACGTTGCTCTAATTTTTGGTTATTGTGTAATCCCACAATTTCACTACAATCGCCTCGATCATTCGGCAGCAATGCACTGCAATTGATTGCAATGGTCCTTAGCAATACCTCAATTTACAGCAATCTGATGCAAAATGCCCTGAAATCGGTTTCGCAATGTTTCAATTTTTTATGCACGATACAAAGCACACTGGTTAAAGTCAACCACATCATTTTAAGCACTTGTGCTGGTACAATCTCGAGCATTGCATGGCAATCTACGGCAACGGCTCGGCTCGAAGCAGCAATCCACTTCAATCCGTGGCAAGTTGACACTAAATTGGCTGCAGGAAGTGCCGATTGTCATTTCACATTTATTTGTGCTAAAAGTGAAATCGTAGGACTTTCAAGCTATTTTGCACCTTATTTGTCAACAATGCACGGCAATCGACAGCAATGGCAAAGACCAATACCGAAATCCGTGGCAAATCGACGAGACATTGGCTGCACCAAGCTCCAATTCTCATTCCACGCAACATTTCACTGCTCGAGCACATACTTTCAATCCTTTCAACCAGCTCTGACCGTTTAATCTTGGGCAATGCACGGCAACAGACGGCAATGGCCCGGCCGAATACGGCAATCCATTATGGTCCATCGAAAATCACTGGAAAGTGACTGGGCCAAGATCAAATATATGTTACCTGTCACAGCCCAGTGCGTTAAAAGGGCAATCAAATCCTTTCAACCCTAAGCGAACGTACAATCGCGAGTAATGAACGGCAATCGACAACAATGTCCCAGACCAATACCCCAATTTCTGGCAAATTAAAGAGAAATTGGCAGGGCTGAAGCCTCAATTGTCATATAACATTCCGCTGCGTCCAAAGTAAAGCCGTGGAATTTTCAAGGTGTTTGTTTGTTAACTGTCATCAATGCACGGCAATCAACAGCATCGGTATTGACCAATAGCAAAACCCGTGGAAAATTGAAAAGATTTGCTGCAATAAACTGCAACTCTCATTCCACGTAACATGTACGTGTGCGCGCGCTCAGTTTTCACCCATGATGCGAGTTCAATCAACGGCAACCCACGGCAATTTACGGCAATGGCCCGGGGAAATACGCCAATCCATAACGGACAGTTACAGATGGACCGACAGTTGCTGAGAGAAGCTCCAATTTTTCCTGCGTATTGCAATACACTGCATTAAAAGTGCCACATCCTTTTATACAATTGACAAAGGCACAATCGAGGGCAATGCACGGCAATCGACGGCACTGGCCCGGTCTCTGCAGCAATCTGGTTCAAATTTTCTGAACATTGGCTGTTTGAATTTCTAATTATCCAGCCACATAACCCTCACTGTGGGTGCACATGCTGTCCTTTTTTGCGTTCAACCTTGCGAAGTCCATGTCAATCAACGGCAATTGCCCGATACAATACAGCAATCTATGATTGTCTGTTACAATTACAAACAAAGCTGGTGAGAGAAGGTCACATTTTCTTACACACCACGGTGCACTTTAATATGCAATAAAAACTGAGCTCGGTGCAATGCATTTCAATTTTTAATTCGGTGGATTCTGTCAATTGTAGCGGATTGCCGTATTGTCCCGGGCTACTGTAGTTGATTGCAGCCCATTGCACGAGAACGGCTGTGCCAATGAAAGTGAAAATCTTTTAATGCAGTGGTCGTATAGTGTGCTGTCACATGCAATCAAGCAGGGAGCTTTTTGATCAGGATTTCTTCCTTTTCATGGTGGAATGCGGTGGATTTCGGTGGATTGTGGTATTGGCCTGTGCCACTGCAATCTTATTTCAGTGGACTTCGTGAGAATGCGTGAGCGGAATCTCACTAAAATTTCTGGGTACATTGTACGCGTAGCGCAGTTTGATATTCCAGATTTTTTGGAGCTGTGCGCAGCTTATTTGTGGCGGATTTGACGGGAACTAGAATGGATTGGAGTGGATTGCGGTGGATTTCGGTACAGGCGTCTGGCGTTAAAGCTCATTTGCATAAGTGCGCGTGCTTGCAGCGAAATGAAATTTTGTGGACAAATAAATTCGAACATGTACTACAATATCAGCGCAAAATTTGAGCTCGGCAATGCTTAGGTCCGGTTCGTTGCTAGCCTAATTAAGTGAATTGCAGTGGATTGAGGTAATTCGTCGAACCCGTGGGGTGGGCGAAGTCTGCGGCTGGGCTGCAGCCAAATATGCGGCTGCAGTTTCATTCAGCCTCTCTCAGGGAGCGAGCACGTGATCGATCAGCTGTGCTAGCAGTTGCTGAGCACAATCGGAGAGTGGGGCGGCGCTAGTCGCACAATCGAATAAAACAATGACACCCGCCCGGAACGAATTCTTCGAGCCTTTCCGGAGCGTGCGTAGCAGCAGAGGTATCAGCACAATGTAGCAGAGGTATCGCACAATGTACCTACGGTCGCGTGCATATTGTCATTTTACTCTCAAGGTTGATGGCACACTACGTAGGGCGCTTGCTTTTCACGACCTTGGTCCCGAGGTCGGTCCTGAGGTAGTTTTACTCTCAACGTAAATGGCACACTAGGTAGGGCGGTTGCTTTTCACGACCTCGGTCGCGAGGTCGTGGGTTCGAATTCAGTAGTTGGCGATTCTTTATCGCCACTGCAAGCGGCGGTGATAGATGTAAAGGCTCTTCTGTCGTTATACAAAAGAGACTGTTAAATCATTTAATCTTTATTTTGGTGCCAATACGAACGGGATTTCTCAGAACGCGGGGGGGGGTCCGTTCGATTTCCGTTTATACTTTCCTTGGAGTCCATTTGCTCGATATCAAATTAGCTATTCTTCACACTTTGCTTATTAAAATGCGAAGGACAGAGCCTGTTTAGCAACTACTATAAGGATGAAATATCTGACTAAAGAGTGCAAATATGGGCGATTAAGATTGGGAGCTTGAACGCTGGGAATTTTGAGGAAGCGAAGCTATTGGGTATTTCTATCGGTACTCTGGTTCTCGCTGGTCGGCCATAGATCTGATTCGAGCGCCTAGCAAAAGCGTTGAAGACATTCGCTCATTTGGTTAGCTTCGGTTCTGAGCCTTTTTCTGAGCCAGTATTGACTCGGAAGGCTAAGGATTTTTCATATTAAACTCCTTGCAGAGCATACTCCGCAGCTTTCCAGAGTTCGCGGACGATGAACTCGCCGAAACGTAGTGCGAAGCCGGAATGCCAGGACAGAATTGAGAAGCCAAAATTGCCAGTGAAGAAAGATTGTCACGAGGAGGCACCGCTCCAAATTACACGCGCGCCTCTGGCAATGCTTTATTGTGAGTATGTCTCGCTTGAGAGGAGAGCCAAAATGCACGACACACGGCACGACCAGTGTGAGCCTTTCAATTACGGTGCGGCCGCGGCCTCCGCCCTGAGTTCGTTGCTTACTTGCTTGCCCTTTGACTTCGTGTAAGGATGCGATCTGATGGCAGCCAATGAAATCCTCAGCTCCGGCTGAGACTTCAGCATGAGCGGCACAAGGTCTTCCTCGTCACCGGAAGCACCGATCATCTGTGCGTACTTGGCCTTCGGGCCCATCGTCGGCAGCTGCTTCTGCCTTTGCCACCTCATCCAGGATCCCAAGCCCTGGACCTAGAAAAAGAAATCAACAGGTGGCACAGGGGCGATGGTCCGTGACGAATTGCTCCGGCTCCAATACGATTCTTTTATGTACTTTTTTACAATCAAATAAGCTAACAGCTTAGGTATTGGGGTTCGGTCGTCTTCAATGCAATTATCAATAATTTGATGGGCAGGAAACGCTGCCCAAACAGTTTTAGCCCAAATAGCTGCTCTCGTTTTTCGCTTCGAATTTATTCTTTTTAGCCTGAGGTTAGCTGCTTAATTTTCTCTAATTTTTATAATAATAATGATAATGCACTTGATTAAGCGCCCTCAGAGAATTCAATCTAGGAGCTATACATTTTTGTCATCTCTACGTTAGAGATTGCACACAAGTAATGTAATAAAGGTAATAATAAATTTGTATAGTACCCTCGGAGAACTTCTTTCTTATATATATATATATATATATATATATGCTTCAAAGGAAGCATGGTTGACTGGTTAGCATTGTATTAAAGTTAGCATGGCACTAAGAGTGATAATGAGATAGCTGCCATCAGATCAAGGATCGGCGAACCTTCAGCTGGGTCACTCGATCGCATGATCGAGCGAGCTTTCCTGGATTTTATCCCAGAAGGTAAGGTGCTGGCTCTCCACGACCTACGTCGTGGGTTCGAGTCCTTTTTTGGCGAGTTCTTGTCGCCCACTACAAGTGGTGTGGGGATATCCGTACAGGCTCTTCTGCTGCCTATATAAACGAGTCTGTCCGATGAGTTAGGGCTTTTTTTTTACGTGAAACAGCCCACAGAGAGGCGTATTTTTGCTCAATTATTGTCAATGCGCCCACGAGTCAAACGTGGGTGTGAAGCATAGTAAATAAAGGAAAAATGCGATCCCCAAACTCTAATAAAAGTAATGTGCACCGTCGGTGGCAGTTACATTTCTAGCTTTACTCAGTTGTTACGGAACAAGAGGGCAAGCACTAAAGCCAATCAGTCTCCCTGCTTTCACTTACCAGTAGAGGAGTCAAACGGAAAGTACGTTTTACCGAATTATATATCTCAGCCACAGATATATCTCGACAAATCTTGGCTCTCTCAATTACCTCTCTCATTGACCTACCATTTTTTCTCGGGATCGTCTCTTGATACGGTCAGCGACACCCCTCTAAGCCACAGGCCCATTACTTCGGCGAACACGGTGTGAGCGGCCTCTAAGCCACTGACATCCCTGACATGAATGTGCCTTACTGTTAGTGCAAGGCAAATTCGAATCGCAATCTAGAGGACATCATTAAAAATAAATTGGGTTGCAAAACTAGAGCTGAGTTGATTACATCAATATATTTTTATTGCAGAAGGATTATGACGTGCTCCTGGCTCGACCGCTTGGCGTTTGAATAGGAGAATCTGCTTGCTGCGTGCTGCTGTGCAGAGCTCGATGCATCAAACGATCTGATCATAAAATGGTAGATTAGGAGTTAGGTGAGCAAATACTAGCCACTCTCACGGGGCTTTGAAAGAAAACCGCAAAGACTAGCCGATTCAACAGCCTCTTTTTGTATAGCGACAGAAGTGCCTTTACAGCTAACGCCACCGCTTGCAGCTGTGATAAAGGATCGCACACCCCAGGATTTGAACAACCCACGTGACCTCGAGGTCGAGGTCGAGAAAAGCAAATCAACCACCTTACCTAACACGCCATCACGGCTCACCTCATCAGTGCTTCGCTAGTACCGCCAAAGCATTAATTTTGCGCATGCATTTTGACACCGATTGAAGGATACCAACTACAATTTTACCTACCATTTCGTATAACACAATGCCCAGAGAGAACACGTCCTTTTTCTCCGGATTGTAGTATAAGTAAAGTGATATCTCAGGTGGGCAGTAGTAGAGTGTAGTGTAGAATTTCCCATTCAACACTGAAACCAGCTCACCAGGGACGTAGGTCCTCGCTTGACCAAAATCACACAGTTTGACCGTCAAGTCCTTGTTCAGCAGGATATTTTGAGGTTTAATATCGCTGAAAATTAGGATTCGACGCCGGCTCGTTGAATGAACTTACAGCTTTTAATAAATTGTCAATGCATTGCTTTTAAAATAATAAAAATAATAAATGTACAATATAATAGAATTATAATAAATTGCTAAACATTAAATTATTGTTATTCTTATTGTCGATAAATCCGCATGTGGATCTGAATTGCTAGCGCCACATTTTAATTGAATTTGGGTGGTAGGTGGTGCTTGTAGTAACGAGCAAACCTTCCAGCAGCAGGAGCATTGCATCGATACAGCCGATTTCATTGTAATCTTCATGGAAATGATCCGGCCGGAAGGTTCTAGAAAGGCTTCAACGGCCAGAGTGGCTCTGGACCCGCCCCAAGGGCCTGTGTCGCATGTCTCCGCAGCTCAGAGCAGCGCCGCCAAGTGCCGGCCTCGGCTGCAGGTGCTGAGGTCGGACGACCTTCAGACAGACCTCCAGACCTTCAGACCTTCAGACAGACCTTTAGACAGACCTTCAGACAGACCTTCAGACAGACAGCCAGACAAAGAGAGAGACAGAGAGAGAGCCAGAGAGAGACAGACAAACAGAGAGAGAGAGAGAGAGAGAGAGAGAGAGAGAGAGAGAGAGAGAGAGAGAGAGAGAGAGAGAGAGAGAGAGAGAGAGAGAGAGAGAGAGAGAGAGAGCCGCAAAATAATGCTCTTATAAAGCGTTTACACGGCAGATTTTCCTCAAGACAGACGCCGACATTCCGCCACCTAGTTAGGACGTATGCATGGCAGGTTTAGTCCCTGCTCTCTGCAGATTTGATGGTCGACTTAGTCTCACCCACAGCCCGTGCTCTAATTGGTTAGGCTGGTATGAAAAAGGATTTGCCCGGAGAGACACCGAGCCAGTGCTGGCAGCAGAAGTCGAGTTCGCCGCTGCAGTCATCACCGCATAAAGTAGTGTGAGAAAAATGAAAATAGAAGGACTATGAGCATTTGAAAAAAGCTTTTCCGGAAAAGAGAGTAAAGCACCGAGAGTAAAGTGAGCGGCTGTTACGGGTGCGTAGTGGGCGTCAAGTAATGTGCGCCATTTTGTCGGGTTTGTTGGTTGATTTGATAAACAGACGCACGGGCTGTCGATCCTACGTAGACAGGTTGAAGCGCTGTTCATACGAACGCATGAGCACCGCACATTTAAGGACTTGCTCTGACCGCCTCAAGATACGTGAGGCTACGAATGTCAGCCATTTTCATTTCGGGCCGCCGGGCGTGCGTGACGAGAGCCCCGTGGTTTCGATTGGTCAGCTGGACCAACTAGGAGCCATACGAATTCTCCGCGTGACGGCTCTGCAGACTTGGCTCCTCCCCCAAAAAGTGCTGCGACATTTGGTGAAGCAGTGGCCCAAGTCTGCGGGTAATCTGCGCGAAAAGATCTTCGAGAAAGTAGTCTGCCGCCGCGTAAATTCTGCTCAATCCGGTCTACACATTCCGAGCTCTTGAAGCGGCAGCGTGGCCCTCCGGGAGCGACGCCGCTGCCAGAGGGCCGGGTTGGGAGACAATGCCGGCGGGTAATCCGATGCTGCGGTGGTGGAAGTCGGCCACGGAAACGCAGCGGGGCGGCGCAGGTTCGAGCGCGCGCGCGCGACGCAGGAAGCCGGCGCCTCGCACCCGTGGCAAATGTTTCGTCGGTGCATGTAGGTGAGCGCGCAGACGAGCTGAATGAAGATGCACTTTCTCTCCTTCGCGTCCTCCACCCGACGCTGCGGCCGCTTGTCCTGATAGGCGTCCAACGTGCCGCCGTCAGCCAGCTCCATGAAGATGCACGTCTGCAGTGCGAGCCGGAAGATGGGGGCGCTGCAGTCGGGCGCCCAGCTTCCGGCGAGGGACGCAGACGAGCCGCCGCCGCCGCGGGCGTCGCGCGGCTGAAGCTATGTGCGTGCACAGTCGCTTCGCGGCTGCCCACGCTCTGCAAGCGTTCGCTTGTGGAGGCCGCGAGAGCGAGCGGAAATCCCGAGATCTATTAAGAGAGCATTCTTCTTGGACACCAAGTGTCTACTGGCTTTCTTTTAATAACGCTATCGATATTGAATTGAGAGTAGTCTGGCGCAGTAGACGGAAGCGGAGTCAGTATACGACTCTTAAGCCGCTACCAGCAATTAGTAATCCCTGCTACTAATCCTGGACAAAAAATGAAGACGACGACGAGCGGCAGAGGGAAGATTTCCTGAAAAACGGGTTAGACGTCAGGCAGTCGTCGCAGAACGGCCTAAATCATGAGCAGCTAAATGAAATTCGCACAAATGCCCACAGAAAGGGAACCGGCAACTTGCGGAACCTCAGTCCCTACAGGGTATTGACATGATTTTCAACTTTTGCTTGCCTTAAGGGCGGCGTCGCGATGTGTAGCAGGAGTCTCAGGAATCTCTCAGGAATCTCATCTCAGGAATCTCAGGAATCGGTGAATGCAACTTTGTGAGCTCCGCTACCCGGGATAATTGATAGCTCATGCGCTTGCTGGACGCAGAAGAAAAATGAGTGAGCGGCAGGCCTGCTAGCGAAGGCGAGTACAAACCGCGTATTGTAACTCGAAGCTGGCTTCAAAAGCTACAATATTCCTGTGCTGCAGTCGTTTCATAATATCCACCTCGTTGGAGGCTATTGCATCCGACGACTTATCTCGGTTGAAGTCGTGAGCTATTACTTTGACGGCGCATCTTATTTCGGGGCGTTTGCATGACTCGGCGAGATAAACCTGTCCAAATGCACCGCCTCCGAGTTCGCCAACATTTTTATAACCAAGCTGTAGGAAATTCATTTCCAATTCCATCTTTTTTAATTCTAAGATTGAGAGTTCCGAATGTACGGCTGTTAGTCTTGTCGTAGCAAGATGTTAACTAACAGAGACCGACTGCATGGAAACGTCACCCGATCGTGACGTGTGACCAGCTCAACACGTCTCTCATGTTTAACGTCACGTCAATTGTCCCAATAGCGCAACGCTAGGCAGCTAAAGCCCCCCGTAGTTGATCGGTCTCCCCGGGCTAGAACCAAGATTTCACTTCCAGTTTCTGTTCGCGGAAGCTTTGAACTTACATTACCGCCAGGCTTTCGTAGTTCAGAGTTCATTTCCGGCACTGAGCGCACGTGGATGCCGATGCGACGTGTAATTCTATCATCGAGACGCTGGCCTTGCAAATTCCGCGCGCGTATAGCTTCCTGCACCGAAGTGAAAAGACTATTAGATGATTTAATTAGCAGGCACGTAATGCGTGTGCGACGAATATTTCCGTCCGCGCCGCTGCTGTAGACGCGCCGCAGTGGGTCGCACCGACCAGTTGCCCTTTGCCTAAAAATAGCGGAAGTGCGTTTGACGTTCTAGAATCCAGAGAGCGGAGATCACACAACCCCAAAGATCACAAAGAGAGAGTGAGAGAGAGAGAGAGTGGGAGAGCGAGAGAGAGAGAGAGAGAGAGAGAGAGAGAGAGAGAGAGAGAGAGAGAGAGAGAGAGAGAGAGAGAGAGAGAGAGAGAGAGAGTGCGAGAGAGAGAGAGAGAGAGAGAGAGAGAGAGAGAGAGAGAGAGAGAGAGAGAGAGAGAGAGAGAGAGAGAGAGAGAGAGAGAGAGAGAGACAGAGAGAGAGAGAGAGAGAGAGAGAGAGAGAGAGAGAGAGAGAGAGAGAGAGAGAGAGAGAGAGAGAGAGAGAGAGAGAGAGAGAGATAGAGAGAGAGAGAGAGAGAGAGAGAGAGAGAGAGAGAGAGAGAGAGAGAGAGAGAGAGAGAGAGATAGAGACATAGTGAGAGAGAGAGAGAGAGAGAGAAAGGGAGAGATGGAGACAGGGAGAGAGAGAGAGAGAGAGAGAGAGAGAGAGAGAGAGAGAGAGAGAAAGCTTACCAATACTGCCTACTTTGGGTAGCCGCAAAAAATTGAACGCGCGTCAAGATCAAATTTTCTGAAATCGCTGACTCAGCTCCTAGACTCAGCACGAAGGATTCAACAGATTTCCGGCCTCGAAGCGGCAGTATGCAGCAGCCTATTCACTCGGCTTTCTCGTCACCCTAGAGCTAGCGCCGCTTCTTTAGCGAAGGAGGTTGTGTCGAAATGGATACAAAACCGTAGCACCCACCTCCACTGCAAATAATTCATTCACATCGCCATCCATTGCTCGTGTATTTTTCAAAAAAAATATTTACAGTGGCTTTCTATGATATTCATTTGATAAGCTATGAATATAAATAAAAAGTTTTGACATAGAAAGGAAAGTGGTTTGTTGTTAGCTATTAACACTTTACCAAAAGATAGCTACCGTTTAGTAATGCTGAAAGAGAATAGTGTCTCAGTTAACACACTAAATGTCACTCGATTACGCTCGTGCATTTTCAAGCTACAACCTCCGATGGCCTGGCCCAAATGGCCTAGCCCAAAATATTCAAGACTGAAATAAAGCCGTCGGGTAAGCAAAAAGCTTTTCGCGACCGTGGTTTTGATTTCAAACGATAGAAAACGGTACGCTAGATTTACTCACCGAATTCCAGCCGATTGCGTTTAAGCGTTCTCAGGCTACGAGCTCAAATGGCCCTGCCCAAATGGCAGTCCTACATAGTCAACAGCAATGCAGAGGCCAGAGGTCAACATGCAGCTGCTCACTTCTGTGGTTTTGATTGCAAATGTCAGCGAACGCCGTTCAAGGTTTACTTGTAAAATAGAATGCGACTGCGTTTGCACGTTCTCATACCCTGGCCCGCCTCTCGATGGCTCGGCCCAGTGAGCATCCGAAATGCTAGACCACCGCAACAGTTGCTATGACCACAATAAACTTTGCCCAGCTTCGGCTTGGATTCCTGATTACAGCAAACCGTGTTCCGGGTTTACGCACTGAATTTCCCGCCATGGTGCTCGCTTTCATAGGAAGGCTTCCAGTGGCCGGGGCCACTTGAAGCCTTCCTAAAAAGTCATGTTGCCATACAATTGCTATTGCAACGCCACAAGCGACCCATTGCCGCGGTTTCCATTCTACGTTATAGAAAACAGCGACGTCGGGTTAACCCACTGAATGCCGCGCGATTGTGTAGGTGCGTTCTTGTGCAATGGACTCCAACTTCAGCACGGCTGTGCGAGATGGTGACTGCTCGCGCGCACAGCACGGCTGTGCGCGCGAGCAGTCAGCATCTCGGGACTGCGACGCAGCTGCCATTTCCACAATAGGTGCATCGTAAAACGGAAGTTTTGAATTCAATTTATAGGCAAAAGGTTTCTGGGTGTACCCATACAATTGCGTGCAATTTGGATATGCGTTTTCACTCAATGGTCTACAATGGCCCTCCTAGCAATCGTGCAATTTCGAACTGCGATGCAGCTGCTATTTCCACAATAGGCGTCGTGCAAGTGCGGTTTTAATTCCGAATTATAGACAACAGTTTTCCGGGATTACGAATACAATATCAGTGCAAAGAGCATTTGAGTTTTTACGCTATGGCCTCCGGGCCCGGAAAAGATAGCTTCCCTATGTAATTGAACTGCGATGAGGCTGTCGCTTGCACAATAGGCGTAGGGCAGCTGAGGTTTTGATTTCACATTATATAAAACAGTGTCTCTGATTAGATTTCAAAATATTGAAGGGATTGCGTACAAGGGCTTTTTGGTATGACCTTCAATATCTAGGGTAAGCGAGCCTCCCTGCACATTCGAAGTGCGATGCAGCTCTGTAAAATTGATTAGATATAATAGAAAACGTTGTTCCGGGTTTACGAACTAAACTTCGTGCCAAAGCGCAGGCGCACTCTCGTGCAATGGCCTCTCGGGTTTAAAAAGGTACCTGATCACGTCAGCTTGTAATGAATATGACTTCAACGCCGGTTAACAAATCCGAGAGATTTAATTGAGTATCTCATTTGCTGCAGGAACTTTCGGTTGATCAATGCATATTGAACAGAGTTCTTGCGCCTATCCACAAGGCCAAGGCCACGGCTTAGCTCTCCTTTGTACCTTTATCAGATTTCTCTGCCCTCAGATCCTGTATGGACAATCAATTAGCTGCTCCATTTCTCCTCTCGATTACCGCTAGGGAGAGAAGCTTTTGCTCTGCAGGTCATTGACTACGGAACTCAATCCTAGTATTCTAACGTAAAGAAAACAACTCTGCTGTTGCCTACTATGACACACACTTTATATGCGTCCAGAGCTCCAACTTGATTCTCTTGACAACTTGACAAACTCAATTTATTTACCACAGCATTTAGTGGGTCCTTTAAGCGTTTATGCGTGCTGAAACTGCTACATGCTACCACTGACTAAACTTGCATGCTGATTCTGTGCATGTCACCCCTAACTATGTTATTCTTGTTATTTATCGAGAATGTTACAACTAAACATTCAATCTTGTTTCCTTTGCAGCAAATGCAAAGCACCCAGAACGGGATTGAATGTTTCTCTGAGGGCGCTTTATCTGGTGTGTTATTGTCATTATTATTATTATTATTAATAATAATACTTACGGCCTCAAATTCCTCCTGGCTAAGCTAGGCATCTCACTTTCTCTTTGCTGCGTGAAATGACGTCGGTTGGCTAATGTATGCTCACCGAAAGCTGCTCCGGCTTTGAGTTTGCAATAGAAACTCCCACGAGTAAAATATTGCGGAGTTACAGACGGAAAAACATGAATCACACTTATGGTCTAATGCTTATGGCTCAGTAGCATTTTGGCAATCTCAGATAGCGGTTTGGCATATTAATGCTTTTATCTGCCATACAAACTCAGTAACAGAACTATGCTGCCGCTTGCAGACGTTACCACTAATAATTTGGTATTGCCGTATACAAAGGATCTGTTAAGTGCCTGGAAAGAGATTCAGTTCTCTGGGGGTGCTATGCACACATATATGCAAATACTTTACTACTGATGCCCGGCTATGACAATCGCTTGAAGGAGCTGAGTTTGCGCACGTCAAAAGCTATGTGTCTCTCGCTCCTAGCTAGCGCCTTGCCGGATCCTTAGGTCAGATATTCTACACCGGCATCGGCTCTAGCTAAGAAGGCTCACGAGTTCATCACAGCGAGTTTAGCACTTCAGCACTTTCCCCCGAGACCCGACAACGCACTCGTAAAAGCTGCAATAGGTTCCTTAAGCAGTTAGTGTTTAGTTCACTTTACGAGCCTACATCTCAGCCGAATCTCGTAGCCAGTAAGACTACGGAAAACGCGGTTGCACCGATTCTACTTGTCCTCTCTGAGATTCGGCCGTTATAGTATCAGCAATTAAGATTTGCAGTTAAAACACGACACGAGTGGAAGCATGTGAAAACAAATTTGTTTATCACCAAGGTCATGCCAGTTTACCATCGAGCAAGCAAGCCCGCAATTGCAATCTACAGTCAGGAATTTCTTGTATTTACCTTAATTATCAAATCCATATATGATAACATGTAAAACTATGTAAAACCACAAGACTTTGGTAAAAAAACATTTTTAAAAGCATTTCATTAGTACAAATGGCATCAGCAGCGTTGCTTAGATAACGTCTAAGAGCAAATTGGCCGCCGGTAATTCTGTAAATCACACCCATCTTGAACAAACAGGTACTTAGTAGTAGCGGCACGTGAGTGAGCGACTTGTAATTTGCAGGTCGCCGTCGCTCGGGGCTCTACGGTGATATGACCTTCTTGCGAAGTCCTGGCGTCGTTGCTAGAAACGAGCTTGCTGCTTTGCTCTGACAACTCGAAAGTCTGCCGTTTCGTTTCGGAGACTCTTCCGGCTGAAAGTACGAGTGAGCCCGGAGCTCTTCCAGGGAAATGCGTGCAGGCCAGTCTCGATGTAGCATCTGCACCACAACGTCAACTTCGAGAGCAGACGTCCTAACGAACGGCGCGTACCGATCTTCCTCGAGCGATTTGATTCTGCTCCTGCCCGATGGAAACGGAAGAACCCCTTCTGCCTGCAAAATTGTTCAGCATTTGCGAGCGTGGGTGCATTACATTTCAGCATAAGCCGACGTTAATGTGCACGGCTGCAGAGCCATTCTATAGAAACGTCACACTATTAGTGACAGGGAAATGCTAGAAACAATTTTTGGACGCTCAACTAAGGATAACATAATAGAATTACAATATATAATATTAAAATAAGAATACTATATAATGAGATATAATATTTAATAATATACATTTATACAGCCTATAATTTATAATAATGCGCCTAATTACCTACCTTAATATATATATACTATTAATTGCTGGCAGCTTTTAAACACACCTTGCTGAGTAATAGTATGGGAGGTGCAACATAATATAATAATAAAAATAATAACATAATAACATAATAACATATAATAAACATAATAAGCAGCAAAATTCAGGGCGTACGAATACGAACTTAAAAAACAGCTTGATATTATTTTCTTTCTTACATGTAAATCTTCCTCGTAAAACCCGTGCTCTGGCCAAAGTTTGTATCGTTGGTGCAAAATGGTCATCGCGAGTGACTTCCTGACACAGCGAGGAACATTTTGTCTCATCCACTAAGGACTCGAAGTATTATTGAGAACGCGAAATGAGTAGATCGTAAAACATCGATTCAACTCAGCTTCGCTGGCCTTCACGCGTTGGAATGGCGGATTGCTAAAGCCGCATTGCTAAAGGCCTAACGCATCGTGGGAAAGATAGGACGGTGCACACATACGAAACGGTATTGACATGTACAAGGTCTTTCTTTAGACGACCACATAACGGCAACAAAATCGAGTCTGCCTTCTTTCAGGGGCGTATCAATGCAGTATTTGGGGCCACTTTTGCAGCCAAGGTAGTCCGCACGTCTCTGACATAATGCCTATGCTTCTGTAAATCGCTGCCTGCTGGCATCCCGGCCACTTTAATCAGACGCTTACAATCGGTTCAAAGCTCTGCAGCTACGCTTGTATACAATTGATGCTGCTACCATTGAAATATACAATCACTTCTCGCCTTCGGCCTGCACTGGCTCGCCATCAAGCAGCGCCTAGACATCAAGGTTCTGTCTCGCTCATTTTCAGGTCCCGTACTTTGTCCCTCTCTGGCTGACGCATTCGGACCACTTTCTTCCGCCAGACTTCCCAGCTGACTTCCTTGACATCCCCTGACTTGATGGCATTTAAAAAGAAAGATAAAGACGCACACGTTTCTCACAGTATCGGCTGGGTCCTTGTGATTCGTCCTTTGTTGCTTACGCATGCTCACACAGTGCACGTGACTGCGTTGGCGTGACTAATCACCATATTGTGCGTGTTGACACTGTGCACTTTAAACCATGCTCCCCGTGCTTCCTAGGCAGCACAGTTAGCTAATTTAAACAGCCTCAATTATGTAGCGTCCCAAGAGCTTAAACGGCTACCATCGCCGCCTGCATTTTTAGATAAAGATCGCCGACTACAGGATTCGATTCTACGACGTCGGTCTCGAACTGAGCAAGCAGCGATGAGCAAGGCAAGATGCTCGTCCTTGGCTCATCACTGACCAGTATTTTTAAACAATTTGCATAGAAAAAAATTAAGTTCACTGTGGAAGCTATGCAGATGCAATTGCTATTGTTATTATTAGTATTGCCATAATCGTTCGTACATGGCTTTTTGATTCGAACCTCGAATATTTTAGAGTCTGTTATTTATCTAGTTCACGTTCTACCAAAGCATATTATTCAATTCCGACTAACTTAGTTACGATCCATAGCTTGCGGTTGGTCAATTTTAGATGAACTATGCGCACTTACGTGAGCCGACACTATGCACGGCTGCGCACTAAGGACATGCCACTTTTAAACCATTATTTATCATCAAAGAATAAGTTTTTTTTATACGTTAGCCAACATATTGGATTCGATTTCTAATGGCTACAAATACGAGGCTGAGGAAAAATCTTGAGTGTCGTATTTTTCAATACATCATTATTCAATAAATTAAACTATTATAAAATCACGGCGCACGAAATCTTTCCTCCACGTTATACTAAGTGTCGGGTGTGTTCACCTCTTGAGAGGGCAGGAAGGTGATCCGGAGTAGATGGAGGGCGATCCAGAGCAGATGGCACTAGCAATCCAGTGTAAAAGAATGGCCCAGGCCTGCAGTTGTGCGCATAATTGACTCGTCTGTCTACGGCCTCTATACCGGCAAGTGTAAACTTTTGCCCGAGAAGGTGACAGAGTTTCACGAAAAACGTATGCGATGGAATTTTTCTATCTTCACGCAATAAAATATAATCAGCTTTAGTGTATTGCAGAGGCACTTAGCTCAAGCAGTGCACAAAGGTATTGTAAGTAGCAATGTTTTTGACGAGATGGCGGGAGGCTGCCAATTACGACTAAGACACGTGGCGTTGGTGCAAAATGTTCTTCGCCTGAGCCCATCGCAGGCATTGAACATTGAGTGATTGTGTATTGAGCATTGAGTGATTGAGCATTGAGCGATTGAGCATTCAGCATTGAGCATTGAGTGAATGAGCATTGAGTGAATGAGCATTGAGTGATTGAGTGATTGAGCATTGAGTGATTGAGCATTGAGTGAATGAGCATTGAGCATTGAGTGAATGAGCATTGAGCATTGAGTGAATGAACATTGAAAAGATTGAGCATTGAGTGAATGAACATTGAGCGATTGAGCATTGAGTGAATGAACATTGAGCGATTGAGCATTGAGTGAATGAACATTGAGCGATTGAGCATTGAGTGAATGAACATTGAGCGATTGAGCATTGAGTGAATGAACATTGAGCGATTGAGCATTGAGCAGTGAGAGATTGAGCATTGAGCAGTGAGTGATTGAGCATTGAGTGATTGAGCATTGAGCATTGAGTGATTGAGCATTAAGCATTGCGTGATTGAGCGTTGAGGGATTGAGCATTGAGCATTGAGTGATTGAACATTGAGCATTGAGTGATTGAGCATTGAGTGATTGAGCATTGAGTGATTGAG
Organism: Cristatella mucedo; assembly: GCA_009760855.2. Lineage (NCBI taxonomy): Eukaryota > Metazoa > Bryozoa > Phylactolaemata > Cristatellidae > Cristatella > Cristatella mucedo. The sequence continues at coordinate 377,165 of WPIO01000096.1, read as the reverse complement.
CATTGAGCATTGAGCATTGAGTGATTGAGTGATTGAGTGATTGAGCATTGAGTGATTGAGCATTGAGCGATTAAGTGATTGAGCATTGAGCACTGAGCATTGCCAGGCATCGCCTGAGAGTATTGAGAGCGCGGCGTGTGACTCCTAGGCTGAGCGCTCTTGGCAGAGCAGTCTATCTCGACCACTGCAATTCTCATTAAGTCTCTTCTATAGCGCCCTTGGATAAATTCGTCCCTCCATTCAGGCGTTTCGCAAATAGCGGCCGTACGAGCAATGAGCAATGAGGTGTCATTCTTTGACAGGCAATGAAGAGCCAAAGAGAATGACGTTTTAGAAACAATAGAAAGCGGGCAAGAAGAAACGCAGATCCACTAAGCGGTGAGAGGTCAGCAGCATCACTGGCTGCTAGCATACACTGAATCCTGCAGCAGCGGGGCATTGCAGCACCCCTGGCTACTAGCGAACGCGGAATCTTGCAGCCGAATGGCCGAATCTCCTGCTTTCCTTTTCACTCTGCGTTCCAGTGGGTTCCAGTCCTGCAATTCCAGCTCTGCTTTGCCTATTGCAAGCGGCAGGGACAGTCGTTAGTAAGGCTCCACGCCGACTATAGAAACGAAGCTGGCGACTTGATCCTAACCTTTAACCTTTCAAGTAAGCAGGCTAAGTGCGCACGGACAAGAAGGACAACTCGAATGAGGCTCTCGGCAAAAGCTGAAAAAAGTGGCTCCTTAGTGCTGAGGCTTCACTGGTGCAGATATTATAACGGTGGTAATTGAATCCGCAAACCGAGCACAAGGCTTTTTATGAAGAGCCGAACTCGCGCCGATGCTCAAAAAAAAGATTTCAAGACAGTACAAAAGGAATGAGTGACGTGAGAGTGAAGGCCAGGGTGTTTCTTTTGCGTGAGCACGCCGAGGAGAAGCAATGAAGAAACTGTATTGAACAGCGGAGATAAGAACTTTACTATCCACTGCGAGCGGCGGTGATAGCCGTGTCAAGGCCCTTCTGACGCCGCTTTATAAAATTAGGCTGTCAAATCCGTCAAAACCTTTTCTTGAAGAGACAGCAGGGCAAGAGTGATACCCGTTAATCTTTTCTTGAAGAGACAGCAGTTCAAGAGGGATATTGAGATTATTACTCTCGTAGGCGATAAATCAACTTCCTCTTTGACAACTTATCGCTAATTATGATAAATATCATACATTAAATACGAAATATTAGAGCAAATAAACTGTGGACCGAGAGATTCGCTAGTTAGTTTAGTAGGAGTCAAAATGTGGTTGATCTATTGAAGGCAACACTGCAGACAATGGCCATTCATCAGACAATTTCCAGCGACCTCTAAGCTGGAAACAGGCGAAACGTTAGGGCATTGAATGAGAGACTTGAATGAGAGAATAAGAGTGCAGAAATATCGCAGAAGAACATGCTTCATTTGCAGCCAATTTAAGGTAGCCAGAAAGAGATGGCAAGATGTTCTCTGACGGCGCTATACAAATACATTATCGTCATCGAATGCGTACCGAAAGCCGCAGGCTGTGAGTGCGCTATACAAAAGTCTCCTGCGTAACACCCACATGGTCTTTATGACTTTGTGGGGTCACTGACGGAGATGCATTACGTTACATTACGTTACATTACATTACATCATTATTATTATTGTTATTGTTATTGTTATTGTTATTGTTATTATCACAATTTCCTTCGCTGGCTTTCACCTCTTTCGTGTGAGCTTGACTTGTTGCACATCTCTGTTTGTGATTTGCGTGCTTCAAAGTGGATGGCTGGGCACAAGGTTATTGCCGGGTACCAGGCGGTCACTACGAACAACTTCCGCCGTGCTTTAGCTCAATCAAAGGGCCTTTGCGCTTCGCAAGGCACGCTTTTGCACGACTTTTTAGGCATGACCGCCGCAATGACGACCCTAGCTCTCGGTAATTGTTTCTCTACATGTGACTTGTAAAGCGCCTGCATAGAGATCGCGTTCTCTTAGGGCGCCTCCTAAACCTATCGTTATTATTATTATTAGTACCAGCATGCCCGAGATTTTTCGCGGGTAAAGAATATCTAGTTTTTAAACGAAAGACCTGCGTGCACGCTGTCGTCTAGCTGCGCAAATGCTCAGCAGACACGATTCGCAGACAGACGCACCGTTGCATTGCAACCAACGCGACTCGCTGAGTGACAGGCCCTGTTGCTTAATCATCGCTTCGCCCGTCTTTGCCGAAAGCGATTGAAATGGTTGAACCCCCAATTTTCTGCCCAGCCGAAAGACCTGGGCCAGCCCCGGGTTCACTTAAACAGAGAAGACAGTATCTACCCGTCAAAGATAGCGAGAAGAGAGTCAGCCCGAAAACGCTGCTGGAAGACTGTGTCTGTGTAAGCGCGTAGCTGCACGCAGACTGCCCTCGTCACTTGTTTTCTTTATATCCTTTCCAAAGGGAGATAACTTCTTTATATCCTTTCCAAAGGGAGACGACTTCTTTATATCCTTTCCAAAGGGAGACGACTTCTTTATATCCTTTCCAAAGGGAGATAACTTCTTTATATCCTTTCCAAAGGGAGATAACTTCTTTATATCCTTTCCAAAGGGAGATAACTTCTTTATATCCTTTCCAAAGGGAGATAACTTCTTTATATCCTTTCCAAAGGGAGATAACTTCCGCTGCCTTTAGATGCCGAAATTAAATTGCGTTCTGAACCAGCGCCTGGTAATCGCCGTTGCACGATTCAGTGCAAAATTTAGCGTTCAATGTCAACTGTCGGAGAACACTTCAGACAGTCAAGCTATCGCCGCTGGCTTTTGACTTGGCTCGTTGCCGCTTTACACTCGCAGCCGTAAAATTAATCTAGCGGCAAACGGAGAAGGAACGCAAGCCACGAAGAGGGCGACTTGTGCGGCGGCACTCTCCCCCCCCCCGCGGCTTCGTGCAACTCAGTCGTTCACCTACCATAGAGTAGAGCACGACGCCTGCGGCAAATACATCGGTTGCTTCGGGTTCGGAGGGATCGCCAATTATCAGTTCCGGTGCCAAATAGTCGAGCGTGCCGCACAAAGGTCGGAACAGTTCGCCTTTTTTGTAAGTAAAAGCTATGCCAAAGTCGGCGAGCTTGACGGCTTTAAATCTATTTAGAAGAATGTTTTCTTGTTTGATATCTCTGAAATTTAAAATGCGCCTAAGAGTAAACGAAACTTTTCACGTGTTTGCCGTGTTTTGCAGGCGGACGGTGCTTCTCAGTGGATGGTGCATCGAAGCTTGCAGTGCCATCGCAGCGCGCACGGCTCTGATGCTGCCACCGTGCATAATTCGCAAAGCAACAGAGCGCTTGACTTGTATTTCATCAGAAAGCGCAACTTGAACGCCGTCGTTTCGACGCGACGCTTGAGGGTTGCATGCCAGCTAACTAGCAGATCAAGCATAGCGTGAAAGATCATGGTTAAGCAATGAGATAAATATTTCCGCCATCGTTCCGGCCGCTAAACAAAACTAACCTACGGCAGCACACGCGGCACGATAGCCAACAGAACACTTCTGGGCAGACGTAAAATAAGGCTGGCTGCCTAGCAGATCTACGTGTTCCTTTTACCAGACGTGCCTTTTAAACCAGCCTAAAGCACTTTATAATAGCGTGTCCCATCAAACCACCAGCTTTAATTAAACCGTGCGCGGTAGTATGTTCCATGATTTACTTGGAGGCAGTGCATTAATTTCCTCTGCTCACAAAGGCTGAAACTCGTTTTCAACTGACATCAAGGTGGCGTTGGACTTTGCTAGTTTTTAAAGAAGCCAAAACAACCCTACTAGGTTAACTCTTTACATGTGAATTGTCCTTTTTCCTGCTTTTGTGCTGAAATTTTGCATGAAACCAACCAATTGTGTTAACTCTTGAGCAAATTTAAGTCAACTAGAAACGGGGATTTTTTCTAGGGGCGCTATAAATGATTACTTTTGTATTGTTTGCATTCTCATTGCGATGAAGTCACTTTGAGTATACTCATTATTAAATAAGATTATAAACTGTTTGCAGGAAGTAATTTGACATTATGAACTCAAAACATTTAATCCTATTTATCTAGAACTTACCAGAATTTTAACTCCCGATGTTTCGCGCTTGCCGAAGTGTACTACAAATTGACTAGGCTCAAAAAATACAAATAACCTCGAAATCACTTCTACGCCGGAAATAGTATTTCAAAAAGAAATAAAGCATCTTCCTTTTTTCGTTCATTATGTTTTTCAAATAGCTTCTGGGATTCTGCAGACTTACCGTTGCAATAATTTGAATCAAGTTATCACCCCCGCATTTTGACTTGAAATCTTGCATCTTTTATATCGCAGCAGTAACATTAATCTCGCAGCTACGCGCTACTTAGTCATACATTTACCATATAGTAGAGCACGACGACCGCGGAAAGTGCAGCGGCCACTTTGGGTTAGTAGAGCTAAATGGGCGATCTCTAGTTATAAATTATATTATATAATTATTTTATTATTATTATTTTATTATTTTATAATTATTATAATTTTTATATAATTACATTATATAAATTATATAGATCTCGCCTTTTTAGAGATTTGGGTAGGGCTCGCCAAGTCTCACTTCTGATGTCAAATACTCGACTGTGCCAGAGGTGCCTCGGAACAGTCCACCTTTTTGTAGGTTAAAGCTACGCTAAATTCACCAAGCTTGACGGTTTTAATCTATTTACAATAATTTTTATATTACTTGATATCTTCACAGCATTGATTTTTTAACTTTTGTCGCACTTTAAAATTTTGCCAGTCATTATAGACGCTACTTCATGTGCTTGTTACGCGGGCTAGACTGAGAGTTCCTGACTAAGTTCTTTCTTCGTGTATACCGGATAGTGTGGCATATTTTCAAATTGTATTTTACCGAAACTTCCAAGGAAGCTTCACTGAATGCTGTGATTGCAAAATCTCAAGTCATTTAACTGTATCCCTACATTCTCTCGTCTCCGTAGTTCCTATGAAAAGTTAGTGAGTTTTAGACTACGAATATTTTAAGATTTCCATAAACAACCAGAAGTAATTGACATAGTTTTATAAAGCTGATTTCTAGCCAAATTAAATTTGCTGCAAAGGAAAAACGATCGAATGATGAGCGGTATCAAGCTTGATAAACAACATGAATAACATGGTTAGAGGTAATATGCACAGGGTCAGCATGCAAGTGTGGTTAGTGACAGCATGCAAAGTGTAAGCACTCATAAGCATTTAAAGATCGAATCACAAGTAACCACTAAATGCTTTTTTACAAATGTTGTCAAGTCAGCGGATGTCGTGACGCAAGTCGACAGTGAGTTCCAGGCTTTGGGAGCATGCGAACTAAAGGCAAGGTCTGCAAATGATTTAAGATTTGTACGAGTTATAGGTAAACAACTAAATTCCAAAAGGCGGGTCGTACGATGCTTAGCCTGGTGGGGCAGTAGATCTGATAGGTAGGATGGAGCCAGAAAATGAAGGGACCTAAGGTGAGTGACAAAACCTTGAAGTCGATGCATCACTAGAATGGGTGCCACTGCAGGTCGACGAGAAGTGGTCTGCTGTGGCACGTAAAACCCTCCAAACAGATAAGCCTAGCTGCAGAGCTTTGCCAACAGCGGTCAGTGCCTGATTGCACAAGCCGGTAGACCAGCAAACAGTGAGTTACAGAAGTCAAGACGCGATGTCACACATGCGTGGACCAATTTAGATGCAGTATCCCTGTCTAGACAAATATACATTTTCGCAATGCTCTGCAGGTGAAAGTAGGCAGACTTAACTGTGGAACTGATGTGGTCACCTAAAGAAAGGTCACATTGGAACAGGGCACCTAGATTTTGTGCAGATTAAACAGGGCAAATGCTAGCAGAGCCGATTTCGAGCGTTAACCTATCCGATTTCTGAACCACACTTGGTTTGCCCGTAACTATTAAGTAGGTTGTATCACCATTAAATTAAAGAAAGTTTGTTGCGCTCCGTGTGCGGATGCCGTCTACTCACGCAGCGAGGAAGTTGAGAAAATCGATGTGCTGGAGGGTTCGGAGTGATCAAAGCGAAGGTTACAACTGAGTGTCGTCCGCATAGAAGTGAAAGCCTAGATTGTGCCTGACAATTACGTGGGCAAGAGGGAGAGAATAAACCGTGAAAAGAACGTGTCAATCTATCAATCTATCAATCTATCAATCTATCCATCTATCAATCTATCAATCTATCCATCAATCCATCAATCCATCAATCCATCAATCCATCAATCTATCAATCTATCAATCTATCAATCTATCCATAGATTGGTCAATCTATCAATCTATCAATCGGAGAGAGAGAGATTCATCCCTCTGAAGGCACTTTACAAATACATTACTACTACTACTGCTACTAGTATTATTATTATTATTATTATTATTATCATTACTAAGGCAAGCCACTCACCGGGAAAGATATAAGCTCACGACAGTTCTTGAAATGAAGCAACGCGACGCGCCGTAGGATAGATGGCGGTGCAGCGTGCGCTCCGTACCCGTGGCATATCCCTACGCTGTGTATGTAGCTCATAGCTTGGATTAGCTGACGGAATATCCTGCGCCGCTCCTTAATCGGCACTTGACACTGCGGGCACGTGATCTGGTACTGCAGGAGGCTTTTGTTGTCCACCCACTCCATTACTATGCAAAGCTGAAATTAAAGCCCGCGAAGCGCAAGGCAATGGTTAGAGATCCTATAGTTTGACGTGCAGACGGAGAGCTAGGCTGCAAGGCGCGCGTGCTGCGAGGAATTGTGAGAGCCATTTCGCAGCCACGAGAAACCAAACTGGTGGGTCGGATCGCCACACAATTTTCCTATAGGCGCGTCTCGAACGCCCGTGCGTGACTCGGGTCCTCGCCTATTGCGAGACGACGGGAGCAGCTGGCGGCCAGTCCGCCATTGAGCGGCATTGAGAAATGGCAGCTGCTAAAGCCTGGAACCCATTTGCACTCAGCTAGAGGCGGGCAGGTTAGAGCTGCGGCACTTTCATGTTTCCTTCGTTAGCTTGCAGCTTCAAATATTCAGGTGAAATTTTTAAGACAGCGAGAACCAACACATTTACTGGAGTCTCCGCAGAGATTCAGAAGATTCGAGAAGAGTGAGAGCGAGGCGCCGCCATTGTTTTGTCCAGTGGTTAAGCTGCTCTACTGGGGGCCCCAATGCCGATTGAGCAACGGATACAGAGCAAAGTTCTTACGCTGACCCACAAGGCCCGCCACGGCTTGGCTTCTTCGTACCTAGCTGAACTGCTGCACCAGTTTCAGCCTGTTCGCGCCCTCAGGTCCTGTGTGGACAATAAATTAGCTGTCCCATTCCTCTGCTTAAAGACCGTTGGCGACAGAAGCTTGAGCTCTGCAGGTCTTTAGACTGTGGAATTCGCTTCCACAATTCTTACGCAACGACAAATACTCTCCTACTGCCGACTATGGCTCATCCTTTTCAGCGGTCCTGAGCTGCTACTTCTATGATACTCACTATATTAACTGCTCTCCTGACTCTGCTATGCTTCCCACTTTCTCTATGTTGCGTGAGACGAAGTCTGTTGGCTACCGAATGCGTACCAAAAGCCGCTTAAGCTTCGAGTGGGCTATAAAGAACTCTCCTGCGTAACAACCACCTGGTCTTATGACTTTGTGAAGTTACAGACGGAGATACATTACCTTACCTTATATATACGAGGTCGTGGGCTCGAGCCCCGTGGAATATGTGAAGCACTTGAAAAAAGATTAAGGACTGAACTACTAGCTGGACCGCATATGGCTGAAAGGCAAGAGTTTGTCGAACATTGGTTAACCCCTAAACTGCCCTGAGCGTCTGTAGCCGCCGTTCGTTCAGTCGAATGGCCACGCCCACCCTGCTGGCTCAGTGGCCTACCGTGCCTTCTTGACCTCGTGGAAAAACCTACAAGTTAGCAAAGTTCGGCAGCCTATGATCTAAGAAACAATTAAAAAAAGCTTTGATAACCAAAAATGGTTTTTTAATTAAGCAGAAAAGCAATAGTTTGTAGAGCCAAGCATGGCCAGGCAAAGCTTCGTACCACCCGCTTTTCGGAATCCAACAGTCTACAAATACCCCGTACAAACCTCAAATCCTTTGGAGACCGTGCATTTAGTTCGTATGCTCCCAAAGCCTGGAACTCCCTCCCGACCTGCGTCAGAACATCCCCTGACCTGACCACATTTAAAAGGAACTTAAAAACACAACTATTTAGGACAGCATTTAGTGGGTCCCTGTGATTCGTCCTTGATGTGCTTATGCGTGCTGACACTGTGCATGCTGCCACTAACCACATTTGCATGCTGACCGTGTGCATGTCACCCCTAACAATATTATTCATTTTGTTTGTTTTTCAAGCATGATTTTACTTACCATTCAATTGCATTTCACTTTGCAACAAATATAAAGCGCCTATAGAGAGATTGAGTTCTCTGAGGGCGCTTTATCAAGTGCAATATTATTATTATTATTATAGCTGCACGACCCCATGTACCGTCAATTTAACTAAGCGCGGCAACTACCACTCGCTCTCTCGCACTTCGCGGCGACAGCTTAGCCAACGTCCATCACGCGTTTGCTAAGGCTAGCACGTATGGCTCTTCGCTGCGATTGATTTGAAGGCAACGGAAGAGCCGGGAGCAGGGGGGCATTCGCTCCTTCCCGAGAGCGAGACAGCCTCGTCCTGGAGCGCCCATATTCCCACGCCCTAGACTGGCAACGGCGACGACATTGCGGCTTAGCAACTTCCACTCGATGAGAGAATAATGAGAGATGAGAGCGACCGGCGTTCTGCTTTCCGTCGGCCGGTCGCTTGGGCCGCTTGTCGCCGTTCAATCGCTAACTCGTTGCCCTCGATTGTTTTTTGGCGCTGATCGCTGTTCTGCCGCGAACATCGCGTGATCAAAAATAAAAGTCTTACAAAGTGCGGACGCGATTCGCGCGCCCCGGCTAGGCCAGCGTAGGGCTGAGCGCACAAGCCAGCTTGCGCGCCCGCCTTCCTCCACGCCTGCCCGCGGTGTGCATACGTATAGGAAGGGCTGCAGCTGCGTTAGCGATGTATGTCGTGGCTGCATCGCTCGCCGGGGCCTGCGCAACGGAGAGAAATGGCCGTCGACTGACGGCGGCGCCAGTCGACGGCCAGGAGAGCAGGTGGTTCAGCTGGCGGCATCCGTCGCGGTTGCGGACGCAAGAGTGGCGCGGCCACACTTTTTCGCCGACGAGGCCGGAAGTTTGGCTACTTAGTTTGTGAGGGCGAGGCCGCAAGCACCGCGGCTTTTCGCGAACCGGTGCGACCGGTGCGGCCCGCCGAACGAGCACGAGGTCAGCGGCGGCAGCGGCGGCAGCGGCGGCGGCGGCGGCGGCGGCGGCGGCGGCGGCGGCGGCGGCGGCGGCGGCGGCGGCGGCGGCGGCGGCGGCGGCGGCGGCGGCGGAGGCGGCGGAGGCGGCGGCGGAGGCGGCGGAGGCGGCGGAGGCGGCGGAGGCGGCGGAGGCGGAGGCGGAGGCGGCGGAGGCGGAGGCGGAGGCGGCGGAGGCGGAGGCGGAGGCGGCGGAGGCGGCGGCGGCGGCGGCGGCGGCGGCGGCGGCGGCGGCGGAGGCGGCGGAGGCGGCGGAGGCGGCGGAGGCGGCGGCGGGCTGCTGTTGCAGCTGCGGCCGCGTGCGTGCATGCGCCGCCCACCTTGTCGCCGATTGCCAAGCAGTCCAGGTAAGATATGATGTGCCGGTGTTTAATGGATTTCAAAATTCTCGCCTCCGAATTGCTCTGCGATTTGGTTGGACTTCCTTTCGGTACGGTCTCGCGGATCACTTTAACGGCGCACTTCCGGTGCTCTCTGGCAGACGTGGCGAGATAGACCTCGCCGAACGAGCCGCATCCGAGTGAGCGGATCACGCTGTAGCCTGCTCGCTCGAGCTTGTCTCTCATGGCGTTTGTGTGCGCGCGTGCGTTTTTTTTGAATGCGGGCTCTAATTTATTGAACGCTTGCTCCTAGCGTTTCTCGAAAGGCCAAGTGACGGTGTGACGCCAAAGCCGGCTGCACGTCATCGTCAGTGACGCCGAAAATAAAGTTTCGCTCGTTCGCTCGCTGTGCCGTCACGAGAATCACAGCGGCGGCTTTAGTCAGTCGGCTGCGGCGGTCTCACTCTGTCGGCGGCTGCGGCGGTCTCAGTCGGCGGCGGGGGTCTCTGTCGGCGGCGGTCTCTGTCGGCGGCGGCGGTCTCTGTCGGCGGCGGCGGCGGTCTCTGTCGGCGGCGGCGGCGGTCTCTGTCGGCGGCGGCGGCGGTCTCTGTCTGCGGCGGCGGCGGTCTCTGTCGGCGGCGGCGGTCTCTGTCGGCGGCGGCGGCGGTCTCTGTCGGCGGCGGCGGCGGTCTCTGTCGGCGGCGGCGGTCTCTGTCGGCTGCGGCGAAAGATTACTTGCAACGTTTAGGTTCCTTTATTCTTTGGCTCCAGCATACCTATCATATCTACTCCCCCCCCCAGGATAAGCATCGTGCCACCCAATTTTTAGGATCTAATTGTTTACTCATACCTCGTACGAATCTCAAATCCCTTGGAGACCGATAATTTAGTTCGTATACTCCCAAAGTCTGGAACTAATTCCCGACCTGCGTCGCGACATCACCTGACTTGTCCAAATTAAAAATAAAACTAAACACGCATCTGTTTACGACAGCATTTAGTGGGTCCCTATGATTCGTCCTTTATGTGCTTGTGCTTGCTGAAATTTTTGCATGCTGCCATTAACCATAATTGCATACCGATCGTGTGCTTTTTCATCCTATCCATTTTATTTTTGTTGCTTTTTCAGCATAATACACTAACCATTCTATCGTGCTTCTCGATGCTTCAAGAAGCATGCTGGCGGAGCCTAAATTTAGTGATAGGTTTAACAATTTCTCAGCAACACCAAATTCGCTCCTAATATTTAGTTGGCTTGTATTTGAGAACATCTATCTACAATTCAAATGCTAATTGAGCAGTACATTCAACAAGGGGAGAGTTTAAAGCACTAGAAACCGGAGAGGGATTTATGGTCACATGATCCGCGAGCGGTTGAAGAAAAAATTTGATCAATTAAAAATGATTTTGAGTCTGCAATGTCGTAAGTTTGTTATCGTAGCAAGCAAGATTCAGCTTTAGCTAGCACGAATTGCTACGATCTAAAACAAATGCCGGCAGATGAGCAATTTGTCATGGTCTGTGCATTCACTCAAGAGCTATTTTAATATTTGGATTTGACCATACGCCATCTGGGCGAGGGCGTGCAATGCAAAATGTATCATTGGAGCGATGTCACCTAGAACATCGGGGTTCTTTATCATTCCGCCATGGAGGGTAGGTGCTACGGAGTACTGATAACAAGGATCAGGAATACATTTTTTGGGACAGAATAAATATCATTGGTCTTAAGGTTTTCGATTCGACAATGAGTTTTAATACCGAAGGGGCACTATATAGAGACCGAATGGGATCTGTATGGAGTCAGATGAGCGTACTTTTTAACGATGGAAGTTGACATTATATACTCACACTCGATCGAGTGTGTGACCTTTGTTGCCAGTGGGGCCACGGACATGGGCAAGGCAAATGAATTACCCGGTGTTCTGAATTCGGCGTGAAATGCGTCAAGATAAAACGAAACTCATGGTCCGAGAAGCGCTGCACTGACCGTTCTTTACGCGGGGTCCCGCGCCCGCGGAGCTGCCCGGTAATGAAAACGTAAAACGCCTAGGAAGAGATTGAGTTCTCTGGGAGCGCTTTATCAAGTGCATTATTATTATTTATATTATTATTATTATTAATGCAATTCAAAGCCATTTGCCTATATCAAACAGCTAGTGGGGCGAAGGTTCAAATTATACTAACGCTGACATTGTGACGCAATAGCTCGAGGCGGCCGCAATAGCCCAGAGGAGGTAAGGTGCTCGCTCTTCACGACCGAGGTCGCGGGTTTGAATCCTTTTCTAATTGTGCAGTGGGCGATCTTTTATTGCCAACCGCAAAGAATGACGGTAGGCTCCTCTGCAGCTATGGAAACGAGGCTGCTAAATCTGCTAAGCACTTTTTGTTTACCGGCCCAACCTGTCGTCTGTCTCCATTTTTTCGGCACCATATTGGTGTCGGTACAACGGGGTGAAACTC
>WPIO01000096.1:152500-362500 GCA_009760855.2 Cristatella mucedo | reverse complement strand
TGCATTCAAACATCGCAAGCACAGGAAAAAAGTTGTGATGACGTATGCAGCGCTTAGTGGCGACGCCTGCTAGCGGTTACCACTTTTATTTGTGCTTTTAGAGCCTGGGCTGTATCATTAGGAAGGCTACCGGAAAAGTCAGAAGCAGCAGCAGCAGAAGCAGTAGCAGCAGCAGCGGAGGAGTGTGGCTAATAAACTCCCCAGTCCCAGCGAGCAAAATTAGCACATGATAAGTGCAAAGAGGAGGCATCCTACAAATTTGAAATGTCAGCTTACACAAAATTAAGGCCACTATCAGAAATATTTCCCAATTTAAAAAGAAAACGCAAATATCCTGGAGATAAATGTAGACTGCACAGCAGTTGTTTTTCCTTCAGAACGGGGCGGGTTATGCCGCTGCGACCTAAGTTTCGTGATCTTAAATTTCGTAAACAGCGAGGGAGTACGAAGGGTCTTTAATCCAATTTGAGCATATTTTTTAATTAAATCAGACTATTGCGAGGCACTCAAGGCTTACTCAAAGCTATACTCTTCTTCGTCTTTCAAGCCAAGTTCTAAAGATGGCGTCATACAAATGTACAAACAATTATCAAGGCCTGATTTACACTTCTGTTCGTTTTGTGTAGTGACACAACGGCATTTAGTAGCAGTAAACAGGAAAATTGTCTAATGAAATTTCCGCAGATGAAAATTGAAGGGCAGCTAATTATTTTCCAAATCTAATATACTGAGAATTCATGTTGGACATACTCAGCAGGCGACAAAGCAAAAGGTAACTGATCAACATTTCCTAGCCACCACGTCAGACTAATCCAAGCGGAGAAAGCAACCTTCCCGCCGACTATCGTGCCGACCTTTACCCCGACAGATCCTCTAATCGTGTAAGAGAGTGCAGTCACGCTTCATATAGCTATTTTACAGTGTGGTAAGAGTAGTCACTTTAGATTACGAATGATCGGGTAAGAGAACGTGCCGATCAAGCGATTGCCATGGCATGCAGCAGTAGTCTTGCCATGGCACACGAACTGGTTTAGATAATAAGTAGCGACAGTAGTGAACCAAGAGGCACAGCAGGCTCACCATTATGTAAAGAATGACCCCAACGCTCCAGACGTCGTAGCCCATCGGCTCGTACGGAATGCCTTGGAGAATCTCAGGCGCAGCGTAGGCTGCGCTTCCGCAGAACGTGTGACACTTTTCGCCGTCGGTAAATCGCTTTGCAAATCCGAAATCGCTAATCTTTACCGAGTTGTTAGCGTCCAGGAGGATGTTCTCGCATTTCATATCGCTGCAACGCAAAGCGGCGTCTTCATTATATTTTGAAAATGGCGCAGCACCCTGAGAAAAAAACAAAAAATCTCCTTCTAGTCACTGCACAGAGTGCATATCGCAGTAAACGACGCGTTGCTAGTGCACACACTGACATCGTCACTATGCAGCGTTTGACATGCAGGTGCGTGCGATGCAGTGGCGGCGTGATACGCGGTGGCGGCGTAATACGCAGTGGCGGCCTTGATACGCAGTGGCGGCCTTGGCACGAACGTTCCGAGTCTCGCGTCGCTAGTCGACGGCTCAAGCAGCGAATCAACTAGAGCGAGGTACATTAGATAAGACGACTAGAAACGAAGGTGCTCTGCGAACAGGTGACCGACAACAGGTGAGCGACAACAACTGCGCGACGGCGGTCAGCAATCAGCTCGGCTGCTGAACTTCTTCAGACGCCGCACGCTCACCGAGCGAGAAACAACGAGACGCCGCGGCCGCTATTGAAAGCGACGATTTTATTTACTAATACCGGAGGCGAAGCCAAGATAGGAGCGCCGGGGAGGTTTCGGGGCGGGGGTTGGTATGGGGGGGCAGAGCTCAGCCCGTAACGGCGGCCTGGGGGGGGGCGTCCTCCTCAGGGTCTGCGGCAAGCGAAAATTGGCCGCAATCGCATCGAATTGGACAGTGCAGCCTGCCCATGCAGCAAGGAGCCAGCAGCAGCTGCTGGCCGCCCGGCCGGGTGTCAGACTCGGCTCCCACCTACCAGGCCAAGGGGGGTGGCAGTTGCCCTCCCTGCCACACCCCCTGGCTTCGCCTCTGACGGAAGTGATCTATTTGCTATCGAGCTATCGGCCGATTAGTCTAGTTGCTTCCCCACGAACGCGAACGGAATGGAGTTTAGCAGGCCCTGCGTGGGATCGCCAACAGAAAAATGAACGAAAATGTCCGGCTGTAGGCACAAGCAGCTCTCTACAGATCTCAAGTTCCACGCTTAGATTGGAGTAGAAATTTAACTATGTGGATCAACTGATTAAATTGGAATAGAGCTTATCGTTCGGCGTGCTCTGCCCGATTCTTTGCAGACGCCCGTCGTGCTCAAGCAACTTGTGCGAGGCGGCAAGGAAGAATCTGGCGACGACGCGAGCGCAGGCTTCGGCCTTACGCACTGGGCTCCACGCTCGATCGCCAAGCTGATCCGGCGGCCTTGAACGGTGAATTCGAGCTCTCACTTTGCAGCAACGGCGGTAAATGCGCTCTAGGGAGGAAGCGACCAGAATCAAACTAGAGCCTGTACAAGAGGATCAGTACTGTGCTTACTAGTACTGCGCTTACTAGTACTGCTTACTAGTACTGCTTACTAGTGCTGCGCTTACTAGTACTGCGCTTACTAGTTGGCCGTTTTTGATGGTTTTTTTGCCGGAAACCAATACAGGGACAGGAGCAGCAGCCATCCGCGGCGAACTCTGCGACTAGTTCGAGCTTTGAAATTCAGTCGCCTCACAACTTAAGTTTATTCTTCTACAAAATTTCTGCGTATCCCACTTTCCAAAAATTGAGCGTCTGGAGGCATTCCACTCAGCGAAACTGAGGCGATCCTGTGTCTGGCCCGGAAGTGTTTCAATGTGACGGCGACCAAGAAGCTGGTGTGACTAACTGGTGCGTGACACGTATGCTGCATGCGATTCTAACCGAGGTATGATTGGCTGCTTGCGAAACTGACCGGTGCGTGACATGCTGCTTGTGCAGGTACTCAATGCCGTTGACGATCTGCTGAAACATGAATGCACTCTGAGGCTCTGCTATTCGGCCACGTAGCTTGATGTACTCTAGAAGGTCTCCATGGCCAGCCATCTCCATGACGATGTATACCTTAAACGAGGAAATCCCGCGAGAGCGACTATGGCGGCGCCTCCATTAAAGCTAAAAAACGAAGCTCACAACTCTGCAAAATCAAGAGCATACAATCGACAGCAGAAAGGTCCTTAAAAAAAACACCCATTTGCTTCTGATAACTCTCCCGGCTGAATCAATACCGTGACGCACGTGGGCAGTTATGCTTGCTTGAGCTAAACTAGCCTATTTTGTTGACTACTAAACGAGAACTTTGCATCTCATTATCAGATACTGCCATGCTTAACTATATCTCTACCTTTACAAATTAGTTACTTGTATAATTTTTATATATACATAAGCATATATTTGTATGGGTGTGTGGGTGCATATCAAAGTTTGTTGTGCAACAGTTTTTTAATCTGATCTTCTAAGCAACTGTCCCCAAAACACTTAAACGTTGCACTTATTAGTTGGCTATTTCAGAGACGTATCTAATAGTGATTTTTTAATTGGATTAATTCACTTGAAATTAAGAGTCCGCATTTACATTTATTTTTTGAAGCAAGTATAACAAGCAGCCGCAGAGCGTCGGACGAGCGTCGGACGTCGGCTGCGTCTGCGATGCTAAGCAAAGCGCTTCGCTCGCACCGTCCCCGCGAGTGGCAAGTAAGCGACGAGGCCCCGACTGCTGCAGCAGCTTCTCCACTTTTTTCATCTATTTTCTTATGTGCCTGAGGCTCTCGGAGAGAGATGCAGACGATGACCGCCCACGGGCTCCTTCTACCAGCAGCGAAGTAGCCATTCACTGCGGAGAGGCGTCTTTTACATGATGCGGCAGCAGTGCAGTACCTGCTAACGATGCTGCGAGCGAGCGAGCGATCGACGCTTCGCATTGCGTCATTCTTCAGAATGACGGAACGACACACGAACGAGCGCCGCCGCCGCCGCCGCCGCCGCCGCCGCCGCCGCCGCCGCCACCGCCGCCGCCGCCGCCACCGCCGCCGCCGCCGCCGCCATACTGGCCGTGGAACCCCGCGCGTGTCTCGAACGCGCGAGCAGTTGCGCAACAGCTTGGCGTCTTCTTGAACTCGAGAGCGACGCCGCCGGCGGGAATGGCAGAGCCAAAAAGCAAAGCCGGCTACTCACCTTGCCCTTCATGTTGAAAATCTCCAGCATGTTGACGATATTCGGATGGCGAATCAGCTCCAGTATCGCTATCTCTCTCGGCAGGAATTTCTGCTGAAAGTCCAGTGGCGCCTTTTTCCTGTTGATGATCTTGACGGCCACTCGCTTCTGCGTTTTCTCGTTGAAGGCCGACTTGACCTTGGCGTAGGAGCCTTCGCCGAGCGTGGCGCCGAGCAGGTAGCCTCGCTTCTTCAGCTCGAGCTCTTCCGTGGTGACGAGCAGCTTCAACTTCTCGGGCGGCTTCTCCTGACTGGCGGCGACGACGACGACGGCGGCGGCGGCGGCGGCGGTGTTGCCGCCGCCGCCGTCGTTAGACGCAAGTGGCTGAGCGTTGCGCTCTGCGGCCGCCGGCTTGTCTCCGAGTACCGAATTGGCTGCGGGTGCAGCGGCGGGAGCAATCTCCACGGCTTCAGTCGCCGATTGAAAAGAACTGTGGTCCATGACAGACGTGGCCAGAAGCAGCGCCGGTGGCGGCGGAGGCTGCGGCTGGAAGTAATCGCGGTAGCAGCAAGCAGCAGCAGCGGCGTTCGTTAGAATTGGAGACTTTTGTTCACTTGAGTTGACGGCGGTGGTGGTGCTTCATTTTTCTTAGGACTGTGAAGTTGTCGTCCGGGGGCCATTTAGAAGGCATGACAAAGCGATCCGATTGTGCTTACGTCACTGGGACGCCTCCCGGCAACATCAGATTCCACAGAAGACTGGGCAGCAACGATTCTGACTGGACGAGGCCTGTCACATATGCTGTGAACCCGTTGTATGTCATTTTCCTACAATGTGAAGAGATCTTCATATACGTTACGCTGCCTTTACTAATGCCATGGACGTCATTCTAGGATATTGTATAGTCTAATTACGCCTTGTTTTTCACGTCCCTACACGATGAACTGTCAATAAAGCAACGAAGAGCGAGAAAGAGAGCTGAGAGAGAGAGAGAGAGAGAGAACAGAAAGAGAGAGAGAGAGAGAGAGAGAGAGAGAGAGAGAGAGAGAGAGAGAGAAGAGAGAGAGAGAGAGAGAGAGAGAGAGAGAGAGAGAGAGAGAGAGAGAGAGAGAGAGAGAGAGAGAGAGAGAGAGAGAGAGAGAGAGAGAGAGAGAGAGAGAGAGAGAGAGATAGAGAGCAGAGAGAGTTTGACTGATGGTTCTGCCCCTGCTCGCTGCACGAGCGTGCTGCGACACTCGACGCGGCATGCGGTTAGGACGCGTTATTGGTGATCTTTTTGGCGATGGAGTCGCGGGGACTCTGCAGCGGGTGAGAGGAGCGAGAAGAGCGTGAGCGGGTGAGCGAGGAGCGAGGAGAGCGTGAGCGGGTGAGAGAGGAGCGAGGAGAGCATGAGCGGGTAAGAGAGGAGCGAGAAGAGCGTGAGCGGGTGAGAGAGGAGCGAGAAGAGCATGAGCGGGTAAGAGAGGAGCGAGAAGAGCGTGAGTGGGTGAGAGAGGAGCGAGGAGAGCGAGAGTGGGTAAGAGTGAGCGAGAGAGGGTGAGAGGAGCGAGGAGAGCATGAGCGGGTAAGAGAGGAGCGAGAAGAGCGTGAGCGGGTGAGAGAGGAGCGAGAAGAGCGTGAGCGGGTGAGCGAGGAGCGAGGAGAGCATGAGCGGGTGAGAGAGGAGCGAGAAGAGCGTGAGCGGGTGAGCGAGGAGCGAGGAGAGCGTGAGCGGGTGAGAGAGGAGCGAGGAGAGCATGAGCGGGTGAGAGAGGAGCGAGAAGAGCATGAGCGGGTGAGAGAGGAGCGAGAAGAGCATGAGCGGGTAAGAGAGGAGCGAGAAGAGCGTGAGTGGGTGAGAGAGGAGCGAGGAGAGCGTGAGCGGGTGAGAGAGGAGCGAGAAGAGCGTGAGCGGGTGAGAAAGGAGCGAGAAGAGCGTGAGCGGGTGAGCGAGGAGCGAGGAGAGCGTGAGCGGGTAAGAGAGGAGCGAGAAGAGCGTGAGTGGGTGAGAGAGGAGCGAGGAGAGCATGAGTGGGTAAGAGAGGAGCGAGGAGAGCGTGAGCGGGTGAGAGAGGAGCGAGGAGAGCATGAGCGGGTGAGAGAGGAGCGAGAAGAGCATGAGCGGGTGAGAGAGGAGCGAGAAGAGCGTGAGCGGTTGAGCGAGGAGCGAGGAGAGCGTGAGCGGGTGAGAGAGGAGCGAGGAGAGCGTGATCGGGTGAGAGAGAAGCAAGGAGAGCGGTGCGCTTCAGCTGCGCACCGTTCGCAGCGGAAGGGCATTGGTAGTGCTGCTCGTCGGCCAGCGTTCCGTGATGCGTGCAATGGCGAGCGGCGCGAGCGAGTTGACGTGTCGCACGTGGGGCCGCGCGAGCGAGCGTGCGCATGTCTGAAACGCACCAGCGTCGAGTCGAGCCCGCATACTTCAGTCCGCGATAAAACGTGTGCAATGACTAGAGCGGCTGCCAAACCGGATTGCAATGAGCGTTGAAACGCCTGGACGCTTATGTATAGTGCAGACATCCATGCAGCCACTCGCTCTAGAGTATTGACAAATTAAGACGCTCACTCATGAAGCGTCAATTCCTACACAAACTCTCGTATTCTGATATGATTGCGGCAATTTATTCTTACTTGCATACCACCCTTAGAAAACGTAATCTCTATTGCGTTTGGTATATTTAAGTGCACGCCTTGCTCCTATGCCAAACTTGGGCGGCAAAAAAGCAGCAGTAGCATCTATTTTGAATCGACCACGCGTGCCTACTGTCCAAGTGGTCGACCCTGCTTAGTTAAGGTAAATAAATACCTTATTACAGTTTCATAAGTTTGGTAAACTCTGCTTGGACGGAACAACGAAAAATGTATTTCAATATATTTATTTGTAATAGTTTCATCATCGAGGCGACTTTAATCAAATATTCAATTGAAGGTGGTCAAAGCAAGCCCTCTTCCTGTCGGAAAGCACCGGCTAGCAAAACGACATTTACTGGGTATACGTACGAGATGTAAGCGCATTCAAAATAGCTGTACTTCATGCTACAAACTAGTTTCAGTAGTGAACGTGAACATGATACACAATATACATATATATTTATGTCATATGTTATGTAGACCGGAGTTGTCTACCCCTTAGTCAGCAACCTTTGATAGTTAGTCCTTAGTTCGCTCCTGATGTGACATTTCCATTTAATTCTTCTTCATGTATTTACTGTCGAGCTATAATAGTGCAACGATGACGAACGTCGAAGGATGGATTGGGTAGTTAAATCGGAGACACTTGGCTAAGTTTCCTATGCAGTAATTACTGAATTTAGGAATTCATATGACTGCAAACTTAAGCGGCTGTTAAAATGGTAGCAGCGGCACCGCAGCGGCTTCAAATGCTTACTACGACCCCTTGGCTGTCGCCCGACCGCTTCCGGCTCTTCAGCTGCTTCCGGTTGTTCAGCGGCTTCCGGTTGTTCACCCGAGTCCGGTTCCTGCGCCACTTCTCGTCGCACCAGACACCGTAACGCGGACTTGCCCACGGAAGTCACATTTGATGTCACGTTTTGCCGGAGTCGAGCAACAATTGAGGGTTCAGCTTCAGCGTCTGGGTGCGTGCAGTGGCGTTACACGGAAGTCGCGGACTAGTCGAAGAAGCTGTTGGCGCGACGCTCACTCTCTACATCGCCAGTCTCTCGCAGTTATTGCGCTTCGTGAAAGCGGCTCTTACGTCAGCGCGAAGCCCGTTAATCGCCCCCTCCGCTGCGCCTGTCTTCGCCTTGATTGACTGCGAGAGTAACGCATCGCCTAGGAGCATTTGGAGAATGTGCGTACCTGGTCCAATCAAAGCAGAGAATTTTTTTTGAAAAACTATCCATTTTCTTGTATGACTAAATGAAAAAATAGGCAGAAATATGAAACGCTTCCTATTACTATTAGGCTTACAGGAGGCTTACCGTGTAGACTTGGACGGGGCTCTCTTATCAAAAAGAGAATCCCACGCGACTTTCATGATTCAAATTCATTCGTGGGATTTCTAAAAGCAGGAAATAATTGTTCTTCAAAAAAAATTAATATTTGCTCCTGCTAATACATTATTAAAGATAAACAGAAGTAGATTTAGATTAGACATCTACCAGATAGCTTGATTAAACATTAGCTGATTTAACAGCCTAGTGAGTTAATCGGCAGTAGAGTCTCAATGCCTATCACCATCGCTTGCAGTTGGGAATAAATAATTGCCAACTGCACGACTCGAACTCATGACCTCGGTCGTGAAGAGCAAACACCTTAGCTACTAGGCTATCACTTCCCTGTATTAATTTAAATTACTATATTCCTGTTGTTGCATCTGCAGCTATGTAAATTTACCTTTGAATTAATCTGGCGATGTAAAAATTTAATTGTAATAGCAGTAATAATAACATCATTATTTGAGATGAATACAAAGGCACACAATAATCATGCTAAGGGAAGCTTGAAAAAGTACGCAAAAGACTCGCGATTGGCGGTTAGCAGAATTCGCGTGATCAGAAGAGCTCACTCAATCATGCAAAGTTAAGCAAAGGACAAGGAGGAAACAACTGTTCCACTGGAGGCTACTGAACGGAAGTAAGTCGCCTTTGCACGTGGTCACGATTGCACGTTTCGCTGTTGCGCATGTCCACCAGCTACAACCGCTACTCAACATCTAATCGTCGAGCTGAGTTGCAAGTAGCACCGAGATGCCGCGTAGCAACTGAGCGTTCAGCTCACGAGCATCGAAAGTCCGCAACTTCCGGCTACAGGAACTTCCGGCTACAGAACTTCACGAAATTACCTAGCACACTTTGAACCTCAGCTGACGACCTATCACGATACCAGCGAGGCTTTATTTGCCTCGAGTGCCCTTGTCCGTGTTGTGTTCCGGCTTGCTTTCTCTACATACCTGTGCCTAGTCGGAGTTGTTAGTGAGTTGTCTTACTAGCAAGTTCCCATGAGTATCTTTATGTTTCAATTAGCATTATTGGAATAAACGTAAAGTTGTCTGAGTTTGTATATGCTATGTCGTGCGTGTAGCTGGCCATTTGGCATTGAGTGCTGATTCGGCATAGTTAAGGTAATAAAGCTTAATGCTCTTGCAGGGCAAGCTGCATTAAGCCACAGAGACAGTTGACAGCAGGTTAGCTGTCATTGCCGTATGAGAATTGAACTCTCAAAATAGGCTCTGCTAGCATATCTCCTGGTAAACTGCTCAAAATCTAGGTGTCCTGTTACAGAGTGGCTTTCTTTAGACGACCATGTGAGCTCGGCAATCAAGTCTGCCTACTTTCAGATACACAACTTAAACCTAAAATTCAGGCTTACTTAGAAAGGAATACCACATGTAAGTTGGTCCATGCATTTTTGACATCCCATCTTGACTTCTGTAACTCACTGCTTGCTGGTCTACCGGCCTGTGCAATCAGGCGCTTACAGCTGGTGCAAAACTCTGCAGCAAAGCTTGCCTGTTGTGAGCGCTGCAGTTTCCAGATCAAACCATTTCTGGCCGACCTGCCCTATATCCCAGTCAAGCAGCATATCGACTTCAAGGCTCTGTTACTTACTATAAGCTGTCGTGATTCTACGACTCTAGCCTACCTGACAGATCTTCTGCTCAACTAAGTTAAGTTTCATACCACATACTTTTCTGAATTAAATCGTTTAGCTACACCTCTTAGGTACCTGAAATACTTTGGAGACTGTACCTTTAGTTCGTATGCTCTCGAAGCTTGGAACTCACTTCCAACTGGCGTCGCGACATCTAATTAAAGGACATTTAAAAAGTAACTAAAATGACATCATTTAGTGGGTCAACATCATTCATCCTTTGTGTGCTTGTGCGTGCTGACATTGTGCACGCTGCCACCAACCATATTTGCAAGCTCACCCGGTGTATGTCGCCTCTAGATCTGCACTTGCATTAAGCATGCTACCACTAACCATTCGATCGTGTTCCTTAGCAGCAATTTCAAAGTGCCAAGAATGAGATTAAGTTCTCTGAGAGTGCTATATATATATATATATATATATATATATATATAAATATATAAATATATAAATATATATATATATATATATTTATTAATATCATTGTTTTTATTATCTGTATTGCCGTGATAGCCGTTCAGGGCTAGCGGCACACCACCAATGGAAGTAGGACTGTTTTGGGCAAACGTCAATCTAGGACACAACCAAGCTGGCTATGGGTAAGCTAGGTGACACCCCAAAGCTGTCTCAATCGCGGGGCACATATCGACCAACTTGTTATCAAAAGGCGTTAAGCAGGGACTCTGTCTTCTCTGCCTGGCGTTAGTCTGATCGGATCCCGCCTACCATTCTCATATAATTGGTGCATGCATGAATCTGAACCTGGCTGAGAGTTGTATTGATTAAAGTACTCACACGCTCCGTATGGCTCTCTCAAGACTAGCACTCCTATCATTGGCTGAGACCATACGGCGGCTGTGAACCTTACATCATTCTCAGCCTTTGATAGAAGTCTATCGATCTGTTAAAACAATGAAGGCTAGCGGGACATATTATTTCAGTGAAAGGCTCACTCCGAAAGTGGAGATGCAAATGATTTCTTCTGAGGGGAGCACGAACAAGATTTGCCATTAGTCTCTCTCTCTCTCTCTCTGGACTCTGTCTTAGTCGCAGCCATGGAGTAAGATCGCGCCGAACCGCATGGACATCTTAATTGCAGCAGCTGTGACATGCTGTCTCACTTGGCGTGGAATAGGAGCCCAGGAGTTTCAGTACCCCATCGTTGGGAACTACTATCCTTCGGGCACTGCGACACCTTTAACTGAGCATTTCGCAAATGTCAAGGTTAGTTACATGCATCCTCTTGAGGTGCTGCTTGTCGTTCGTGCTACTTTTCTGTGAGGGACTAGGGACGCTGTGCCGAGAGTCACACTGACCAACCCCCATACATTGACGTAGCCAAAACTGAATTATGAGCCATAAATAAGCCCTTAAACTTTCGTAGACGCTTCAATTCGCATTTTTTCGGGTGAATTTTATAGCTTCTTCACAATTCATCGGTTATAGCTAGAACTTGAAATGCACCGGGTTATATGAGCTGACAATTCAATACCTTTAGGTTTACTGTGTGTCTTTACCGCTAAGCTTAAGAAGCAAATACAATGGAATCGACTGGTGCGTGCGAGCCAGCCATCAAGTAACCAGACGGAAACGTAGGAAGTCATGGCGGGCATGACTTCCTTTGAGTTATCTACATTGAGAAGCCATTGGCAGATCTCGAGAGCTCCTGCTATTTCGTGGAGTGCGTCGCCAAATTATCACCCACGTACTGACATTCACTTAAGCTTCCCAATTTCAAATCTGCCCAATAGCTAATATATCAAATGAAAAAGGTCTGCAATTAATCTTGAACCGTTTTTGTAGAGTGAGTATCAAAAAAGCGAGATTTCTGGTCAATATCAATTTTATATGAAGCCGTGATATTTTTTCTTCGTAGAGAGGACTATGGTCTTAACACTCTGTTAAAACCGAATGCTCTATTAATAATGTCAGCCAACCATCGTAGCCTCTGCTTTAAGAGCCTTGCAACTGTAGCAGGTGTACGTCAAATGGTCCCGTGCTTAAAAGTACTGCCAGTACTTTGATCTCATGCGGCCATAACATCGTATATGCGCAGACAGTTATTTCTGAAATGAGTGACATTCGTCCGATAAGTTGGCTTATCAGCTTTTAACGAGAGCCCGTTTTACTTGCTTCGCAAGAGCGTAAAGTCCAAGTCCTTATACCGTTTCGCATCTTTGACTGCTGTAAGAAAGCTACACGTGCTCTCCACGTCGATCAGGTGCGACATTTGCTGAAACAAAAGATCAAGAGACCAAACGACCAATACGTCTAAGCAAACATCGGTGGCTGCAGTGGCAATACAATATTGTATTGCTTATATATATATATATATATACATATATATATAATATATAATATATATATAATATTGGTGTACGTCAATAGCTAACATACGCCCTCTTTCATCAGAGACCCGTGTCTGCTTGCAAATGCCTAAGGATAAACAAATGAAATCCACATGCACTCTGTTCCAGTGCCACGCCCTTACTCCGGGAGCATTGCCACTGATTGCCTACGTAGTGACCAAAAGTGACGACGTTTGGTCGCTTGAATGCTGCCAAATTAGAAATCATAAGAGGTAATAACTGTGGCCAACACTTTGTACGCATCAATGTGGACGCAGCTGAACGGCCGCTCTGGCTAGGGCCACAGCTAGTGGGTAGAGAAAAGTGCGGTATAAGAAAGTCATTCAGCAATCGATTATGTCAGCGGAGGTAATTTCAATGGCTAGTCAGCTTTCGCGCCGCTACTCTCCACTTGCAGAGTAGTACCCATTGATTTCCGTTTGCTGATTTTTTGCTCTGAATCGAACGAATCGCTTACTGACTATTCATTCTCTGAGAATGGACAGTCCCCGAGTACCCTTTCAAGTGTGTACCTGCATACTGAACTCGTTGTCCTTCTTCTCTTTCTACCGCCTGCGTCCTTGAGGTCGTAGTGCGCTGGGCATAGCGAGGCTTTTGTTAACGAGGAGTCGGCCTTAAAAGAGGAGGCCTGAACCTTGAATGCCAAGGAGCGAGCCTAGAAGGTAAAGGTCATCAAGCTAGGAGAGATCTTAGCGGGGCTGCACAACTGATTTGATGACGTGCTATCTTAATTGCTCGTTTCTCCGACGAGGTCATCGCTCTCACCATGTCCTTGCAGTCGTTCCCTGTGCAAGAAGGAATTTAGATGCCGTCTTATGTAATACAAAAGACGCTTGCTGGATGGCTTGCATTAAGTAGAAAAGCGCTGATATATGTGAAAGATAAATCTGCGAAACGTGAGCGATATAGTTGCTAGTCACTGGTTAGGGTGCATTTTTTGAAGGAGAACAGTTTGCTGCTAACGTGCCTGAAAATTTAGTGAATCGAGGCGAGTCTCGTCCAATAGGAGTTCTCTGCAGTGCATAATTGACGAACATGTTCATTGGTCTGTGAATTCGAAGCAAAGCTCCATAAAATAGCTCTCGTCGCTTGACATCGAGCATATGTTTTTGAACGTTATTCTCACTTGTTTCCATAATCTATTTAAATAAGCCATCCAACTATAGCGATGAAATCAAGGGTGGATGACACTAATAGATTCTCAATGCAGGTAGTTGGGCGTCCTGGCTCGAGACAATAATATTTATAGAGTCACGAATACATTTATTGAAGTCAATGAGCACTGACTTCGTACTATGTGAATACATTACTTAGCCTTGTGTTTAAAGTAAGAGCTTGCACCTGCGGAGCTAAGTTCAAAATAGTTTAGGCTCCGATACTGCGCTTAAATATTTAGTGGCAAACCATCTTGGAGTAAAGCTCTCATGAACTCGGACGCCGGAGCAATGCTTGTGGTGGTATAGCATGCAAGTAGCAGTCAAGCAAGCTGAATAGATGCGCACTCAAGGCTGCATGATTCTAAAGTGTGCAGCCTTCTCGTAGCACCCAGAATTCTCCAAGTGTGACGTCGGGTAGCTCCCAAAGTTCTTATACGTCCATCCCACCCTCTGCTGCCGTGTAGAACGCCATCTTACATCTAGGAAAACGATACATTTACATTTTCTTATCAATGCTAATAGGCTAAATCTCCAATGAAATCTCTAATTTGAAAGAATCCCTAATTTGTGAGCCTGTGGTCATGCGGGTGACTACGAAAGAAGCAATGCTCCCCGATAGGAAATAAATCCATCAATACTAGCTGATCTAACAGCCTCTTTTGTATAGCGACAGAAGAGCCTTTATGCCGAGCTGGTTTGATCCAGCGATTAAGGTGCTCGCCCCCGACCACGGTCTGGCTGAGGTCGTGGGCTCGAGCCCGGAGGCATATGTGAAGCACCTGAATAGAGATTAAGTTCTCTTGGGGTGCTATTAAAATGAATTATATTTATGGCTAGCACCACCACTTGCAGCGGCGATTAAGAATCACCAACCACAGGATTCGAACCCACGACCTCGGGACCGAGGTCGTGAAAAGCAACCACCTTACCCAGGGGTGCTATCACGACTCATCAGGAAATAAACGGGCAGCCTTCTGTTTAGTCGAATTAACATCTCTCTTGATTCGTCTTTCGATTTCATTAGCCACTCATTAACTACAGACCTGATCCAGTCGTGATTCCATAGCTGCCCAGAGACCTCATCTGAGCACACAGTCACTTGCCATCATGGCAATTCCTCCGATCAAGACGAGTTTGATGAGCGAGGCGTTCACAGCGTTCACTTTCGAATTGCCAAATGCATTGCCTCATTCAAGTCCATACCTTGCTTGGCCACACGAGCCACACGCCTGAAAGAATTTTCATTAGAGATTACCTATAAAAAACTCAAACTTTCAGTAATAGTAAAATGAATTGTGAATGGAATCAATATTGATCAATTCAAAGCAAAAGCGATTTTAAAGGGAAACTGAGTAATTTAAAATCCTTCCTCAAAAAGAACAAAGTAACGATAGGGACTATCATTCTAATAAAATAAAGGCCTATGTAAGTCACCTATTAAAATAAGTCTCGTGAGGCGTCAAGATCGGGCTCAGCTATTTACCATGAGACGATCTCAACGGTGACGATTCTTTGACGAATTGCTTCGGACACCATTGCAGATCCAGTTTTCAGTAACAGGGTATGCTTAGGGTTGGAGGTGCATAAAAAAGTGAAGCTGCTTTTGACCTGAAATAACTTTAGCACCCCGATTCTAACACCAGTGGCTTTACAATTAAACAAGAAGTGGCTTTACAATTGAAGGGGTACTGCGCGGCGGTATGTACCGTGAATGCCTCCTGCCGAGTGGCACTATTTGGAAAACATGACGGCGTCTGCTTGATCTTCGACACATTTGGCGACGATTGGATTCCGTCAGACAGATGGGAGGCCATGGTAAAATGTAAGTGCATTATCACGCCTCAGCAAGAATCTTATTTCTGCATGCAGCAGTTGTTGGAATGTGTTCCGCTGACTCTCAATCGCTGGCCGACGACCGTTTTCATGAAATGTTTTGATCCCTATCCAATGTAAGAATTTAAAACAGCCCTGGCCTCAAAATCTAGTGAAATTTCAGAAATAAAAAAGCACGGCAATTGAGTTTAGAGCGTTTAGCCCGCCGGTCCACCATTCACTGTCTAAGGTCAAGGTCATCCCTAAAAGGAAATTTAGCAGACAGCTCGGGCTTGCTGTAGCAAAAGGCTGCAATCATCCTGAAGTGGCTATGACATTGTCTTAATGACGGCAGGTATTCGTCTGTCAGAAAGCATTTTCAGCACATGTTCCATTTGTCAATCATCCGAGGACGGTGGCAAATATAGAAACGATAGAAGTTAACAATGACACGAGGACAATGAAGCTAAATATTCCTGTCAATATGGTGAACTTGTGGCAAACATCAGTTACCTTCACAGGATTTATAAAGAAAGCAGATGTAGCGTGATAAAAATGAATTCCAGCGATCGGGATCAGACATTACTGGACGCTGGGTTAGTGATTAAATCCCAACGGCATGCAATAGGTATCATAAGCTCACAAAATTTCGAGCTTCGCTACTTTAGATTCGCATGAAATATTTGATGTCGCTAAAGCAAAGCCTGAACTTCCTGTGACTCAGGCTATGAGTGTCAACAAACTCTATGCCGCGTTTTGTGCATCAAGCTCGTCCCTTCGGGCTGCAAACGTCCAGAAGTGATGACTATGCATCTGTTGAAAAGACAATATTTCCATGCGAGGCGAAGGCAAAATCTATGCTGCATCCGTTCAGAGCAGCTTGTTACGATTCTGTTTTATCTAAGTCAGTTACCATTTGCTATTCTTCTAAGGTAGCGATTGTCACTGCGTGGTCGTGTTTATCCCTAGGCACTTGCAAGCAGACACGGGTCTCTGATGAAAGAGGGCATATGTTAGCTATTGACGTACATCAATATTTTATATATATTTTATATTATATACATTATATATATATATATATATATATATATGCAATACAATATTGTATTGCCACTGCAGCCACCGATGTTTGCTTAGACGTATTGGTCGTTTGGTCTCTTGATCTTTTGTTTCAGCAAATGTCGCACCTGATTGACGTGGAGAGCACGTGTAGCTTTCTTACAGAAGTCAAAGATGCAAAACGGTATAGGGACTTGGACTTTACGCTCTTGCGAAGCAAGTAAAACGGGCTCTCGTTAAAAGCTGATAAGCCAACTTATCGGACGAATGTCACTGCGCGGTGTTTCTATCACCATTTAAACAGCACCAAAGCTGCTAGCTCAATACCCGCTTTCGGAAGGGTCCCACTCAACACTTGCTGATGGATTAAAACCACACTCTCTATAAAGGCTCGTATACAATTCTTTCTAATAAAAGCTTGTGTACAATGATTTCTGAAAGCCGGCAGCACCATCGGCGCAGCATCGAACGATCGACTGGTACGAGCAGGCATATGCACACGAAGGACGGATGACAAAAACCCACTAAATGCTTTAATTAGGAGCCACCATTACGTGCTCAGTGTGTGAAAGTTGCATATTTCATAGAATGCAATCTGCTGAAGTTCAACTATTACAGTGTAGGCGGTACGCATATAAAGAGATTTCGTACTCTTGAGGCGTTAGAAAAACACATTCATATTATTGACAATCTAAATTGCAATAAAAGGGTCGAATCCACTTTCAAACACTGTATGATGTTTTCCTAAATATATAAATACATTAAGTAAGGTATCGTGGTACTTTCGTGCCACTGCAGTTGTCGCGAAATATGTCGCGTAAGGTTAAAATGTCTAAAAGGCAGCAGATTACAATCTTTCTCTTAGGGGATGCAGGCTCGCAGTCATCTCTCAGCACGAAGTATGGAGTCGCTCAAGGAACAGCAGTTACAGCCAGCGGCAAGGCACTAGCCACGCTGTTCACGTCCAACGCACTTAAGAATGCAAGCCAATGTCAGACGCTTTGCGAACAGGCTTTATCAAGTTGCACCGTATTTTACTTCAGCGTCGCCTCCTATCAGTGCATCTTACTTAAGGCATCTGTAATGGTCACTGGGTTCTTCGCCGATGCATTTATGCAAACTTACTACAAGTTCACTACAGGTGAGTGCAGTGAAGTAGGTATATTCATTGGCAGTGCCGAACTGTGGCTAAACTGATGCCCGAATCATTATTCGATCAAGAGAATTTGTGAAAGTCGCTCGACATGACTTCAGAGACACTTGAAGATCCGTTAAATTCTACCTCTTACATCAAAACAAGCAGTCGAAAAATTTTACGCCACACCTCCATTAGAACTGTAAGCTTTGCTAGCAACTGATCATGCCGATAGGACGCTCCTTGATTTGCTAGTCTAACCAACGAGTCATTTTTTTGGTGCATCGATGGCAATTTAACGTATTGCTATATTATGAATCGCATGACGCACTGCTGAACAGCTTGCAGCTATCTAGAGAGACCGTTGTGCGGTAAAATCCCTTAGCACTTACTAACTCCCACTTAGAACCGTCGCGGGTAAGGTCATCTAGACTACCAAGTACAGAATGTCATCGTTCTCACTCGCACCGTATTTTTCTGTCATTGTGAATTACTTAAAATGTTGTAATATGAATAGATTAAAACTGATTAGGCAGTTCTATGTTCTACAGCGTATTAGTTACCTACAGTTTTTACACCACCTTCATTTATATCAAAAATGCCTATTTCAGGGCTTCAACTCGCGACAGCATCGCTACTACGTGCTCTCTTCACGTGCTAGCGTGTTGCTTATATGCTACCTAACCCTCCGTAGGTTTCATTAAGGTAATACACGCCCCATAAGGTCAACTGTAGAGTCTTGTCCAGTTCATTTCTATACTTCAGGTAAAAGCTTATCTGTTTCGCCCAGTTCTGTCACCCACTGTTGGGCTTCACAACAAGCCATATGGCTTTGTAATAGAAGATGCTAGTTATGGTCTTGATCTAAACGAGTTATAGTCCTAATTACTTTACAATTGCCTCAATAGTATACAAATGCAATTATTTCCAGAATATTTTATTTTGTGACCAAGATGGTCATAGTTTCAAAATTCTACTTACTGCTAATGAGGCCATGGTAGATTTTAACTATTAGGGTTGGCATGTAGTCAGGTAAAATCAGCGAATGAATAAATAAAAGCAAGTATGTAATCTAAAGCTATGCAAAGATTATCAGCAAATATTAAAAGTGATTGTTTAAGAATTCACAGCTATACTGTACTAAATTTTACGAACTAACCTGTAAATTGAGTCTTCCGAATATTATGGTTATAGGGCTTTTCGATGTGGTGATCAAAACCAAATAAATCTTGTCGGCATCGCTTACCTCGTTTGTCACGGTAAGCCCCGCGGTTTCCTTTAATTCTTCGAGTACATTGACTAGGAAAGACGACGAGCAGCCTATCCTGCCGTACGGCATCTCTACTATGAGCCAAGCACTAAATTCGATGTAGAAATGGCCGAGTCACGAGTCAATAACCGAAAAAGCACAGGTGCTTGCATTAGCGATCGTATTCCTAGCCCCAACAAGCTCGCAAACTTCTCAGTTACTCCGACGTGACTTGACAGGGCCTTATTCATATTCTCGGTGGGAAATATTGAAAAGATTTGGGACTCCATCTGGACTCCATCAACTCTCTGTCCCTAGCTAGATTGCGGCCTAGAATCCCGATGCTCCTCCTATCTTCGCCTTCATTTTTGTCTCTTTCAGGTTTATGGTTGCCTTTATCAGCGAAAGTTCTCTCGATTCGGTACCTATAGCTCTCCTCCTGAGGTGCAAGGACCTGTAATATGTGTCCTGTAACCTCTAACCCGTATGCTTATGTGTCTCTAGCACATTTTAAAGTAGATTAGGTCAAACCGTGGTGAGATGTCTAGGTGTGCCTGCGATAATTGCGTGCACGCCTTTTCCTACCATCTGCTGAGCCGTCAAAGTATGGGTAAAAAAAATTTCGTTTCGAGTCCCTCTATTTCCGTACCAATTTCATTCATTTCAAATCCAGTCAACCGCTGGCCTCTGCTATTTCCTAAGGTCATTATGTCCTTTCTTCTTCCGCTGATGATGGCACTTGATGAATACTTGACCCCGCATCGCACTTGATGTGTTATTTCGCAACCACGACAGCCAAAGTCTGCTGTAAGATAGCCTCTAAATTCAAAATACTTACAGGAGATAAGGCTAACTTAATATTGCAAGGGCTGACAAGTGTCAACCTAAATAAGGAGTATCTTAAAATTAAGGTTGGTGCGTCTGGAGCTTTTGAAATAGTTCGCAAGACCCAACGTTTAGTTTTGCGGTAGTATTTAGAAATTTAGGAGGTCGGCAAATGGCTCCAACTCGTCGCTTGGACGGTCATGATAGCCCAGGAGGTAAAGTGATCAGTCATCACGACCGAGGTCATGGGTTCGAATACTGCAGAGGGCAATCCTTTACTGGTAATTGCAAGTATTGGTGATAGGTGGACTCTTCTATATGCTATTCAATCACCTGATTATTTATATCTTCGCTCTCCTCAGCGATCCCCTTGGTCCAGCCTGTGGCTGCTCGTGTGCTCGTCTGCGGTATTCCAAAGGCGATGCTAGCTGCCAAGGAAACAATGACGAAATCATAATTTAGTCAGATCAGGAAAACTGATGTTTCACCTTTTTGAAGTGTCTGAGGATCTCTGTTATGAAAGCATCCTGTTTCTAAGCGTCAAATAAAATCTTATTGTTAATTTAATTTGCTTTTATGTGCAGCGAGTAAGCTAAAGGAATGTACGAGTGGGTATTTGCTTACGCGATGGACCACCGAAGCTTAAAAGCTTCTGGATGCCATATCAATGAATGGAAAACCATGTATTCTTGGCACTCGAGATTACTGCTCTACCAACAGACTAGTCATATTGGAACAAAGCAGATATTATCTTGATGAGGAGTTGAAGCTGTAGAAAGCTTGCACGAGGAACCGTCCGAGTCTGTGACTTGAACACTTTCATCCAATAAGTGCCTCCGCCTCAGCCCAGACTTCAAAAGCTCGGCTTTGAACTCAGTAAGACCAAGATCTCTTATCGATTCAATTCAGTCTTTTCGATAGTGGTAGTATGTTTTCAGTTTCTTAGCGTCACAGTGAAGATTTTTATCAGAATCTCGAATGCTTTCCTTGCCTTTGCATTTGCTTCTGTCTTGCAAAGTCCCAATCTCTCTACGGAGAAGGTGCGGCAACCTACTACCAGGCCGATGGCTAAATCGAGGTCCTGAAAACGCATAGCAGGTGACATGTCGCCAGTCTTAAGGTATTAGAGGTAATTGCAGAGGCGAAGCGATTGCATTGATGGTTAATTTGACGTCACGTCAAATTTTGGGACAGCCATCTTCATTTACCGGCTGCTTTGGGCGTGCAGATACGCTCTGTGGGACACCTGAAGAAGGCGCCAGCGATTGTACCACATCAGCCATCAATCTTGAGCTGTTTCTCGAAAAATAGGCTCAGCATTCGTGATCGAGCCATGGTTCCTTGCCCTGGTTCTGGTCAGCAGCTGCCCATTTGCTCAATAGAATTTTTTTCCGAAATCACTGTCTTTCTGCTGACGAATAGAACTCGACGAGCCCGACATTTTAGCTTATTTGCATATAATTTGGACCACTATTAAGGTAGCTATCGCAGTCCTCGCTCACCCGGGTTACCATGGCAACCCGGGTAACTGCCGTTGGGCTCATGTATCCCCAGTGGCTATGTATTGTAAAATAAATAGATAGGCTGGAGACTCCAATATTTATAAAACTATTAAATCGATAGAAATTATTTTTAAAACAGGTGGCAATAATTGAGATGCAACTAAATATATTAATATCATAACTTCAGACGTTGTCAAGCGATGAGCCATCAATGGTAAACATCTCAAGTACTGAACGGTGTCAATCTTTTAAGACGATTAGATAATGGTTGACCACAGCATCGTTAACTAGGGTGATTCCATATGAGAAATACATTTTATGCAGTTATTGAATTTTAATGCAATTTTTTTAACTTAGCTGCATCTGCAATACGTTTTGAAAATAGGTGAAATTAAAACCAACGCTATGCCGCACGCGATTATGAAGCTTTCGTAGAGTTTTAGCCATTTCTAAGCTTTCAAGGCATAAACAATGTGCAAACCGCCTTTAACATCCGTACACAGAAGAATATAAAAGAGCAGTGTGCTGCTTATTAATGGTAGCTATTTTTATATTTTTATTGTGTTAATCTCGTCCTAGGAACTTTAAGTAAGCTCAAAATAAATTACATCCACAGAGTAGTAATATACCATGCAATATTGCATGGAAAAACACATTTAAAGGCTAATTCACTCGATGGAAAGTAAGGTTTCGATCCTAATTTAGTACCAGGGCATTATTTATTCATAGACTCCGAGAGTCGCCATTGCCGATAATGTGCGTCTATTTTAATACATATAATGCCATTCAACTGCGAAACACCACACCCAAATTACTTTTAATATAAATACAAAATGTAACAAGCTAGGCTTTCAGTTGGCAGGCATTTTAAACTTTAAAAGACTGCTTCAAAATATTTCATTTTAGCAACAAAAGTGGTGTAAAACCTAGCTCTTTTCATTATATTGACTGCTCAATAATTTGCAGTGACTATTCATTCAATAAAATATTAACACATTGAGCGTAATGTGAATGACCTCTCAGCGTATGTGGTATTAAATCGGAATTGAATGCATAGCAAAGACGAGCCGATACTCGGCTATTTAAGTGTTCAACTCAATATCGCCTGTGTACTTACGGGTCTTTTTATGCATCTCTAGTGTAGTACTAAGGGATGTCCAAGAACGGCGGGGTACTTCATGAAATGAGTTTGCTTAACAGCTACCTCCAAAATGACATCTTGCAGTTCTAGCTGCAGACAAACTTTGAAGTAAACAAGATTTAAATTCTTAAGACTTTTGGAACATGGAATACATGGAATTATATGTCTAGCTCTTAAAGTGCACCGAATGTGATTATTTTACTTCCTTGTGACCACGTGCGTGCTAAATCCAGGTCAATAGTCCTAGTTGACCTTTGGGCACAGGAAAATAGGAATGCAGCTACTGATGCGATATATGCAACTGATGTCGGTAAGGATAATCCGTGTAGTGAAAATAAACGTCATTAGGCGGAAAACGAGTGTTTTGGCTCTGGTATGGACAGTGATGACCTTATCCTAACCTTACAGCGAACTGACGCTGCTTAAAAGCAAGAAAGCCTGATTTTTATGGCTCAGGATCTGAAAATCCCTTTGGGGAAAATTCACTCAAGTTGGAATAAAGAAAATGCTTATAGAGTTCAGTTATCTTAAAATTCTTAGTTTAAATTCCCCCATGTCTCAGCTCAGGTGTGTGCTAATTCAAAGGTCACAGTGGATATTGAGCTGCAGCAATTTTTTTCCTAAAAAGTTTTTTTTCGCACATGACTTAGAGCGTAAATTCAGCTCAGACTGAACGGCAAAAACTTTAAAAAAAATAAAGAAATAGTTTTGTGGGAGGAATAGGTATCCAAAGTGGAACAAGGCGTATGCTAAAACTTAGCACAATATCTACGCTTGCGATTGGGCAGTACACAACTGGGGAATAAGTATCACATTTGGACCGAAATGGGTGCTTCCGAAGGTTGGCAGCCTTTCAGTTGCCTCGGGTTGATACCGAAGCCTGTAGTCTGCTAGCTGTTTTGTTGCAGATTGGTATTGTGGTCCGCTGTCATGCCTCACGCCAAAGTGTTTCTAGCTCCTCCGTGAGAAAAACTAGAAATTCGGCACTGGTTAAAAAATTTTGAGCGCTCAGGGTCAAAATAAATGAATTGAGAACTTCATTGTAGGTGGCAGTGTGTTACATTTCAGTGTCTATTTTTGAAGGCAATATTAATCAAACCTAGAAGCTATTTTGTAGCTCTAATTGCCCTTCTGGAAATCTTTAGTCTTTCTCCTAATCCGCTTTGGCTTCATAGCTGATAGATGCAATGTATTAACTGGGATCAAATCAGATTTGACAAATCCACCAGCCCGATTATTTAGAGACATTTAATAGGCTTTCTAACGGATATGTTTTTGTCACGTGCATTCATACATCACTTATCTTTATTTACTCTAGCTACAATTTTGACGAGAAACATTTCACCTTCAAATAATAATGGTAATTACTATATTTATAATCAAAGTACACTAATAATAATAAATTTGCATTGAAACTCTTTCTAGGCACTTTATTAATTTCTTCAAATAACAGCCAGTTTGTGCTCTCCTTAGCCAGCGCATTATGAATATAAACTATAGAGATTCATGAAAGCACCGCGTGCGAGCACCGAGGCCCTCTCATCTCGTCCAGTCCACCAGGCCATGTCCGCCAGGCCATGTCCGCCAGGCCATGTCCGCCAGGCCATGTCCGCCAGGCCATGTCCGCCAGGCCATGTCCGCCAGGCCATGTCCGCCAGGCCATGTCCGCCAGGCCATGTCCGCCGTGCCATGTCCGCCAGGCTATGTCCGCCAGGCCATGTCCGCCTGGACATGTCCGCCAGGCCATGTCGCTACGCCAGGGCGTCATGACAGTTTAGGACGTGTAAACCGGGGAACGCGTAGCCAGCGAGTCTTATAAATTTTGATAGCTTCCATGACCACACAAGCTGCATATGCCTACGTACGCCTACCTTACGATGTCAGCAACGTGTCTTGGGTGACATTTTCTGTACAGTCCTGCCACGACGCCCACATTTCTCTGCAGCCAGCCACGTCAGGAATTAATTCGTAAGTACGAGCTCTAGCATTCATTTGAAAGCTGGAAGTTCAATATTATTTGCTCACAGTCACAAAATCATTTTTATATAATTCTGCCTAAAAATACTTTGTTTGGCAGCTGATGAAATTCAGCACAATTAGGCAGAAGTTTTCTATTCATAGTAAGACCTCGCGACTAGAGTAGTATTTAGCGTCGAGCAGGTGGCATTAAAAAGCTGCCTATTCACCATTAAGTCAATCGTATTCGCTTCATGCGGCTATTAATACACGCCTTCAGCACTGGCTACTGACCTAGTACATGCATTGCCTACTGCTAATACTGCTAGAGCGGTCGATCTCATTGCTTTCGGGTAAGACATTGAGAACAATTTTTAGGCCTCTCTAAAGTAGTCAATGGTTCTTCGATCTGAAAGTTTATTTTGCATTCAAAGATGGAAAATTCAACCCCACTATTGCAAATTGACATTTCTAATGAATACGTGAGGTGCAGCGTTTTTCCGTACGTGCTAATAAACATTCCATTTCTTTACCGTCGCCTGACTTCTTCCGTTGCGCTTCTTGATTAAAAACAGCTAACTTCATGTCAATGGATTAGCGTCTGACTGCAGTCGCCATGAAACGTAAGTGACATTCCCAGTAAATCGTGCACTTGCCTTTGACAAGTTATGATATCCACTGGGGAGATTTTGAGTATCGTACTTCAAGCACTACTCTTCAGGGGGACTAAATTAGGAAAATTAACTATAATGATTCGCATAGTAGGTATTTTTAGAGAGACCAAAGATAACTAAAGCATTATTTAGGTGCCTTAAAAATTGCAGTATTAATCAAGGAGAAAATGTTGGTCACTAAGATGTCGAGCTTGTTTGTTCCAGCGGATAAGGTGCTCGCCCCGACCAAGGCGTGGCTGAGGTCGCGGACTCGAGCCCCGAGGCATATGCGAAGCGCCTGAATCGAGATCAATTTCTCTTGGGGGGCTATGCAAATTAATTATATAATTATATATCAATGTTATAGTCAGACAGATATGCAATAGCACATAAGAAAACACTCTGAGGTACCGGGTATTACAACATCCAATCAGGCTTTGGTGCGTACGGAAAAGCATATATGAACTAAAAAATACAGGCTCCTTAATATGCAGGTAGAACTGAACCGAAAGATGTGTCGTCGGCATATATTTACAAATCTGTAAAGTTAATTTCGGAGGCGGTGAATGCCGAAAACGGGCGATACAATCTTAGCGTATACGAACAGCTCATTTATAAAAAATGTCCACTTAGTGTAATGCACGGCGAAATGACTAGATTCTGAGATGCAGTTTCTTTGAAAGCTCACTGGAGTATTATGGAGGTATAATTGGCAAGCTTTCTCAGCCAAGTAATTTAAACGGTAGGCCAGACAAATACAATAATAATATAATAATCGTACATTTTCTATTACGCCCTCAGAGAACCAAATCTCTTGACCGGTACTTGATATTTGCTGCAAAGGAGTTTGATCGAATGGTTAGTGGTAGCATGCCCAATGACAACAAGCATAACGCGGTTAAATGTGACATGCACAGGATCAGCATGCAACTATGGCTAGTAGCATTGAGCAGAGTGTCAGCATGCATTAGCCCACAAAGGGTGTATCACAGGGACCCATTAGAGTTCGTGATGCGTTTTTAGTTTCTTTTGAAATGTAGTCAAGTCTGGGCATGACAATATGCCAGTCGAAGTGAGTTCCAGGCTTTTGGAGCATACAAACTAAAGGCACGGTCTCTCAAAGATTTGAGGTCCGTTCGAGATACAGGTAAAAGCTTTGATTGCGAAAAGGAGGCGGTACGATGCTAAGCCTGGTGTGGGGTGTAGATGCGATAGGTAGGCTGGGGCCAATGAATGAAGGGACACAGAAATCTTGAAATTGATTCAATATTTGATTGGGGGCCAGTAAAGTACAGGCGGATTTACGTTGGCTGGGAGTAATAGCTGCAAAGGTACTACTGAGTGTCGTATTCAATAAAGGGAAAGTCTAGACTATGTTTTGCGATAAGACCGGCAAGAGGTAGAATATAAAATGTGAAAAGAAGTGGACCAAAAACAGAGCCCTGAGGTACACCATACTCCTGAAGTTCCTCGGAGGATCTGCGTCCATTTGCATCAATACTTTTGAGTGTTCAAATGAGAGAGGACCTGAGCTATTGCAGTGCAGTGCGAGTAATGCCAAGGCGAGATCACAGGCGCTCAAACAACTTAATGATCAATAGGATCAATTCTGCCAAAAGATCAAGCAGAACAAGCACAGTGACTTAACCCAAGTCTGCATTCCTGATAAGCCCGAAGCAATGAGGATTTTGTGAAGTGATTTTGTGTAAAACCAGACTGGGACATACTTGCTAGGTTCTAAGTTCCAAAATGATTGTTTGGAAACTCAACCACACACTGTTCAAGTGTTTTGGATAGGGACGAAATAATGGAGACTTCATGGAAGCTGCTTACATTTCTTGGTTTAGTGTATTTTTTTAATTATTAGCATACTGGTAGTTTTTTTGATAGGTTAAGGGACATAACCCGAGGCTAAGGACATATTTGCATGTCAGTTATGCAAGACTGCAGCAGATATTAGGCATCTTGGGAGCAGGAAAGTAGGAATGAAGTATAGCGGACTAGTCGAGTTTTTTGACTGGGTGAGAAATTTCAGGGTGAGGCTGCCCGCTTTAAAGTAGTTACAGAGATTCTGTTCTGCAGGTAGTTGAGAGAGGAGAGTCACGCGCGATTGCTTTTTAGGGACAGGAGTCCAGAGAATGTGCTGCTACCTTAGAGCGGTGGACTCTATGTAATTTTTCTACCGTGCTGGCTAGAAGCTAGAGAAGCGATTAGCTAAATAGCCACAATAACAACCAGATCAGGAGGAGCTAACCTGGGAGCGGTTAAGGATACAGTTGACTGTAGACATCTGCATTCTTTGGCTCCATATTTTCGATTCAAAATTATTGTAGCACAGTTTTACTTGGCATACTTCACCGGTACCGATCGATATGGTCTGCAGTGCTCTTCGTATGCCCGATGACGGACAGTAGGTCATGTTCTTTTGCATGCCTTCTCAATCTTGGGATCGGTAGACCTGGCGAGTGTAATGTTTGCGGTAAACCAGGGTCATCTGAGCAAGGATTTGTGGTAAACCAGGGCCGTCTGGGCGAGGGCTCACTGTCCCCTTAGTCAGAGGAGCAAACTCTTTATGCCCGTCAGCTCGTTTTGTGTATCAGCATTTTAAAAACAAAAACAGGTCGGAGCGGGAGTTTAGCAGTAGACGGCGATGAAGATTTGTTCGCGATAATAGTATCAATATTGAAGGCTCTAAGGTTTCAAGGTTTAAATAATATAATAATAATAATAATGAACTTGATAAAGCGCCCTCAGAGAACTTAATCTCTTTGGATTTTTATGAGGAGACGGCACACACTGGTAGTGTCAGTGAGATCTGCATGTGATTAAATCAATGGAATTTGGTTTTGCATGGGAATTAATAACATACACTATGGGAGGAATATTTGATCAAGCGATTGACCATTGTTGTGAGTGCGTTCAGGCATATGAACAGCAAAAATGAGCAAGTCAGTGGGCAAAACTCGGCACTTCAGGCATCAGGTACACTGTCTATGTAATGTAATGTAATGCATCTCCGTCTGTAACTCCACACAGCCATAAAGACTATGTGGTTTTTATGCATGAGAGTTTTGTGAACTCACAGACAAAGCGGCTTTTGTTACACATTCGGTAGCCAACAGACTCTTTCTAACGCAACAACGAGAAAGTGGGAAGCACAGCAGAGTCCGGAGAGCAGTTGAGATAGTGAGTGGCATGCAAGTAGCAGCTCAGGACCACTGAAAAGAATGAGCCGTAGTCGGCAGCAGGAGAGCTTACCTACCCACTAGTAACATGACTTGGTTTCTAGAGGTGATAATAAAATAATCTCTGAGCTGTTCTTTAATATTTCAAAGCTTACTCAGCAGGTAAGGTAGGGAGTGGTTTTCATTTATGTCTTAGTACTTTACCATCTGATTGTTGCAGAAACATTCAAACGCGGGTGCGAATCATCAGTGATATACATCACTGGCACTGACATGTGAAGATAACTACGTCGCAGGCCTTTAGTTTTTAACTCAATCCTAGCGTTACCCAAACTTTATGAAACCTGACATATTTTATGAAGCCCGACGTGTGCATTCTCACTTATTCGGTAATTACCCGAATATTTAATCAAACAGCTTAGCAAATCATTACCTTTCCAAGGCAAAGATTTTCCTCTAAATCTGACGGCCACAATAAATACTTGCCGGGTTACAAGGTTTGCAACTGGATTTTCTGACGACACTCCTAAACAAACTAGAAAACTTTATCTACAATAAAATCGTCGTGCCTTGAGAAATCATGTACCCTGGCTGTGTTGACATGGAACTTGAAGATGTAGCGACTATTTCCCTACTGTCAGTTGGCTAATGATGCATGAGCAAGACAATTTGCACAGTAAAAAGTGATGCAAATTGTAAGCATTCAGCTACTTCTTCCGTAAGAAATTAAAGACCACTCACTGTCTTGTAACCTTCAGACTTCGATCTGGATACTAATATGAGAACAAAAGAGAATGAAGTGACTGAGTTGAAGTGCGAAGTCTCTTACAAGTAAACATGTTGAGGAATCAATTCATTCGACTGCTTAGCCAGATTATGGCAGCTCGTTCAAACCGTCTTGCCCCTCTGACAGTACAATTCAATTAACCTCCGACCTCTTAGAATTTACACACTGATCAATCACATAGCCTTCCTTTCGCAAACCGGTCTATGAGATAACATCGTCATTCTCAGAATCGTGAACAGTCGTCCCTCGCCACTTCGAGCCTTTCCTTTAGCGCCTTCACTCAGTGGCAGTTTTTTTAAATATATTTATATTATATAGTATATGAGTGTCATGATTTTAAAGTTCATCGAGATAAATGAAAAGGATAATTGAAATAGCGAAAGTAATAAATCGCTAGATCAGTTGTCTCAGTTTATAATACAGACCAGTACAACAATTGGTGAGCTGTTATGGCACAATAAGTAAGGTGGTTGTCTTTCATGACCTCTTTCCCGAGGTCGTAGGTTCAAATCCTGCGGTGGGTATTTTTCGCAGCCGCAAGTGGTGGTGATAGCCATTCAGGCTCGTCTGTTGCTATACAAAAGAGGCTGTTTAACCAGCTAGTATTATTATCTAATAAAAATTAAAATTGCTGTAAGCGAGGAACACAGAAGGCGACGGAGCACCTGCTGAAGATACTGCACCACCTGAAGTCTTTCCAACCAAAGTCGTGCCTTCACAGGACCAGTGACTACGATCTTCTTTGTTTTGAAGTACATCTTTTAATCTTAATAGCTTCGTCATTGAACTAATTGCTCTATTTTCATAGCTTAGTTGTTGTTTTTAAGAGCTGTGTGCGTAACTAATGTACGATAATATTAATTTGAATTTTGTTACATCTAATTTACCTTCTTCTTTCTTATTCTGTCTAATAATTTATTAATGCGAGTGTAATGTTGATTAATGAAGAGGTTTTATTTTATGTTTAGTTGGCTTTAACAAAATTGAAAACATGTTTAGACGGTTATATACAGGTTTTCCGCACTCTAACTGCGAAAACGTTCAATTTATAAATTAGGAATCCTAGCTTGCGGAAATTCACGCATAGCGGCAGTGTCTCGAGCTCATTAACCACGACAAAAAATGGAAAACTGTAATATATTTGCGTGATAAATACGATGTAAAAGTTTGCCTCTCGCTAGGAATTTTATCTCTTCCAAAGGCCGAATGTGAACTTAAACTACATAGTTTTTACTAGTCTATGTGCGAAACAATTTATATACTAAAACATGTTTTAATGTTACTCAAATTATAAGCACAAAATCTATGGACACCGTGGCAAAGTGAAGCATTTATTGTGAAAGTACTTTACATGGAATCGAAAAGCTTTTGGTTTATTTATTTTGTGATCTAGGATATCGTACGAGTTTGCTATTGGAGGCTGGAGCAACAGCCAAACTTGTGTCCGCCGAGTCTTCCAAGGGTCAGTGCTGGCCTGTTCAAGTGGAGCTTACCTTAACTGCAACTCGCCCGGGTAAGAGCTTGACTCACTATTGGATGATCTCCTTGCACACCGGCTTTCTCTACTTATGCGCCAGCTTTACTGCATCAACTACAGTACATAGGCACTAGCTTAACTGCTCATGCACTAGCTTCGCTAATCAAGCTCTAGCTTCACTGCTGAATGCACTAAGGATAGCAAAATGTCCAATGATTGATAGACCTCTCAAACATTTTACTAAAATAATTTGTGGAGAGCGGCTTCCCTATTTCTTAAATAAATAACTCACACACGTAGCAGAATGCATCTCGTAGGTCTAATAAACCTCTTAATTCCATACACATTTAACATTTTAGTTTATAAATATCTTCCCGTCTAAAAATAACCTTCAATTTTCACTCAAACAGACTATATTGTCGCACTTCTATATAAATAAATGAATGCGTATATATATATATATATATATGTGTGTATATGTGTGTGTGTATGTGTGTGTGTGTGTGTGTGTGTGTGTGTGTGTGTGTGTGTGTGTGTGTGTGTGTGTGTGTGTGTGTGTGTGTAGATACATCGCTCTTCAGTGTTTGATTAGCCCGGGCCTCACTAATTGAAGTACATCACAGGTCGTGCTATATCTGCAAACCTGATTCAACGTCAACACCGTGCGTTGAATCAAAATTGACCAATTTCAAATTACTGTCCTGTCATCAGAAGCAAAGATTTAAAAAAAACTCGTTTTATACTTATTTGAAGTCCTGCAAGTTACTCGAAAAATGCACTTTGTACCAAAGGTCGAAAATATTGCAAACTGTGATCTAGCTTTGCCGTCTTTGGCCGTTAAAGAAAAAAGAAATTATACACCTGCTCCGCGAGATTTTATTTCTAAGCACTGGCAGATGCGTCATCAATTTACAAATTTCGGCTATGGCAGCAGCTGGATAAAGGAATCCAGGAGCTTCGTCAAGCTGTGTTTACCGCCCCGAGGGAAATCCGCGAAATGTTCGCCCTTGCGAGAGCTGCTATCAGGGTAAATTAGCAGCTTGAAAGCAGCTCGAAAAACATGGCGGCCCGACAAAGCAGCTTTCTGGCTTCCGGCGCTGCTTGGCTATTCGCATCATTCATTCAGCATTTAGCTGCCTGAAAGTTTTGGAACATGTGACGATAGAACACTCTCCAGCATAGCAAGCAATCTGCTAAACGTTGTTGATACACTATTCAGGTCACTGTATTGTCGACCTGATATACTCTAAAGCTATTCAGGTTAAAGTATCATAGACCAATCGGACCTCTCATCACTGCAACCTCAAGAGCGGTTACTTGCTATGCGTATGCTTGCAACGTCATATGCAGATCTGGTTGCGTTACATTGAAGAGATAACGGAGGTGTTATAGAACTTGAAGAGCCAATTTAAGATCCTAGCTTTCGGAGCCTAGAGGAAACACTTATTTAATAATAACATAAATCTGTATTGCAAATATAAATAAGAATTGATAAAAGTTAATTAAAATAAAGCTGTTTACACCCCGAGGTGAACGGCAACCAATAAGCAGCCAGTGACTTTCGACCTCCCAATAAGCTTGATCTATGACTATCTGCACTTGTGAATAACAATGCGATCATTCACCAACTTAAAGAGACGATTTTCGGATTTATTGAAATAATTCTCTCAGTAAATTAACATGATTAAGCCGTGATAAACTTTTAGGGCTCAGACGAGCTGTTCCATTTGTAATGCCATTGGTATAATCAGAAAGGACACATCACTTCTTCTAGAAGGACTCTTTCCAGTCACAATTCTCTTAGTGCCTACTGCTCTAAAATGAACAAGTAAATTCGCCCGCCCTCACGAATGCCGATGTCTTCTCAGCACCTGCAAAACTTTTCACAGTTTGAAAGATCTCTTTCGAACATTTTGAAGTGCTAAACCCTAAATTTCATTTGACGCTGTCCCTTAACTATATCTACTGGGATACGGAATATGCGAAATAGAAAATATTTGTTTGGTAAAGCTCATTAACCATTTTAGACTTTACAGAACCAGGCGAAGTGCATCTTTCGTTACGGGATTTAGTAGGCGTAGAATGTGCGCATTTGCACTACTTTTATTGTATGTCTAACTAGCAAACTATGCTCAATAGCAGGCTTACTTTACTTCCGAACATTGAAGTGCGGAGATAAGAGCATGTGCTGAATAGCGTGTTTACCAGACAAGTCGTTCAGGCATGTCGCCTACACACGAGT
The DNA here is from genome assembly GCA_009760855.2 of Cristatella mucedo. Taxonomy (NCBI): domain Eukaryota; kingdom Metazoa; phylum Bryozoa; class Phylactolaemata; family Cristatellidae; genus Cristatella; species Cristatella mucedo. The sequence continues at coordinate 330,138 of WPIO01000096.1, read as the reverse complement.
TCTTGCGAAAGGCTGCTCCAACTTCCAGTGGCAATCAGCTGTTTATGGTTTCCTTTAGTTGGCATTTAATTTAAATTTATTTTATTAATTTAATAATTAAATTATTTAATTACTATTACTATTAATATTACTATTATTCTTTATTCTTTATTATTTTTAATTATTATTTATTATTATTATAAAATAATAATAATTTAATAATAATTTATAAATTTATTTAAAATTTAATATTTAAAATTTAAAATGTTAGCATTTAGCATTCAGCGGCAATCAGCTGTTTATGGTTTCCTTTGGTTAGCATTCATTTGCAGCTGGCTGCTCGTCGATCTGTCAGCAAATCGCTCCAGGCACAATCTGTGCATCCTAACTACGAAGCTATTATTCCTAGGAGTTGGAGCCTGAAGAGAAGTAAGTCTCGGGAATGTGGAAATTGTACGTAAAAATAAGTTTGGGCTCCAATTGTCCGCACATTGTCCGCCAGAAAACATTAGACTAAGGACGCTATGCAGCGTGCTAATTAGTTTGCCTCGAAACTGGTAAGTTCCAAATTTTTCCTCATTAATTCAGGGGGAGTTTCTCGCTCTTTGAGACCCAGATCGCTGGTTCGAGTACGGCAGAGGGCGACTCTGCATTGCCCAGCGCTAAAATTGGTGGTAAATATCGATGCTCAGTGGCCACGTCATGTATAAATGAGGCTCTTTGATCAGCCTTGACCTTTACTTTACAGCCAGCTGTGGATTTCGTGGACCAGCGGCATTCTCAGGTTTGGACGAGGAAACATCGTGGGCCAATCGACCGCATTCAGCTACGCCGACCCTGCGCCGTACCCCGTCAAAGCGATAGCTTTATCCGGTTGGAGCGGCAGCGCCGGCCATTGGACGCTTCAACTTCCCACCTACGGTTTGGGCGGCAGTGGCTCGGTCTAGAGCTTGTAAGGGCGTGATTGTAGACCCGTTCCGGGGTGGCTCTCTGGCAATGGACCATAAACGTTGTGTCACTTTCGCTTTGACTTCCAACGGATGCTGCAGCATTGAAGCCTTCTCTGGCGAGCCAAGACGCTTAGGGCAATGCCACCACACGAACACCAAGGCATGGCTTAGCCAAAAAATGGCGACTGCTTTAATCGATCGGCTGAAGCAGTGCGTGGAGTATATGAAACATTTTCACACAGGAATTATGCAATAATAGATTCCGTGTGATTTGAGCTCTACCACGCGTTTTTTTATTCCAAGTATAACTAAAAACTAGTGATTGTTTCGCCTTTGACAATCTGTTTACTGATTTCATCAAATACGTATCAATTGTAACTTGACTTACTGTTCAATCGGCTTTCATTCGCCCAAAGACGGTCTGATCTGAAACTTTGCAATTGTGTGCTTTTTTGAAACTTGAAACATTTTGGAATACTAATTTAACTTTAGTAGGTTAGGGAAAACGGAATAATAATAATATTAATGCACTTGATAAAGCGGCCTTAGAGAACTCAATCTCTTTCTAGACGCTTATCATTTGCTGCAAAGGGAAATGCAATTGAATGATGAGTAATATCATGCTTGATAAACAAAAAAAACATGAATGACATGGTTAGGGGTTACATGCACAGGGTCAGCATGCAAATGTGGTTAGTGGCAGAATTTACAGTGTCAGCACGCATAAGCACTTCAAGGACGAATCACAGGGACCAACTAAATGCTGTCCTAGATAGGTGCATCTTTAAGTTCTTTTTTAATGTTGTCAAGTCTGGGGATATTCTGACGCAAGTCAGGAGGGAGTTCCAGGCTTTGGAAGCATACGAGCTGAATGCACGGTCTCCAAATGATTTTAGGTTTGTACGAGGTATTGGTAGACTGTTCGATTCCGCAAAGCGGGTGGTACGAAGCTTGGCCTGGTGGGGGAGTAGATCTGAGAGATAGGCTGGAGCCAAAGAATGAAGTGACCTAAATGTGAGCGATAAAACCTTGAAGTCAATCCGTGGCTTTACTGGTAGCCAGTGCAGGTTGGCGAGAATGAGACTGATTGCCCTATCTATTGATTGCATTTGGTTTACAAAATGAATATCTCCACAATCTTACAATGCCCCAAGCGCTGCAAGAACATGCAGCGAGACAACCACAGCGAATTCATTACCTTACCTCCGTTTGCATAGCATTAGAAATCAGAGGAATCGACAGAAGAAAGCGCACTTTGTGTGAAAGCTTTCATATTTGGCGAGGAAGACGTGCTTCAAATGATGACTTTCAAGAGCAGCTTTTCTTTAGCGGGCATTTTAAGCCTCTGCATTGGCATTATGGAACGGTGGCCATGGAAATCAGATCCGGCTAAGGAGAGCCTAACAACTCATCTGCTGCATAAAATAGCCCTGAAAGCGGATTTCGCTCAAGGGTCGCACCAGGCAGACGACGCAAAGCCTTCCATTTGGAAGTCAGGCGCCGGCGACCAGGGAGGCCGTGGTGGTGAGCGCCCCAAGTTTCGCGCTCTCGAGCCTGAGTGGAGTGGCTTTTTGGAGCTGCCTTTTGCCCTATTAGTCGAATGACTTAATTTGTAGAGCGTACGTCACCTGATATCCAAAGTTAATTGCATCCAAGTGATCTGCCGTATTCGAAGGCGAGTAATTGTACAACTGAATGAACGATAACCGACTTGCAACATAGTCAACACCGCTCACGCCCACATTAACAGAGTAGCCCGCCGACAAGATTTCGTTACCATGGTCTTCGATTGGAAGCTTCTATTGGGCAGCAGACTGTTAGCAGGGCCGTAGCTTGTTACTCTGCTGAGTCGGCTTGAGGAGGGTGTGATGCTGTCAGAACCTTCGTGGTATCCGTTGAGCCTCTCCATAAAAGAACTACTTCTTCCTAATCATGCCAGGCTACGTACCACCCACCACTGTTCTGACTTAGGTTGCCAAGATCTTCCTCCTTTGAACCAAGCTCAAATACTTTGAAGTTAATGCCTTTAATTCATAAGCAAGCAGCCGAATCCTGAATTTCACTTACCGAATAATGTCACGACGATCCCGGAGTGTCTGGATTAAAAAAAAGCAAAAAATGCAGCCGTACGTCGAAGCATAGGCTGGGACAAAGCAATAATAATAATATGTTTGTATTGCGCCCTGAGAGCACTGAATCTCTGTTTAGGCACAACGTGTGAATCGATCCTGCATTTCCTACTGCAAGCTGGCAATAGCCTTTAATGATTTTCTGGCACTATAAAAACGAGACAATGGGATTAGCTAACAGCTGCTTAACTTATTTCTTACTGCCCACAGTAACAAAAGCATCAACGAGAAGGTTTCGCTTGTATCAGCTAACTGGGAAATGTCAAGGGCAATGTCACTGGGCAATGCCAAGCTTCGACGCTGCCAGGCAATAGCTTTCGTATTCGCTCGCTGAGTTCTCGTTCCCATCGCTACAGTCCAGTATAAGCTCCAGGCAAAGCTGGAGAAACGTAGCGTATAATACAGTGCAGTGCAGAAGGTCGAAGTTCATACAGAGTAGCTAAAGAAAAAGCTTGCAATAGCAGTGGCGATACAAAGCACCAATCGAAGGCTCTGTAGAAACGACCGTAATGTGAAATGTGAACGAGTTCATTCCGCCTCTGAGAAATGAGACTAGTGTCCACACTATCAGCGACAGAGTATGAACGACTAAACTTATGCATTTATTGTAAATATAAGCAAATGAATAAATAAGCAAACACACACACAGATATATATATGTATATATATATATATATATATATATATATATATGCGTGCGTGCGTTTGTGGGTGCCTGCGAGCGTGTGCCTGTGCATGCACAGGTGTGAGCAAAGACGTGTGTGTCTGTGTGTGTGTGTGTGTGTGTGTGTGTGTGTGTGTGTGTGTGTGTGGTGTGCGTGTGTGTGGTGTATGTGTGTGTGCATGTGTGTATTTGTATCGAGAACCCTAAGAGTACATAATCTCTGTCCGGACGCTTCACGCGTGCCACTCGCCTCGAGCTCATCACATCGGCCATCAATTACAATGACCATGACTATGCTCGTCAAGGCAAGCACCTTATTTACCGGTCAAGATTAACTTCGCTTAGTTATTGACTTACTTATTTATTTGCTTGGATCGAGTCGGCAGCCCCGACTGAGCGGGGATCAGAGAGTAAGGAGGGCGTCCGCACACATCTCAACAATTGAGCAGGAAATACGGATCAGCCAATGATGCAAGGAGTCACGTGAGAGGCACATCCATTGTCGACCACGTGTATAGTAAAGTAACAACCAACAAGTAACAATTAACAGATATATGCACATACACACTCCCATGCATGGGGGTCTTGTACGTGCATACATCTGTTACTTCACAAAGCTGCCCAGCAACCAATTTGTAGTGCTCTTTAACTCGTGAAAGGCCGGCGACAGAGTGAGGAGCAAGTGCAACCGAATTGAGGCAGTAAATGAGCAAACGCAGTTTGGTGCTGATCCCTCGAGACGAAGCAAAATGTTGACCTAACTGACCTTTGACTTGCAATGTATAGCCGTTTTGACTTGTCCCTGCCAAGCGGCTCACTGTTGAGGCTGAGAGCCGGAATCATTTTGCTCTACTTTCTTGCAGAGCAGTCAAAACGGCTCTACGTTGCAGCCGCAGCTGACTATCGTTCAGGAAAATCGTCTTGCCATGAGAGTGTGAGAAAGCAAGTGAAAAATAAGAAATGTGGGACACACAACACGATTTGAGGTGATAGAGTCGCGAAAGGAAACTCAACGCAAAATAAGCCAAAGTTACGAGTTACATACGTAGTCGAGATCCGGGGGCTGAAGCATGTTACCAACATGCCTAGCTTTTTCGACCAAGTCGCATGCTGGCCACACAGCAGAGCTAGGGCATGTCAAGCGGCCATTTGATCCAACCTCTTTATAAACTATGACTAACAATCATAGAAGTAACACTTTTGATATAGCACCCTGAGAGAACACGATCTCTTTCTAGGCAATTTACATTTGCTGCAAACGTAGCACGGTCGAATGATCAGTGGTAGGATGCCTAATGAATGACGCATGAGAAAACAACAACAGAGTAACTAACCAGAGCTACTGGGGCCCAAGGTGCGTTAGACTATCAGTGGTACATGGCCAGTCCTCTCGTTGGGAGAGGACGTTATCAGACCGAAGTAATCTTAAAGACGAGCGGCATAGGATGCGTACTGAAAGACGCTTAGGCCGCGAGTGCCTTATAAAAAACTCTCTTGATTAACACCAACATGGTCTGTATGGCTTTGTGGATTTACAGACACGGATACAACCGATCATCAGCAACCGACGGCGCCACGTACCAGCAAAGAATGAGATAACATTAGTAAGACATTGACTGCAGTGACCAAGATTCCCTACCGTGGTACATCTTAGCTTACAGAAAGGGTAACTAACAACACGCTACAGGGCGAACACGGAATATGTTAGAAATAACAACGAGCTTTCGTATCTCCAGCCCTGTTCGGGCTTTGGGGCCTTGCTGTCTCACCTGAGTGGCTGCATTTCAGGAGAGCGCTCGACACCCATCCACGGGCATCACGGGGCAATACCGAGAGCGCCCAGCGCCACGACCTATCTGGACAAAACACAGTTTCCGAAAGCCACGGTGAATTCACGTCCTGGCACATCCGGCCAACCTAAAGGTCATAACCCGGCCCAGGTGGTGACCATTAGCGCATTGCAGCCGTCTCAGCTAACCAAACCAGCCTCGATAATTTGCAAAAGCTAAGAGTGACGTAAGCGTCGGCAGACAGATGACGGGCCATCTGCTAGCTAGCCACTGCTTGCTAAGCAATAAGGCAAAAAGACAGCTCTAACACGCACATCTTTGTTTTAATATACAAGGGCTGAGCGAAATATGCTGCCAGGTAGTATGTGTAAAGGACACTAAAAAGCAACAACCTATGTGAATACTAAGTGCCTTGTAGCGTTGGAGCTGGACTGTGGGAGCCTTAAAACAGAATGAAGCGCAGGACGGCTCTAGTGAAGGCCGCCCAAGAAACATAATGTAAGGCAGAACGGATTGAGAGATGGCCGCTCGCTGTAAACCTCGGCCAATCGCTCTGAAACGGGTACGGTAAAGATCAAATGCTCTCTGCAGAGATCTCACTGCCATGAACCCGCAGAACGTAGCAGGCGTTGTCGATCGTAGGTAAGGCGGTTGCTTTCACGACCTAGGTCCCGAGGTCGTGGGTTCGATTCCTGCGGTGGGCGATTCTGTATCGCCACTGCAAGCGGTGGTGATAGCCGTAAAGGCTCTTCTATCGCTACACAGAAAGAGGCTGTTTAATCAGCTAGGCTTTATTTATTTTATCATGATCAAATGCTCTCTGCAGAGATCTCACTGCCCTGCACCCACAGAACGTAAAATGGCGTTGCCAATCATGCCCAAGCGTCGATTGTGTCGCACGAATAGCTTCTTCTGGGGCAGCTCGCTCATCCTGCTCACGCTCTCGGCAGCCAGGAGTTGATGCCGACACAAAAACGTTGCACCAGTCACGAACAATGCAGCAATTGGATGGCTGCAAAAATTTTCTGAGGTCACCTATGCTGATGCTGTTGATGTTCAAGAGCAACAGCTCACCAGCCGTTTCGGCCAAGCCGAGAACGTAGCCTTCCTAAGACAGGTGAACGATTAGGACGGCACTGCCATTGCCCACTAGAATTGGCTGCTGTCACCTGACGCCATCAAGCAGCTGGCGGCAGTCACTGCTTTCAGCAGCACCAGCAGGGTCATGGCTAACACCGGCGGCAGCAGCTGCTGACTCATCGAAGACGCGAGGTGACTCGGCGACGTTTGCACTAATTATCTTTCCATTTGGGCATCTAGATTGAGTAAACTGCCTGAAAGACTGCTCGGTCATCAGCACGTATCGTCAACGGCAACGGCCTAGGTTCCAAGTTGAGCCACATCTGAAATAATAATAATGATAAGGATACATTTTTTCTATCACCCAAAGGAGAACTCAATTTCTGTCAAGGAACTTTACAATCGTTGTAAAGAAAGCCCGATCGAATAGTTATTAGTAGCATGCGCAATTACAAAAACTATAACGTTTTTTGTGGTGATAGGCACAGGCTGAGAATGCAAATATGGTTAGTAGCAGTTTGCACAGCGCCAGTATGCATAACCACACAAAAAACGAATCACGTAGACTCACTAAATGATTTTAATTAATAGAGCCTGTTTAGTTTCTTTTTATATGTAAATTCAGGTGGCTGTGATGCATGTCAAAAGTAAGTTCCTAGCTTTGGGAGCGTGTACACTGAACACATGTTCTCAAAAGGATTTAAGTTTGTGCGAGGTATTGCTAAAAAATTAGATTTCGAAAAGCTGGTGGTGACATGCGTAGCCTTGTGGGGGAAAGATCTGATAGGTAGGGCGGAGCTAAAGACTAAGGGAACCGAGAAGTGAGCGACAGGAACCTTGAAATTAATACATTTCTTGAGCTGGAGCCAGTGCAGGTTAGCTAGAAGTGGTTTTATTTGGCCACTGTATCGATCGCGACAGACAAGAATAGCTGCAGACTTTATGCTCGCTGTTAGCTCCAAATTTCTCAGACCGGTAGACCAGCAAACAAAAGTCGAGACGGGATGTCACAAATGTATGCACCAACTATGATGCTTTATCCCTGTCTATAGAAGCCCGAATTTTAGAAATATTTTTTAGCTAAAACTAGGCAGAGTAGACTGTGGAGCTGATGTGGTTGTCTAGTGAAAGGTCACTTTGAAACACGGCACCTATATTTATTGCAAATTCAACAGGAAATATGCTTGCAGAGCCGATTGTGTGCGTTAAATCATTTAAATGTCAAAATCATACTCGATTTTCCCAAAACTAGTAGGTTGGCTTGATCATAATTTACTTCAGGAAAGTTTGCTGGCATCCATGTGTGGATGTCACCGATTCATGCAGCAAAGGATTGAGAGTTCGACTTGCTGGAGTGCTGTTAGGGATCCAAGTAAAGATTCAACTGAGTGTCATCTGAATAGAAGTGGAATCCTAGCTTGATATTACTCACCATTCAATTGCATTTCCCCTTGCAGCGAATGTAAAGAACCTAAAGAGAGATTGAGTTCTCTGAGGACGCTTTACCAAGTGCATTATTATTATTATTAGGTTATGCCTGAAAATCACATGGGCATGGTGGAGAGTGTAAGCCGCTGTGAAAAAGATGAGACCAAGCACAGAGAGCTGAGGCAACACATACTTCAGAGGTTTCTCTGATGGTTTTGTCCGTTGACATCAACATTCTTGACTCTCCCACTCAGGCACGGCCTAAACGTATGCAGTACAGTGTCATGGATGCCAAGGCGAGTTTTGAGACGTTCAAGAACAATGGATAGATTCAATAGCTACCATGAAATTGAACAAAAAAAGCAGAGAAACTCTACCGAAACATAAACATACTATCCTAAGTAAGTCTATCATTTATCAGTTCATCTGATTTGTCATGTCTCTTTTCAGTGTCTTCCATAGTGCCGTAGAAGAGAGACTGAGCGGAACTTACAGGTCTGGGGACATGACCTGAGACTAATAACATTTTTATGACGTTAGTTATGCATGGCAGCAGCAGATATGTGCTCCATAGAAGCAGGAGAGTGGGAATAAAGTCAGCGGAATCTTTATCTTCCTCGATTGGAAATATGAACTTCTGGTTAGATCACTAGCGGGCTCCGAGAATGCACACACTAAGATGCTGCATGGAGTAAAGGGACGGGGCTTATATCAGTTTGTGCACTCCTGATAGAACATGAAAATTGCTTCAAAATTCTCATTGTAGCTTACTTTTTATCCCAACAGTATACTACCAACTACCGCTTCGACTTTCTTACTCTCGAAGTTATATTAATTATGAAAATATAAATTATTAATTTTTCAGCGCCTCAAAAAATCTAATATATTTTCAATTGCGTCAATCATAACTTTTCAATTAAGTCACTGCTAGCCCAAAGAGAAGCAGTTATCGAGAGCTGATGATTGAAGCAAGTTACAGGCTCCAGAGACAGCTCAGGTAAAGGGCCTTAGAAAGTTATCAATTTCTTTGAGAGCTCTGCGGTAGCGTATTACTATTATTAGTTTTAGTATTAATATTGTTACTATATTATTATTACCTAGACAAGAATGCCAAGGCACACAGTAATCGCGATAGGGAAAGCATGAAAAAAAGCAAGAGAAAAATACTCACGGCTGCTGGTTAGTAGAGCCCACGACATATTGAATTGCACCCACTCAAACGGGCACCGTTGAGCAATGCCCAAAGGAAAAAGGGGTAGTCCTACCCAATGGCTACGCAAAAAGTGAGTCGCCGTTTTGCTTCTTGTTGACTATAAACCGTCTAGCATGGTGCTGAATTCAAATCTTTCAGCAATTGAACTTTTAGCTCTTGGGCCACGTTATTATTGAACTCATTTTTAGCTGCAGAACCGCATGACATATCCTTGAATCCATTAATTCGCATGGCATGGCCTTAATTCTCATGGTCTGCTGATTTACCGGACTGTGCAATCAGGCCCTTACAGCTGGTGCAAATCTCTGAAGCTAGGCGTGTCTGTCATGAGCGTTGCAATCGCTACACCACACCACTTCTCACCAACCTGCACTGGGCCGCAGTCAAGCAACGCATCGACTTCAAAGTTCCGTTAGTCATTTACAGATCCCTTCATTCTTTGGCTTCAGCCTACTAATGAGATATACTCCCCACCTTTTTTGACTATTTGTGGTGCAAATTATTTAAGAAGATCGTCGCGAAATGTATTTGTAAACAATACCTGGCCGGCTATTAGACTGGCTATGTTAAGCAGCCTACTAGACATATTCTAGTGTAGCTATTAACTCTCCTAAATTTTGAAATAGGATGTTGAATGCATCATCAGACAAAGTATGCAAGGCCAGAAACGTTGCAAAGGGGTTGCTTGGTAGCTGCAGCCTTTAGGCCAAACAAGGCTGAGTGGTCCAGTTGTGTGCCATTCTCATCGGCATGGAATATCGCTACTCAAAACTCTGCCTCGCGCGGCCCATTCCACACGAAGAAAAATAGTATCCGGATAGGAAATCTCTGCTGTTTTTCTGTCAGGATTGGATTAGTACTCTCGTACCCGCGGTATTTTATTGGCCCAGCGGTTAAGGCGCTCTCCTCGACCGCGGCCTGGCCGACGTAATGAGCTTGAGCCCGCGACGGCATAAGTGAAGCTCCTGAATAGAGATTTGAGATTTTTTAGGGGGTTATGCAAATGTATTACATTTGTATGTTATTTTCCGATTCCCACACAAACCACTCTCGTCGGTACCCGACTATATGCAAAGTGCAGAAATATTTACAGCTGACCTTAACCAAAGCCTTGCCTTGCAATCAGGTGCTTACAGCTGGTGCAAAACTCTGCAGCTGGACTTGTCTGCCGTGAGCGTCGCAGTTGCCACATCACACCACTTCTTGCCGACCTGCAATAGCTACAAGTCAAGCAACGGATTGACTTCAAGGTTTTGTCGTTCACTTTTAGGCCACTTCATCCTTTAGCTCCAGCCTACCTATTAGATCTACTCCCCCATCAGGACAGTGATCGTCACACCAGCTTTTCGGAAACTGTTTACCTATACCTCGTACAAACCTCAAATATTTTGAGACCTTGCATTTAGTACGTATGCTCACAAAGCTGCGACTTGCTCACGACATCCCCCGACTTGACCACATTTAAAAAGAACATAAAAACGCACCTATTTATGACAACATTTAGTGAGTCCATGCGATTTGTCCTTTATGTGCCTATGCTTGTTGTCACTGAACATGCTACCACCGACTGATCGATCGCAATTCCTTGGCAGTGAATGTAAAAAGCCCAGGAAGAGACTGAATTCTCACAGGGCGCTACATCATTATGTGTACATATCATTATTTTTAATATCGTATTCATCGCATCTTTTCCTGTAATGCGTCGCTAATTCAAAGTTAACTAGTCTAGGCTGTTCAATTCCGGTGTGCTTTCCATGTGTTACATGCATGACTATTTTCACGCTACTAGAGAGGTGTCTTGTCTAAACTGGCCAAGCCACGAGAGCCTTTACGCTTGCACTAGCATTGCTGGGCTAAACAGCGCGCCTCGTTTGCTAGCCCATTCGACATCGTGCACGTACCCAATTCTTCGGAATTGATTGCTGATTTAGGTTTGCTGTGACCGGAGTCAAGGAAAAATAATGCTAGATACTCTTTCAGGCAATATGCATTAAGCCGTTGACAGAGAACTAAGTGCCTTCACCTTAGGATGAAGCGTCGGTGCTGAGCTGGCTCGATCTAACAGTTACGGCCCTCGCCCCGACCAAGGTCAGGCTGAGGTTGTGGGCTCGGGCCCCGATGCATATGTGAAGCGCCTGAATAGAGATTAATTTCTCTTGGGGCGCTATACACAAGAATTACAATTCTGTCCTAATTTGGATTCGTATGCTTGAAAGGAAGCGGACATTGAAAATCTCTCCGTTAAAACTCAGCTACGTCGTTGGTCTACGAGCGGCACCAATGACTGGCAGCCAGTCCATTCGAGACAAGAGAGCACGCCGCTAGCCCCGAGTGGCTAGCGGCGAACGCCTGAAGGAAGAAGGACTGGGAAAGGGGGAGCAGGGAGCAGGGACAGAGCCACGAGCTCGCTGCGGGTAAGCTAGGACCCGTGTACGATTCATCTCGACCCACTCAGGGTCTTTCATCACTGCTCGAGTTAAGCGAGCGTTCTGCCTTCTCTGCCTGGCGTCTGCCTGGCGGGATCTCTCCATATCCTCGTGCGATTCTGCATCAATGGTTCGGAACCCGACTTCCTATTGCATTTATCAAAGTCCGAGCACCCTCCTCAACTTGCTAGTCCAAGCCAGCAGTGCTATCGTCGACTGAAAATATGCATCTGCTGTGCAAATTCTATCGATCTGCAGAAACAATGCAGACCGGTGGAATCTATTATTTCTGCCAGCGGCCCTCGGTGTGCCGAGCAGGGCCTTTGTACATAACGGAGAAGCGAATGAGTTATTTTTTTCTGAGTAGAGAGCGCACGCAGCTTGAGTCACTAGTCTCTCTGCCTTAGCAGCAACTGGGGCATTAGGTTGCTCTCCGTGGCATGGACAGTTTAGTCACTGTATCAGCTGTGATATGGGCGTTCACTTTGCATGGAGCACTAGGTCAAGACTATCAGTATGCCATCGCAGGGAACTACTATCCGTTGGCAGCTGCCGCACCTTTAGCCGAGCATTTCGCCAAAGACGAGGTACGTAACGCTAATCTTCAAGAGGTACTGCTTGTCGCTTGTACTACGGTTTTGGGTGAAGGAGACGGCTCGGTGTACAGAGAGCTGGAAAAATTGAATTTTTAATAATAGTAAGACTTCATAATCTCATTCACTCTTCGATTCATTCACTCTGTCAGGTGGTAACTTTCTAGCTGCTCAAAAATCCGTGAGTTACACAGAGAGAATGAAATGCATAAATAGTTGTTTTGCAATCTAATGCCATGAGGACAATTGAGCTGCCAAGTCTTTCGTTTCCCACTGTATGGTCATTGTAGTTCTACATCCGTAAAGGCATGCTTCTCAAGCAGAAAAGATATGACAAACTTTTGCATGCAAGAACGCCATTGCGCACTCCGGGGAAATCTGGGAGGCTTCAATGACATGAAATGGATTTTCTTTAAATTTCCTATCTTGACGCTAGTAGCAGTTCAAGGGATGCGCTCCAGATAATACGTTTTTGACGCTCGTACTTTCAAACAAGCCAAGTTATTTTAAATATCCAGTAAATAAAATATGCAGTAGCTCTTCAATTCTATTTATAGGTTCGGCATCACGAAAGTGAGACTAAAGGGCAGTTTTTTAATAAAATTGCGACACCTTTCGCTACACTCCGTTAGAACCGATCTGGAAACTACAGCCACGTTGACTGGAGACGTCAGCCAGCATAGAATTTGCTTTCAGAACTTTGAAATAGTACCTGTAGGTTACATAGTCTTTCGCATCACAGTACTAAATATATTCAGTATGTTGTGGTCATTTCAACATACACGCACCTAATTTTATTCACTGCAATGACCAATATTTGTTCGATAAGTTGACTTAAGAATCTACATTACTTGCTTCGCATGATTTTGAAGGCCCAGCCCTACATTTACTTCATGTCCTTGATTGTTCGGTCAGCTTGTGAGATTTGCCTTCCACATCGATTAGCTAGAATATTTGCAGTTGACCAAGACTCCTGAACAAATATCTGTTTTGCATTGGCAATATAATAGGTAAGAATCAATAACTAGAAAAGCCTCTTTCAACAGATAATAGTATCAGCTTGAAAGTGCTTATGGATAAGGAAACACAACTCTATGTGCTCAGCCTCTGAACAGCACCGTTACTTTTTTTTAAACGTTGCAAATTGTAATAATATTTGTAATAATATTAATATATAATAATATGTAATAATTATAATTGTATAAGTGCAGTGACAGAGATAACGATGTAGCTGGCTGCAGATTTTTATAGTAGCTCTTATATTCTGACGTATTAGGCATTATAAGGGTTAATAACTACGGCGGAAAGAGTAATGCATGAATTCGGTCCTAGCTAAAAACCGCATCTCCAGCAAATGCTCTAGCGAAAAAACAATGGCGAGGGAACAGAAAAGTCTTTCGACGACCGAATCTGTTGGAGGCGAAATTTCAAAAGCTCCCTAATATATGAAGTGTTAGACCTTCACCCACATCCTTAGCTAGCTGCTGAATTTCGACCGTCACCTTTTTGACCTGCGATCATATGCTCTCAAAGCGTGCGAGTCCTTGCCGACGGACATCCCGACATCCTTGACATAACAATATTTAGAAAGAAGCTCAAGATCCATTTGTTTTTCAGCATGCTACCTGGTTCGCGTAAAGTTTCCTAAGCATGCTCATCGTCTTCATGTTGTACATAGTACCACAAACCGAATATCCTGCTTTTTTTCATACTTGCATTAGCAGTACGCATGAATTGCCGCGAGGGAAACTATTTTCCATTAAGTTGCAATACAATTGCCTTAATTGTTTAAAAAAAACACCGTATCGCCTAGAAAGTGTGCGTCTCAATCGGCAGCACGAGAGTATTAATCGCAACTTAAGAATTGCGAGAGTGAGTTCTACAGTTCAAGGCCTGCTGAGCAAAAACGTCCGTGGCCAGCCATCTTTAAGCGTGCAAATGGAACATTTTGGTTACAATATATAGAGGACCTGAGACTACGAACAGGGTGCAACGGTTCAGCTAGGAAGGAAAGAGCCAAGCGTGTGGCGTGCCTCGTGGGTCGGCTCAAACACTTCACTCCAAATCTGTGTTACACCTGGAGCCGTAGCCGTTCCTACTGCAAAGGAGTAGCGTGGCTGAAGTTCAAGGATTTTTGAATAACCTAGCAGCCACACTTATCATCAGCTGCTGGACTGAAACATACAGGTAGTATGGTTTTACGCAAGACATCAGAGTAGACAGTCCCTAATCGTGAACATGAATTTAACGTGGCGGCTAGCGGTGCAAGCGGTCTTCAAAAAAACAACTGCATAACTTTACAGCCTCATTTGCATAGCAGCAAAGGAGCCGTGGCGGTGTTCACCACCACTTGCTGTTGGCAAAAAAGGATTGCCGACTGCAAGATCTAAACCCACGACTTCGGTCGTGAAGAGCGAGCCCCTTATCCCATAGGCTATTACAGCTCAGTAAATAATGGCGCTTTTGAAATTTAACCAGCTATCAAAGAGGACGCCTAAATTTTGAGCACGTGACTGAGGTTGCACCTAAGAATTCACGATTGCAAGAGTAAAGGCTCCTAGCCCAGCTGCACACTTCCGGTGGCCCACGGGTGGATGTTTGATTTTGTCATCGCTTAATTATTTGAAACTGGTTGACATGCGGGATTGACATGTCAGCAACGTCAGCAATGTCGGCAACTGTCAGCAATGCTACCCACTTATTCGACTGCCCTCCTGACCGCTATTCTTCTCGCTAACTCCATGTCGCGCAGAGGAAATCTGCAGGTGGCTTTTCGCACAACCATCGAACTCCGTGTAGGAAGTTTCTAGGAGTTTCTAGGAGTGGGCAGCAGCAGCAGAAGATTCTCGAGTGCGGCGCACGCATTGTCATCATGGCTTTTTGTGGAGCAGCGAGGGAGAGACGTGACATGACGAATCAGATGGAATCAGCAGATGCAAGATATCAAGCTGAATAGACCCGCGCTCACTGTGGTACAAAATACCAAGGTCTAGCCGTCTGATATCTGCCAGAATGATCCAAGGCCAACCGCTACTGCTGCTGTTGCTGTGGAGACATACTTCTCTGAAAACGATAAACCCACATTATTTCGCGTAACGCTAGTGAGCTTAACTGACTACTAATTTCAAAATGTCTCAAGTAGAAATCCCGAGCTTACTTTCAATTAGAGGCCACTCGTAAGCTGCAGATTTGATTACGTAGCTGCCTAGAGACAGCTGCTTTTTCACATTTCTTATATTCAAGTGGCTTCTTAGTGATTATTCCGAGCAAAATATCTTTATCGGTGCATTACGGATGCTTAGCAATTGCTTTATCTGTTGGGAAAATCTCCCTGAAGACAGTGACTTGCTTGGTGATAAGCCCACCGGGTACAAACCATTTTGTTAGACAGTCCCTAAAAAGAACTACATAATAGTGTATTAATACAGACTAATTTAATATCGTTAAATTTAATTGTGAGAGGAATCTAAAATAGAGCACCAGAATCAAATTTCCGTAGAAAACTTAATAATTTACAACATTTTCCCATAAAAATTATGCTATGAAAGAGACAGCTTTTCAAAAAAGAAAAACCAAAGAGCTTCATTTGTAAAAGAAAATCTTGCGTTGCCTTGATTTAATTATCAATAGCGAAGCCTTTTAATTATTGGCGTGCCACGTAAGGTGCCTTATACGGTTTTCATGAGACGCTCTCAACGCTGACGATTCTTTCAAATATTACATAGGTTACTTCAGCTGCTCTTGTGTTCACTAGCAGGGCTAGCTAGCAGGTGTAAGGGACCGAACTCAATGAGGCTTCATTTTAAGGGCACTAAAGCCTATAAATTATTAGCTCGCCTAATATCTACCTCCATAACAGTGTGGCTGCACGTATATCTCCCGTTAAATCTGCACGAAATCTAGGTGTCACGTTCCAAAGTTATCTTTGATTAGTCAACCACATCAATTCCGCTTTCAAATCTGCCTAGTCTCAGCTACACAACATTGCTAAAATTCGGGCTCGTTTAGACAGGGATACTGTATCTAAATTGGTCCATGCGTTTGTGACAACTCGTCTTGACTTCTATAACTTACTGCTTGCTGGTCTACCGGACTGTGCAATCCGGCGTTTACAGTTAGTGCAAAACTCTGCAGCTTGGCCCGTCTGTCACGAGCCTCGCGGCAGTGGCCGCACCACACGACTTCTCACTGACCTGCTCTGGCTTCCAGTCAAGCAACGCATCGACTTCAAGGTTTCGTCACTCACTTTTTAGGTCCCTTCATTTTCTGGCTCCAGCGTACGTATCAGATCTAGTCCCTCGCCAGGCTGAGCATCGCACTTCCCTTGTTTTCAGCATCTAATTGCTTACCTATAGCTCGTAGAAACCTAAAATCCTCGGAAGACTTTTAGTTTGCATGCTTACAAAGCCTGAAACTCACACCCGACTCGCTTCGCGAAATACCCCGACTTAACCACATTTCCTAAGAAACTAAAAACGCACTTATTTATCACAGTATTTAGTGGGTCGTTGTGATTCGTCTTTTGTGCACTTATGCATGCTGACACTGTGCATGCTGCCACTAGCCACGCTTGCATGCTGATCCTGTGCATGTCAACCCTAACGATACCATAACGATATTGTTCTTGTTGTTCATTGAACGTGCTACCACAAACCATTCCATCGTGCTTCATTTGCAGCAAATTGAAAGTGCCTAGAAAGAGATTGAGTTCTCTGAGGATGCTATGTCAAATGTATCATTATGATTATTATTAAGGGCTTCTGCACGGTGCTATGCACCGTCCATGACTCCTGCAGAGTGGCTTTCTTTGGAAAAATTGACGGCTCCTGTTTGATCTTTGACACGTTCGGCGACGACTGGATCCAATCGGATAGATGGGAAGCCATGGTAAAATGTAAGTTTAGGGCTACGCTTCTGCAAGAATCGTATTTCCGTATAGCATTTTTCAGACCTCTTTATTCAGAATCGAGATTTTTAGTTTGTTAATATTTTCAGGAAAGGGTCATAATCTGTGAACGACGTTAATATTTGAAACCACTAACCATTCCACTTTGTTGTTATAATTTGCCACCTGATTTATTTTATATGCACAAGAACTTTAGAAATAAAAGCCACCGGAATAAGCTTCAATATTGGAGCCAGCCCATCAAACCAAGGTCACATTCCAAGGTCGTGCCTAATGGAGCTAGCAGAGCAGAGACATCGTGGGCTTACTATTGAAATAGGCTGCAGCAGCCTCTCAAGGCGGATGCATTTATTCGAGACTTAGCAGGTAGTCTTCTAATAGGTATTGCCAGGACTTGATACTGCTGTCAGTCCTCTCACCAAAGCGGAGATACATAGCTTATAGAAACTCCAGGTGGCAAGTGAACATTGAATTGAACGTGCACTGGCAAGATACTAGTTGATTCAGCAGCCTCCTTTGTATAGTGACATTAGAGCCTTTACGGCTATCCAAAGTTATTGCAGCGGCAATACAGGATCGTCCGGAGCGGAGATTCGAACCCACGAGCTCGGGACACAGATCACGAGCAGACCACCGCCAATGAACAGCAGCCTTAAAAGGTTTTACCTTCGAAAGGTGTGTCGTGATAAAAATTTATTCCAGGTGGTTGCGAACAGAAATTGTGGTGAGTTGGCTGCCCTCCCGCCAGGACCCCAAAAAGTGTCACGAGCTCACTAAAAATTGGTTGCTTCACCTTTGCAGGTTCGCATAGGACATTTGCTATCGGCTGATGCAACAGCGTAGACCTCTTGTGACGGTGTCTTTGGGTCTCAAAAAGCTCTGTCAACTGCTTTGCGGACTAAAGGTCATCCTCTTGAGCTGTAAAGGTCCAAAAGTGATAACTACGGAGCTGTTGAAACGGAAATTTTGCGATACCAGGTGAAGGCGAAGTCAACTTTAGGGCGGCAGCAGCACGTAGCAGTCTGCTACTAATCTGCTATGGCTGTCAGTTTGAAATCTTGCTCAGGGCCCGACGGTGTTCTCTTGAACGTAAGGGCTATTCTTATTTGAACAGAACACAAAATGTTCGGTTACCTGCATGCTATAGGGTCACATACAACACTTTCTTCAGGCTGGAATAGAGCGCTCTAAAAGCACTCGCAATGCTTACTCATGGTTTGAATGCACGGTTTCATGAAGGCCGACTTCAGCTAGGTGCAGAATCGTAGAATCGACTCGGTTCCAGCCAAAATGTAGCAAGCGAACGAGTGAGACCCATTGACGAGAAAAGATTTGAAGGCTAATCATGTGAACTTTTCCGCAGCTCAGAATGAGAGGCAGAGTGAAACGAAGGTCACAAGGTCGACTTGCCGACTCAGGACCACCTAGTTCTGAGGTTGCAATCAATAGCTTGCTCCTACTCAGGATTCGTTTCCCACAGCCTACTTCAGCACTATGGGGCAGCTTCTTCACCACCGAAGGTACAAACTGACGTAGGCCGGTCAGTTAGTGTAGCTCGGAGACATGCCCATACGGACAAAGCAAACATCCACCAGTTCCAGCAAATGAGCCACCTTAATTTGAATGAACCACCACCATCGTCGCCCTGGTGACGCCTGATCATTGTTAAAAAGTTAGATGACCTTATTTAATTGATTTTTGCTAAAATCTCAACATAAAAGTCTAGCTGCAAATATTTGCACCAACTTTAAGTGTCTCATTTCCCAGGTGTAAAGAACTGAGTTGGACAATTCGAGAAGGCCAGACGAAGCGTCATCAACTTGGCTAAGGTATCCTTAGCAAAGCCAGCCGGGATTTGGCAGCTGTACGTAACCCATCCATGCACAGAGGTGACCCCCATCTAGGGATCTCATAATATCGTCAGGGATTCTTGCCACCTTTGACCCGTGTCATTGGTTCAAGGTTCATGTATGCCACAGGGCTTCCTTTTTCGGTTCGTCTTCAGTACCAGTTTTGTTTTCGTAGATTCAGGTGGGGCGATAACGGCCAAATAGATTCCAATCAAACAGCCGCTGACTCTTTGATGCCGATCTGGCTACATGCTTGCGTCGTTTCAATTTCAATTCGCCACTTACGGATGCAACCGTACGACTAGGGGGGGGGAATTTAAGCTAATTTTTCAGCTGGGTTCTATAACGCAACGCTCACGGCGCCCCTGGAGCTCTGGAACTTGGGTGATTCTTTCCGGAAGTAAGTCGTCCAGATTGGCATTGCTGCTAAAATACCATTCGGTGCCGAATCAAATGTTTCATCGAATTAGTCGTCGAACGTAACAATTTTTCGTGCATAATATACTCGACCAGATTAAGCACTAGGAGAACCTTACTTAGTTCGTATATGCTTAAATCCTGGAGCTCGATGGTTGCCGAAAACTATAATGACACGACTGCATTGACATGAAATACTCAATACCTCAATTTCTATCCTGACTCTGCTGTGCCTCCGACTTTCTCTTGTTGCGTGAAATGAAGTCCGATGGCTAGCGAATGCGTAACGAAAGTCGCTTAGGCTGTGAAAGTGCTAGACAAAACTCTTTTGCGTAAAACCCACACAGTCTCTGTGGCTTTGTGGACTTACAGACGGAGGTACGTTACATGTCAATGAGAGTTATATCCGTTCCTTTTTCACTTGAATTACCCTTTTGCGTGCTTCGAGTGTGGAAGCTATGGTTTTCATAGTACATAATGAGCCGTTTCACCGTAATTATAGATGTTGTATGCTCATAGGAACAATATGAATTTGAGGGCGCTATGCAAATGCATTCATTTTATTACCTCGCCAAATTGCAGAAAATAAGTCGGATCTACTTTCGACGATGTACGATGTGGTATCAATAAGTGCATTCCTAAGTCAATAATGATACTCACTTGCCACAGTGACTCTGGCAAAATATGTCCTGCTGGGTTAAGGGTTGGGGAGCTACATTTTTCAGCATTTCTTTTAGGGAATGCTGGCTCGCAGTCACCTCTCAGCACAGAATACAGAGTTTCTCGAGGAGCAGCAGTGACCCTCAGTGGCCTGGCGCTAGCCACGTTATACCCTTTCAACTCACTAAGGAATCCAACCCAATGTCAAACGTTGTGCGACGAGCTCCTACCAAATTGCACCGTATTTTATTTCAGCGTCGCTACCTATCAGTGCGTCGTACCTAATCCATCGATAATAGCAACTAAGCCGTTTGCCGATGCCTTTATGCAAACGTATTACAAGTTCACTACAGGTGAGTTTAGGGAAGTAGGTATATTCGTTGGCCGTGCACAGTTGTGGCTACACGGATGCTTAAGTCATGTTATGATCGAAGGCATTTGTGAAAGTCACAGAACTGAATTTCAGAAAAATTTAAAGATAAAATTAAGTTCAACCTATTATATCGGAACAAGCCCTCTCCAAATTTCACTTCGCATCTCCGCTAAAACTGTTTGCTTCGCTAGCAACCGACCTTGTTTGATTGGCCCCTCCATTCCCGTCGTTCTGATGCTCGTCTATGTAATGTAATGTATCTCCGTCGGTAACTCCACAAAGTCATAAAGACCAGGTGGGTGTTACGCAAGAGAGTTTTGTATAGTGCACTCACAGCCTAAGAGGCTTTCGGTACGCATTCGGTACCCAACAGACTTCGTCTCACGCAGCAAAGAGAAAGCGGGAAGCATAGCAGAGTTAGGAGAGCAGTTGAGGTAGTGAGTAGCATAGAAGTAGCAGTTAAGGACCACTGAAAAAGATGTGCCATAGTCGGCAGTCGGAGAGTAGATGTCGTTGCGTAAGCATTGTGGAAGCGAGTTCCATAGTCTAGGACCTGCAGAGCTAAAGCTTCTGTCACCAACTGTCTTTAAGCGGAGGAATGGGACAGCTAATTCATTGTCCACACAGGACCTGAGGGTGCGAACAGGCTGAAACTGATGCAGCAGTTCAGCTAGGTACGAAGGAGCCAAGCCGTGGCGGGCCTTGTGGGTCAGCGTAAGAACTTTGCTCTGTATCCTTTGCTCAACCGGCAACCATCCTAGCTCTTTCAGCAAAGGTGATACGTGCTCAAACCGCTGGGACTTGAAGACCAGCCTTGCAGCCATATTCATAATCCGCTGTAGTGGCATAATAGCTTTCTTTGGTAGCCCAGCCAAAAGGGAATTACAATAATCAAGCCGAGACAGAACTAAAGAGCTAGTTAAATTTTTTACAAGCCACTGTGGGAGACAGCTTCTAATCTTGGATAGGGATAGGATGTGATGGCTAGCTGTAGAGGCAGTCTTCTGAATGAAGCTTTTGAAATTGAGGCAGCTGTCGAATATGACACCTAGATTACGAGCACGTGGTGAAGGTCGCACAATAGCATCACCTATTAGAACGGCAAAGCCTTTTAATACAGCCACACGCTTAGGGTATCCTATGAGAAGCAGTTCGGTTTTATCGTCATTTAATTTCAGGAAGTTTTCCGACATCCAGGATCGAATATCGGAATGAATGAAGTTAGTGCTTGATTTAGGGAGGTAAGAAAGGTCAAGGTACTTGCCTAGGCCTAGAGATTGAGGCGATTGCCTTTAATGACCAAGGTGATGGTACCTGCTACACAATACTATTATATTTTAAAGTATTGGAAGAGTACACGGCACGCTAATAATAACAATAATAATAATAATGCACTTGATAAAGTGCCCTCAGAGGAACTCAATCTCTTTCTAGGCGCTTTACATTAGCTGCAAAGGGAAACGCAATTTAATGGTGAGTAATATCATGCTTGATAAACTAACTATGTTAGTGTGTTATGCTATGCTAATAGCTTGTTATCAAATGCTGAATAATCTTAGTGCATGTAAAATCAGAGGCTAAATTGTGGTCTTGACTTTCTAAAGTACTTCCTTAAGGCGTTTTTTCACAGCTTCAAGAAATTACTTCGACCACCTTTTGAGGTTGCTATTAATTAAGAGGCCCCTGTTTCAATCCAACAAACGTCAGATATTACAAAGTGAGAATTCAAAATTACTCCTTACCTGGCAAATTAAAACCTGCCAGTTTATTCGATTACAGTTCTCTCTCAAGGGCTATTCATTCTATTATCATGCAGATTTCAATGTCACTCAGGAACAGCCTTCTTATCAGACCCAACCCGACAGACGCTGAAAACACCAGATGTGACCCTACGCTGCTGTTGTAGCTATCTTGCCTTGACCTTACCACGTAATACAGTTTGATGTAGAACCGACTTCTGAACAATTTGCCCATTTTGAGTCACTGCATATTTCTCGTCTACCTCAGAGAACTTTTTCTCAAACCAATAATATCGTCATGATTTGCTTCAGAATTTCTGATTATGGATGGCTTAAGCTTTACTTATAGTAACTTAGTACTTACTTCAGCGTCAATTGCATGCATGAATCGTCACGGCGCGTCAAAACCTGGCTTTTCTGGCGAGCCAAATATTAATATCAAGCAAGCAAGCAATGAAATACAGTAGTTTTCTGAGCTGGCATGAAAATAATTCTTCTGTATGTCTGAGCACTTTCAGACTTGTAATTAAAATATTCATACCAATCTATTAGGTATCTGAAAATTTTCAAGGAAACCTTGATATTTGGTTGTGAAGCATTGTACAGCTTTATCGCTCATGTACATCGTCCTGCTGTGGGCGATCCTTGATCGCCGCTGCAAGTGGTGGTGATAGCCGTCAAGGCTCTTCTGTCGCCCTACAAAACAAGCTGTTTAATCGGTTAGCATTCTTTTTAATCTTGCGCTATCCATGATAAACAAAAGCAACGATAAACAACAGCGAATTCGTGCGCTCGTGAATGCCATTGCATTATCAACGTAATTCAGTGAGTCCTGCAGGCACCGAGAGAGAGCGAGCGCTCATCACCCATCAGGCCACCGCACCAAGTCCGTCATGCCATGTCCGCCATGACAGTTTAGGTCGTGGAAACAGGTGAACGCATAGTGATTCTTTTTAACTTTGACAGTTAGCATGGCCACACAAGCTGCATATTCCTACTCACTTCTACCTTACGACGTCAGCAACGTGTCTTGGGTGACATTTTCAGTGCAGTCCTGCCATGACGCCCACATTTCTCTGCAGCCAGCCACGTCGGGAATTAATTCGTAAGTACAAGCTCTAGCATTCAGAAGAAAGCTGCAAGCTCCCTAGTATTGGCTCAACGTTCCAAATAATTGTGTATATAATCTATCTTAAAATTCATTCTCCTCAAGGCAGATGAAACTTAGCCAAATCTTGGCGCTTGACTACAGGAATCTTAATCAAAGTAAGATAGGTTTTATTCGGCGTCGAACAGATAGTATTACTCAGATACCCAATTATTATTAAGCCATTCGTGTTAACTTCATACGGTTATCAAGGAATCCCTGTATTGCGCGCCCAGCAAAGAATCCGATTGTATAAGTGAAACATGTATTGACAAGTTAGAATATCTTATTGGAAGCTGCTGGCTGGCGTATTTCAAGCACACTTTTAAGTGGGATTAGGAAATTAGTTGTACTGATACTATTATTAGGAAATAATGCAATAGCACACAAGAAAACACTCTGTGGTATTGGTTATTACAGCACCGAATCAGGCTAGGGTGCGTACTGAAAAGCGTACATGAACCAAACAATACAAGCTTCTTGGTAAGCAGGAAAAACTTGGCCGAAAAGATGTGTCGTTGTCATGATTTAAAAATGTGTGAAGTTAATTTAGACGAGGTAAAAGTCTCAAACGAGCGGTAAAATTTCAATGCATACGGATTGAAGGCTCGGTTGTCAAAGTTTTTTATTTAGTGTATGGCATGGCGATATGAATAGATTGCGACATGCAGTTTCTCTGAGAGCTTTCTGAAGTAGCACCGACATATGATCGGGAAGCTGGTGCAGCCAAGTAAAGTGATCAGTGGGCCAGACTGAGATAATAATTATATTAGTACATTTGTTATAGCCTTCTCAGAGAACTTGATTTCTTACTAGGCACTTTTTATTTGCTGCTAAGGAAGCACGGTCGAATGGTTAGTGGTAGCACGTTCATCGGCAACAAGCATAACAAGGCTAGATGTGACACGAGCAGGATCAGCATGCACATATGAGTAGTGACAGCATGCAAAATTTCCGCACGCATTAGCCCATAAATAACGAACCAAATAAATCCAATAAGTAGTTTAATAATCAGATGCTTGTTCGCTTCTTGTAAAATGTGGTCAGGTTAGGGCATGTCGCGACTCCAGTCGAAGTAAGTTCCAGGGTTTAGGCGCATACGAACTATTTCGGTGAGCGATCAGATTCCGAAAAAAGCAGGTGGCGCAACGCTTAGCATAGTCTGGGGTGTAGATCTGATGCTTAGGCGGGAGCAGAGGAACACAATAAGGCGGGAAATCACGAGATGCATTCGATATTCGATTGGGGGCCAGTAAAACACGGACGGAAATTGCATGATGTGACAGCAATCCTGATGACAATAGGAAGGCTGAAAACAGGCTTTACCGAGCTGCCGAATTTTGCATCAATTCCAAATAGTACATTTCACAGGCCGGTAGCAGTCAATGAAGCAATTTCTTGTGAACATATAGGCACCGTTTCAGGCATGGGAACCAGGTTGCCTGCACCATCTTCTTTGGTAGTACCGTGTGGCTAGAAGTAATACCACTTGACAGTGATGACAATTTGTTGATACTATAGTCTGTTGTTTCGGATTAAGTGCCCCCTGATAACGACCATACGTTGCTAGTGTAATACTGATGATGAAATTTTGAGGTTGCGATCTTCGATCTTAAAGAATTCCCTAGGGAGGCCGAGATCTGGAATACTCTTACCACCCTTAATCTCCAATTGGAAAGTGACGTTGTACGTTCAGAAATATTCTATGCAGGACGCACGAAAGTTCTCTAAAGTGGATGAGATGTAAATTTAAAGTTGAAGGTGACTGTGAAGCAAAGGCCAAGCTGGAAGAGCAGGATAGACTACTAAGAACAGGACAATTGGATTCCTGGCAGATTTAGCAGGAGATATGCGGCAAGAGCTTATTTTAAGCGTTTGACATTTTATTTTATGGTTCGCAATTTTTTTCTAGTAATCACTAAGTTTATTTTATCTTGATTAAAACGATTAAAGTGTACAGCCGTCCATGTGAAGATGTCGACAACATATGCAGAAGGGGATTTAAGAGAGTATGACCTGCTGGAGTGCTAGGAGTAGTCACTGAAAAAGTACTAATGAGCGTCGTATGCAATAAAATGAAAGCCCCAAGTATTTTTATCAATCATTCCGGCAAAAGTTCAAATATACTTAGTAAAAAAAATTGGACCACGAACAGAGTCCTGTGGTGTAAAGCGACCTGATTAGGAATGCAGACTAAGGTAGAGTATCTCAGTTTTTTTTGCTTAATCTTTAGGCAGTATTTGATGCTATCGACCACCAAGACTTTCTTGAGCGCCTCCCATCTTACCTATGCATCACTAGTGTGTATCTCCGTCAGTAACTCCACAAAGTCATAAAGACCATGTGGGTGTTACGCAGGAGAGTTTTGTATAGCGCACTCACAGCCTAAGAGGCTTTCGGTACGCATTCGGTACCCAACAGACTTCGTCTCACGCAGCAAAGAGAAAGCGGGAAGCATAGCAGAGTTAGGAGAGCAGTTGAGGTAGTGAGTAGCATAGAAGTAGCAGTTAAGGACCACTGAAAAAGATGTGCCATAGTCGGCAGTCGGAGAGTAGATGTCGTTGCGTAAGAATTGTGGAAGCGAGTTCCATAGTCTAGAACCTGCAGAGCTAAAGCTTCTGTCACCAACTGTCTTTAAGCGGAGGAATGGGACAGCTAATTTATTGTCCACACAGGACCTGAGGGTGCGAACAGGCTGAAACTGATGCAGCAGTTCAGCTAGGTACGAAGGAGCCAAGCCGTGGCGGGCCTTGTGGGTCAGCGTAAGAACTTTGCTCTGTATCCTTTGCTCAACCGGCAACCATCCTAGCTCTTTCAGCAAAGGTGACACGTGCTCAAACCGCTGGGACTTGAAGACCAGCCTTGCAGCCATATTCATAATCCGCTGTAGTGGCGTTGCATTGCAATGCTCCACGTACTATCTCAGTGGGAGATTTCAGAGTAATAATGGGAATGAGGAAAGATTATTCGACGAACCTCTGAAATACGGAATAAATCAGGGCTCTGTGATGTGCCCCCTTTCTTTTCACGGTTTATAATCTGACTGCTGCCGTTGTGAGTTTTAGGCACAATCCACCCTTTCACTTCTATGCAAATGAAACTCAGTTTTACCTTTGCTTCGGCGCCTCCCGGTCATCCAGCAAATTAACTCAATTTGTTATACAATTAATTAAGTAGTTAATTAAATAATTATAATTAATCCAGTCAAATTCACTCAACTCAGCTGCTGCATGTATTGATGACGCACGCATGTGCATTGCAGCTTAATTTCTCAAATTAAATGATGATAAAACAAACTTCTTGGCCTTGAGAAAACCAATCGTGACTCAAGAAATTGGAAAAGCTATTGCTCGAACATGGCTCCGTGAGCGCATTTCCTGCTTGATCTGCACGAACTCTTCGTGTCATGTTCCAAAGTAACCTTTCATCAGACGACCACAGAAGCTCCACAATCAGGTCTGCATACTTTTAGCTGCATAATATTGCTTAAATTCGGGCTTTTTGAAAGGGGCTCCACATCTAAATCGGTTCATGCGTTTCTGACATCCTATCTTAACTTCTGTAACTCACTGCTCGCTGGACTAACGGATTGTGCAATCAGGCGTTTACAGCTGGTGGACAACTTGGTAGCTAGGCTTGTCCACTGTGAGCATCGCAGTTGCCACATCACAACTCTTCTGGCCGACCTGCACTGGCTCCCAGTCAAACAACGCACCGACTTCAAGGTTTTGTTGCTCACTCTTGGGTCACTTTATTCTTCGGCTCCAGCCAATATATCAGATCTACACCCCACACCATGCTAAGCATCGTGCCACCTGGTTTTCGGAATCTACCTCTTTACCTATACCTCGTACGAACCTTAATTCCTTCGGAGACCGTGCCTGTAGTTCGTACATTCCGAAAGCCTGGAAGTCACTTCCCACTTGTGTCGCAACACTTTCCGACCCTACCACATTTAAAAGAGACTAAGAACGCACCTATTTAGCACAGCATTTAGTGGGTCACTGTTAATCGTCCTTTATTTCCTTATGCATGCTGGCACTGTGCATGCTGTCACTAACCACATTTGCATGCTGACAGGGGCATATCACCATTGACCATTGCATTGTTTTTGTTAATTGAGCGTGCTACCACGAAGCATTTGATCATACTTTTTTGCTACAGATGTAAAGTGCCTAGAAAGAGACTGAGCTCTCCGAGGGTGCTATATCAAAGTATTATTATTATTAATTTAATTATTATTGCTATTACCCTGGACCTCATTGCTTTATCTAAGACCCATTTTCCTAAGACTAATTTACCATTCACACCAATACCCTGGAGTCACCCACTGAAATATGATGTAAACTATTTCAATGCAGTAGCAGTGACGCCCAGACGAGATGAGGGATCCTGGAGAAGCTCTTACTTATCAATAGTTGCATGCCCTGCTAAAGATCGATAAAAACAAGCGGAGACACTATATCCAAGGCTGCATTCCTAAAAAAGTCATTATGCATCCAAAAATATGGCGACTCTATGTGTAATGATGTGAAATCTCTAAACCAGACTTGAAACTACTTGCTACGTTTGAACTTTCTAAATAAGAGGTCTGGTGCTTTGCTGCAAGCTGTTTCAAATGATTTGATAGAAACGGTAAAAGGGAGTCTACATGGAAGTTGCTTTCATGCTCCTGGATTAATGTTGCATTGTCAGAAAGGTGCGTGAACCGCTAACCAGAGACTAATGAATATTTACTGTGCCAGTTATGCATGGCAGCAGAAGATCCAGGCATCGTAAAAGTTGGTCATTAGGAATAAGGTTTAGCAGAACAGTAGTAGTTTTTGACTATTTGAATATTTTCATGGTGAGGCTGCCTCATTGAATGTAGGTACTAAGGTTCAGCAGGGAATTGATCGAGAGAAGTCTCGTGGTCTTGCTATAGGGGGCAGAACTTCAGAGAGGTCGCTTGTACCTTAGCGGTGGATTCTAAGGCTTTATTGTAGACCTCTCTGAAGTACTTAGAAGCGATCACTAGTATCTGGAGTACTTAGAAGCGATCTTAGTACTTAGAAGCGATCACTTATACTTATACCGTGACAATTACCAGCTCAGGAGCTAACTTGGAAGTGGTTAAAGAAATAATTTTTGGAAGCTATAAGCATTTTTAGGGCCCAAATCCATGATTCAACATTTTGTTTAGAAGCTTCTTTTGGCGGTATTCGCACGGATCGATTGGTATCGTCTGTAGTAGTGTTTGCATGCTTGATGACACAAAGTCAGTTGAGATCTTCCTTGTGTTTTCTCGAGTTTGGGCTTAGTAGACTTAGCTTGTGTAATTCTGTGGTAAACCAGTTCCATCTTGGAAAGGGTTTGGGGAAATTATTTCGGTCCTGGCACACAGTGCCCTTAGTCACCAGGTGCTAACTCTTCATGCTTGTTGCGTTGCAACAGTCTACCAATTAAGACATGTTCAAATGAAGATTGAGCAGGAGACGGCGATATAGATATCTTTCCCGGATAGTAGTGATATCGAAGGTAATAAGGTTTTGAGATTTCAAGATAATATTTGATAGAAAGAAAGGCACTCAATGCTAGACCTAACTGATATGATCAAATGAGCATAATTTTGTAATGCACGGGAATGATAGCATACACTCGTGGAAGAATATATGATACAGTGAGCGGGTCGTTCGCATGAGCCAACAGAAAACAGTTGGTCAGTGCACGAAACTCGGCACTTACGGCATCGGTAAAGTTTTCAAAATGAATGTTGAAATCACCCATAAAGAGGAAAGATCGTATTCTTTGAGGAAGAATTGAATTAAGATCTATAATTGGTGTGCGATACATCTGTCCCTCTTCCTAGCTTCGTCATCAAACAAGTTGCACTATCTTTATAAGTTAATGATTTAGTATAAGAACTATCTACGTAATTAAATGTACTGCAATAATAAGCTGATATTTGAGATGTGTAATATGAATTATCTTCTCCAATTCTGCCTAATATATTGGGTAATGCGAGTGTAATAGTGACTAACGACGTATTTAGAAGGTCATGTACTGGTTTTCTATACTCAAAATGCGCAAATATCTGATTTATAAATTAAGGATTCCAGTTTGCAAATAGTCACATATTGCGGTAGAGTCTGGAACTAATTAATCATGATAAACCGGGTATATTCTAGTCATTAACTCTATTTAAACGATGAATACATGGGACAAGTTTGCCTTTTACTTGATATTTTATGTCTTTCAACTGCTGAATATGAACTTAAGCTACTCACCTTGTACTATCCTCAGTGAGAGACACTTTATTTAACAACAACAGCTATTAATGGTAATCAAGTTACAAGCATACAATCTAAGGACGCCGTATTTCATCGGAGCAATTATGACAAGAGCTGTCAACACGTAATTGAAAAGCTCTTTGACTTATTTACTTTGTGATGTAGGACATCCTATGAGTTTCCTATTGGAGGCTGGGGCAACAGCCAAACTTGTGTCCGCCGAGTCTTTCAAGGGTCATTGTTGGCCTGCTCACGTGGAGCTTACCTCAACTGCAACTCTCCCAGGTAAGAGCTGGACTCACTAGCGGACATTCTCCTTGCGAGCTAGCTCACTCTGCTTACGCTCCAACGCTGCTGCTCATTCGCTAGCTTCAATGCTCAAGCACTACTTTCGCTGCTCGCAGTAGCTTCATCACTCGAGCACTAGGGGTAGCAACAGAGCGGTCTGCCGAGAAACATCTCATGCCTGACGATTTGCATCACAGGGCTGTCCAACGATTGACAGACCTCTCACATTTTAAAGGAAGTTTTCACAAAAAGGATTTTCCTATTTCTTAGCTACATTGGTCTCACACGTTGCAAAATGCATCAGCTATGTCCAAGAAACCTCCATATTCCAAATCAGTCAAGCATGTTAAGTCATAATTCTCTTACTCTGTCTGTACATAACCCGAAAGTTTTATTCAGGCGTTATATGATTTTAAATTTCTATCAATAAAGAAGTATATATATATATATTTATTTATTTATGCACAGCAATATATATATTAGTATACATCTGGAATTTCCACTTTGCCTGTAACTCACAATTTGGGTACGCACAACTTGTGCTATACCTGAGAATCTTATCAAACTCCGCCCTGTGCCTTGCATCAAAATCGATGAACTAGAAATTATTTTCCTGACCATAGAAGAAGCGAAGTTCGTGCAATCAAATACCTGTTTTTATGTACTGTAGGTGTACATTATTAGTAAAATAAAATTCTTAGGGCAAAGGGAAATTTCAAATTGTGATCTAGCTTAACCATCATTGACCGTAAACGCAAATGAAGAAAGCAGATTTACATGCACGAGGTTTTCTTGCCAAGCAAAGGCAGACGCATCATCCATTAACAAATCCAAGCAGTGGACGCGCTGGTATGAAACAACTTCATCAGTATCATTAAGCTGTGTTCACAGGGCCGAGTAAAATCTGGGCAATGCTCGCATCAGCCAAAGTTGCTACCAGAGTGATGCCAGTAGCAGTTGCGAAACAGAGCGAAGCCGTAAAACAGATTTTGGGCTTCCGGTGCGGCTTCCGTCCAAGCATCGTTTAGTACTTATCTGCATGATGGGGAACGAAGATCGAACCATCACCAGTACAGCACTCAGTCAAACTTCATCGATGCACTATTCAGATCAATGCATCATTGACCAAAAAGATTTCTCGTTACTGCAGCCTTTACAACGGTCACTTGCTATTCGAAGGCTTCCAACGTCATCAGCGCACGTGATAGCAGTAACGGGAAGTGATAACGGAGGTGCGGTGGAACTCGAAGAGCCGGTTTTCAATACTAGTTGGACGAGCCAAAAGCCATTGCTATTTCGCGATATCTTGGACTGTTATTACAATTATAAATTAGAATAAAGTAAAGTTATTGAAAAGCAAGCTTTTTACATCCTCAGGTCAACTGAAAGCAATAGGCAGCCCATGAATTTTGACTTGCACTAAGCGTGAACTCTGACTTTCCTCACCTGAGAATAACGAGGCAATTGTTCACCAAACTTGGAGATACGATTTTTGAGACTATTTAAAAGACCTCAATCGCATAAGTCGACTGAGCCAAGAAAATCAGCTTGAACTCGACTGCTCGGTAGTTCGGATAATAAAGACGTTGTCCTAATTCAGAAAGGACATGTCAGAACCATTACTAGCAGCTTTTTAGACTAGGCTAGTCGCATGTTGCAACTATGACGCCGTGATTTCTGAGGGGTCGGACCCTGAAGAGGAATAGGCAGTAGCAGTGCGAATGAGGACAAAGTGCTCGATGGGGAATAACTTCGGGCTCCAATGGCTATCAATTTCCATAACAATTTGTGTAAGCTTAACACTCATTACCGGTATGCTGCATGCCTAAATTTCAAATTCTGCCTCGGAAATGCACGAACAGATGCTCGCACTTTACGACGCAGGTCGCTGTTTAAATTTCTGCAGAAGGTGATCCTTTAGTATCCCATGCTGACGGTCGGTATACGCCTAGAAAATTTCTTTGACGTGTTACATACAAATGAGGTTGTTTGACCAGCTTTGGCCTTTACACAATTTTTCAGCAATCTGTGGATTTCGTGGACCGGCGGCATCCTCAAGTTTGGACAGGGTAATGTCGTGGGCCAATCGACGGCATTCAGCTACCCAGACCCTGCACCGTACCCTGTCAAAGCAATAGCTTTATCCGGATGGGGCGGCGGCGCCGGCCATTGGACGCTTCAGCTGCCCACCTACGGTGTGGGCGTCAGTGGCACGGTCTAGAACTCGTAATGGAGCGATTGTTGATCCGCTTCCGGTGCTAGTCTCTGGCAACGGACCCAATAATTTTCGTCACTCTTGACTGGATTGCCTAGTGAGTCTACCTAATCGAAGTCTTTTCTGGCAAGCCAATGAGTTTAGGGCAACGTCTCTACACGAACACTAAGGCACGGCTTAGCCGAATAACGACAAGGGCTCTACTCAAGAGAGAGAGAGAGAGAGAGAGAGAGAGAGAGAGAGAGAGAGAGAGAGAGAGAGAGAGAGAGAGAGAGAGGGGGGGGGGAATAAAGATAGAAAAGACGTGGACTACGTAAACGATCTTAATATAGGAAACTTGCAACTATATATTGTGTATTCTTGCACGATTTTGCACCTTCTTTCAGTATTAATTACCTTGAAACGATTGTATGTTTCGTCTTTGACATATCTCGTTACTGGTTTCAACAAATACATATTTACGCACCTTAGCTTACAGTTCTCTCAGCTTTTAGGGTACAAACGAGGTCTGATCTACAGTTTTGCGTTTTTGAGCTTATTTTTAAACTTAAAATAATTGAAATCATTTACTCTAACTTCGTACGTGAATGCCAATAGAGTGTTACCCGGTGCCTTATCAATAAATGAATTGGATTTAAATAATTATTAGCACTACAGTCTACCCATGCCTAACGCCCTCAAGATTAAGCATTGATACACTCATGAAATACCATTCCGTTAGCCTACTATTAAATATATCAGAAATCAGAAGAATCGCCGGAAGAGGCATCACTTTTTGTTAAAACCATATTCGGCGAGAAAGATGAGCTTTACTTGATTACTTTCAAGCTCAGCTTTTATAACTTATATTTATAAAAATGTGCATATGTCCGTTAGTTTAGCACCTGAGGAAATGGTTATAGAATTCAAGAAACCCGATGCCAATCACTTACAGCTACATAATTATATCCAATTTGGAGTCATCACTGAAAGACTAAGTTTTAATAATAGCTTAACTAACAATCCTTGATTTACTTATTTTCCGCTTCCATTAAAAAGTGAGCATGGTAATTGGCTAGTCGAAAATTCATGTTAGGCTAACCTAAACGTTCGATGAATAAACTCTTAAAATTGAAAACTGTGGCAAAAGATCGTGACTAAATAATACGACTCCCCATGGTTGGTCCTCTAACTGTTACTCTTACTATAATCGATCGCACTTATACTTATATTTATACTTACTTACACTTATACTTCGATCGCATTGTCTCTTATCTCATCAAAAAGCTGTGGATAGCTCATACGGCACAATGTGCTCACTGGGTATCGATGAATAGCGGCTGTTCCGAAGCTTCGGATTGCTGAGTTTGTTGAGAAAGGAACGAATTTGGCTGCATCCTTGGCTTTGGAAGAAAGCACTAAATTCTTGCTTAGTGTTGTGTACAGTTTGCGGTTTGGTATTGCTTTAATTTCCACTTGACTTTTGGTGGCGGGATTGAAGTGAACGATGAATGGTAGTATTAAATAGCTACCAAAACCGGATGCCTGTGCATGGTGGGTCTCTGTACTTCATGCAAAGACGACGGGTCTTTAGCTAAGTTTATGTTGCAAGGCGCAGATGTTTTGGGATTTAAAACTAAAGAACTAAAAACTAAAACTAAAAAAAACTAGAGAGTGACTGGTGCGGACTTGGATGCGTGAGGTCAGCATAAGATTGAACAGCTTGGAACTGTGTATCTAATGTAAATACCAGAAAATCATAACAGCTTTGCGTAGACAATGTTTGGAGACTCATTGTTGAGCATCAATAGAAGAATTATTGTCTCGATCGCAGAATCTGGTAGATCAATGTGGCGGTAGCTTACGTGCAGAAGTATCTGTAGATAGCCGCTGGCGAAATTCTGAGGCCCAGGTATGCTCGGCTCCATTGAAGGCGTCCTCACGGTCTTAGTTCAAAACTGGGCGCTCGCGTTTTTGCCAAATGAGAAAAAAGATGCTAGGGAGGCAATAGCAAATACTCGACGAAACAGTGAACTGTTACTAGCTACGGCACTGTGACCAGGCTTCGTGTGAATCTAGCACTGAGTCCACCGAACTTTCAACAGTTGGAGCTGATACGGTGGTACCACAGCCGACATAGAGATGCTCGTGCCGCAGCCAGCATAGATGTAAGCATCTCCCCGACCATTCATTCAATCATCCATGGCTATCAATGAGTGCTACCTCTTTAGTTAGTCCAATTGACGCTGGTGTGAATGCCTGGGCAGCGGCCATATTGCTGGGAGTAGAGATGCCGGTATACAGTCGTTCCTCATTTATCACAGTTAGTCAGTTCCAGACTCTACCTCGATAAATGAATTTCCACGAAGTATAATTCTGTAATAATATATCGAATATTTTCGAAGTAAGAGCATAAAAATCTTTCGCGACCCTTTGAATGCGTTTGTAACGTTATCAAAGCTCTCTGGAAGTGCACTAACAATCCTTTAGTCACCAATTCACGAGTATTACCCAATATATTCGAAAATAAGGGAAAATTAAACAAATTATTAGCATGTAGCTAAACGCATTGGTATCGCCAATCACTAAAAAGCACGCTCTGATTGGTTTGGTTTACCACACCCATTTTCGGAAAGAAGTTCCTGCCCACACAGACTGACTTGTGGAGCGGCTGCACCTGGCTTTGAAGAATTAGCTGGGTTGGTCGAATGCTATGGCTTATAGTCCATGCACACAATGATTTTATTTTTCATTGTAATACACGGGTGTACAATTGACTCTGACAACCAAGCGGGCGCTGTATCGTTTTCACTATGTCGATCAACTTCTAAAACTTTCAAATGGCTATATTTAAAAAATCCGCGAAAGAGTGAAGGGGCTAAAGTCAAAGCTCTAAGTAAGGCGAACGGCTGTGCTCGTTGTGTGTGGGGAGATGAGATATTAAGTGGAGATTTTTCAAAGAATTTGTAACTCTTAAATGAAAATAAGAGGTCATAAAATCAATCAACTGATAGCATTCGTTGTTAATAGATTTGCTCCGCTATTATAAAGTTATACTAAGAATCTCTAGTATCTCTTCAAACCGTTCTAATAGGTTCTAAATCAGGTATTTTTTACGCGACCACTCTCATTTGAAGGCCTAGACGTGCAGCAGGGGAATGCTCTTTCTGCTGTCTCCTCTAACTGTACGATATATTTATATTATTTATATTATATTTTATATTATATTTTATTTATATTATAACTATACGCAGTTCCAGACCATCGAAAGCTGCAGCGACAAAGCGAATAAGCGGCTCAACGATGCCACCCGATTGGTTGCGTGATTAATGAATTCTGGTAGAAAAACGGCTGGCAAATTAGCCTAATTTATCGATGTTTTTAACTCATATTTTTCAGCTTAAAATGTAGAGAAACCCTACCGAGTCAACCGAAGGCCTTGCTTAAAAAAAAACAAGCTTCATTTACTTTGTGTGCGATGTTTAGTACATTAACGTGTACAGTCAACCGGTTTGCGAGATTGTCATTGAGCCGTTATCGACGCCTTGAAATAGCGAGCCGTGCGAAACGCGGGTTTCTCTTTGACCTCGTGCAGCTCGGAACCTGGCTAAATCTGGTTGCTAAAAGCGTCAAGTCAGTGTGTAATATTCCGAATGTAATGCTTACTTTTGGCTGCTATTCGTGTCGTCAACATAAAAGCGTAGGCTGGAGGAGCGACGTCCGATGTCTTTCCTGCATAGATTATCTTCCGAGAAAATAACGAAGGCGAAGTTGAATTTCAAATATCAATCGGTGAATTTCACATCGTGATCGCTTTTAGTTGCTCTTCAGAGGCTCAGAGGTGCTTCAAATGAGCTCCAATGGCAGCATAATATTTGCGAATTGCCTGAGAAACTGACATACTGACAAGCGAATGCCGTGGCATCAGTTAGCTGACAGGGCTACCGTGATATTGCAGACAAGCTGGCCTAATGGAATGATGAAATAAACGCACCCAAACCTAACGCGATAAAGCAAGCCCCGATGGTTTTTTGAATAAGCAAAGTTTTCCAATGTTCGGTTGCGTACAAGTGTATGCATGTATGTATGCACGTATTACGCATGTATGCATGCATGTATGTATGTATGTATGCATGTATGTATGTATGTATGTATGTATGTACGTATGTATGTATGTATGTATGTATGTATGTATG
This sequence comes from Cristatella mucedo, assembly GCA_009760855.2. Taxonomy (NCBI): domain Eukaryota; kingdom Metazoa; phylum Bryozoa; class Phylactolaemata; family Cristatellidae; genus Cristatella; species Cristatella mucedo. The sequence goes on along the minus strand of WPIO01000096.1, from coordinate 293,847 downwards.
TATGTATGTATGCATATATGTATATATGTATGCATGTGTGCATGTAGGCATGCATGTACGTATGTATGCATGCATGTATGCATGCATGCATACATGTATGTATGCATGCATGTATGTGTGTATATATGTATGTATGTATGCATGTATGCATGAACTTATATTTGAAATATTTCAACAAATTAATATACCTTATCCAGACGAGCCCTATCCTGCCAGGTCCGCCGGGGCTACCCGCGAGTCCCAGTTCTGGAACCGGCAGCACATGGCTTCCGACCCGGAAATGGCGTCCGAGACGCATAGGCACAGTAATAGTGCTGACACTGTGCATGCTGCCGCTAACCACACTTGCATGCTGACCCTGTGCATGTCACCCCTGACCATGTTAATCACGTTGTTTATCAAGTATGATATTACTCACCGTTCAATCACGTTTCCCTTTGAAGCAAATTTAAAGTGCCTAGAAAGAGATTGAGCTCTGAGGGCGCTTTATCCAGTTCATTATTATTGTTATTATTACCTATGTTTGATTCCGTTAGCGTTAATAACCAGAGGTCTAGCTAAGCGGTGACCATTAGCGTATTTATGTTTGCATTGGCGTTGCTGGGCTAAGCATCGTCTTTGTTTCGTTACCTTACTCGATACCGTGCATGTAGCTAACCTTTTGGAATTGATTTCTGGTTTTGTTTTACTATGAGCTTAGTGCAGGACAGAATGCTGAATACTCTTTCAGGGCAATTCACATTAAGCGATTGACAGCAAACTGTATTTACCCCAAGACAAACCATTTCTCCGGATTTGACCCTCAACATTTGAAAGAAAGAGGTTATTGAAACGCTCTCCACTCAAACTTACTACATCGTTGGCCTAAAATTAGCATCGGTGACGCACAGCCAATCAATAAGGTAGGGCCGTTGGTAGCCGTCAGCAGCAAGCTGCAAACGTATATTGAAGGAGGACAGAGAAGATTCAAAGATCGAACTAGAACCGAACCGAGTTCGTTGCGGGTAAGCTAGGGGCCGTGACATATCCATCACAAGTGCAATATTATTATTATTATTATTATTAATCCACTGTCATCCATCACCGTTTGAGTTAAGCTAGCACTGTCTCTTCTCGGCCTGCGATCGGCCTGATCAGATATCTTTTTCATCTTCGTACAATTGTTCGTCAATTGCTCGGAACCTAACGTCGGATTATGCTGAACAATTTACGCACACTCTTGTTAACTCGGTTATCCAGGCTAGCGGTTACATTGTTGGTTAAGAATATGTATCCACCGTGCATGCTCCTACAAAATATAAGTAGCAGAGTCTGCATGTGTGTGCAGTAAGATTGTCGCTCAGCAAGGTTTCTCAAACAAGCCTATCTTTTAACGGAAAATCAACTTGCATTTTAGTCAAGTGTAAATACGCGGAAAAGCCTGCATCATTTCATCACAAAAGCTGGCTTCAAACTGAGGCATGTATACTAATCAATATTTTTAAAGCGACAGAATCCATTGGAACGGGGCTTGAATGGCCGCGAAGCTCCGAACACTGGCAGCGCTCGAGAAGGAATCGCTGCGTGAGGCACCCTAGAAGGAAACCATGACTACGGAGCTGTTTTCTGCGGAATCGTATTAGACAGCGTGAGTTCTGGAAGGCGTAGACCAGTGCTAGAGACGCTTCTGAAGGCTGCAATAGAACTCACTGCGAACTCAATTAATCGAGTGTCATTCAGAGAAGGCGTGAATTCGGGCCCATTCATTAAAAGAATAGCCAACACCGTGTAGAACGGAAAAGAGCTGCTTTGTTAGAAGATCCGTGACTTTACCTTTCAAATCGTCGGCAGCTGCTAAGCAGTTCTAAGTTTCGATCATTTTCCTGCTACCCTTGTCTGGCGCGTAGGTAGAGCGTCCAGATAAGAAGAGCTTTTAATTGAGCGACTACAGCCCTGTGACGATTCTAGCCCTTGCCACCATCTCTTAATCGCTGCTCAAAGATTATTTTCTATTTTTCAAATAGCATAAGGTAGCGCCGCTATGTCACCACTCCTAAGTATTCATAATCTTCTTGTCTATACCGTGTCAAAAGTAAGGAAACACCACACCCGTAGAGGACCTCCTGCACCAAGCTACTCGGTTTGTATACGAATTTGATAAATTGAGTAACACATGTCCTCTCGGGCCTTGCTAGGCAATCCTGACATGAAATGGAATTCACGCTGTTAATTGTTTAGTTAAATATGATTGTGCTCACTCAAGGTAAATGGTCCTCATAGAGGAACATCTGGCAACTTGCTAAACGGTCACATGCCAAGGAAGCCCAATACTGATCTAGAATCCTAGTGAGCCAAACAACAAAATTATTGTGAAGTAGCCAATAACGTACGACGAATATTAATTAATAGTAATACTATTGATAATATTAATATCACCAATTTTAATTAAAGATTAACTATTTATAATACTATTATATATTTATCTTTTAATTTTAAACAACAATCACTCGCGACCTATGGTCGTCATGCTTTTGCATTCGGCTTTATACTTTATTATTTAGTGTTAACAAGCTTAATTAAATGGCTGAGCATTATATATACACATATATATAAATATGTATATATGTATACTTGCACATATATATATATATATTATATATATATATATATAAACTTACAACTTGCAGAAAAACACGCTTTCGATTATTACCCAATCAAGATCCTCCTTCATCGGAAGTTGAAAGGACGCAGGACGCACTGGGTAGCGGCAACGTGTGTCGGAGGTGAGCAGCGGACAGACCGCAGACGAGGCAGCTGAAAGGCGTGCAGCAGGCGCTGATAGGAATAGACTTTCTCGAAAGCGTGCAGAAAAAAATGGTGGACCAAGCCGGTGCCAGCCAGACGAATTCGCAATGTCGAAGCCGGTCGCCAGTCGCGCCAGAGTGACAACTTGCCAGCCAGGGATGCACGATGTCTTTTCGAGTCGACTTCAGGTTTTTTCCATGGAACTTTTCGGGCTGTAACCTAGCAATACTGCGGCAGACGCGATCTGAGTGATTCATATGACCTATCACCCCGGAAGAACGTCTACTATAAATTCCCTCTGAGACTGTGCTGTTACTAAACTCTTAAATCCTGGATCGCACGACCGGCTGAACTCATATATGCTCTTGGTTTGCAGATGTTTGTGTAGTGTTACTCTTAAAGCTCGGAATTCACTTCTAATTTGCAGCAGGACATTTTCTAATCTGTCAACATTTAAAAAGAAGCTACAAATGCATATATTTACCACAGCATTTAGTGGGTCCCTGCGATTCGTGCTTAAAAGTTCTTGTGCATGCTGTCACTGTGCACTGTGCTGCCGCTCACCGTATATTTGCACTTTGACCCGGTGCTTTTCACTTCTCACCTCTCCTATAATAGTTTACATTAAGCTTGCTATCCGACTTCATGTAAAACAAATTTTGAAGTGCCCTGAAAAGCATTAGGCTCGCTGATATAAATGCATCCATACTACTATTAGTGCTATTACTATATATTACTAGTGCTATTATTATTACCTTTAAATACAGTGTTGCTCTAACTTTGATCTCCAACGTTTGAAAGGAAGCTACTGAGCAGCTCTCTGATTCTCAAGATTGGCTGCATTTTCAGTCTAGAATCGTCAGCAGCAACCCACAGCCAATGGATTTGAGACAGGGTAGGCCATCAATAGCTGTGCATGACTAGCAGCCAACAGCCTTTGAAAGCAGGACAGTGTGCGGTCAAAGGTCAAATCAGGATGGACCCCGGCTCCCAATGGGTGAGCTACGCCAGATTCCAAGGCTCTCTCGATCAAGTGGCACATCTCGCCCCTCTTGGTCTTCCCGCACGCTCTGGGCAAGCCAGAGACTCTTTCTTGTCTGTCATCGGCCTGATCTGATCTCTTCGTTCTTTCCCGTACGGACGTGCATACGTGAATCGGAGCCTGACCACGAGCTGTATTGATTGAAGCGCAAACACGCTCTCTGTGTGGCTCTCGCAAGGCCTGCACTGCAATTGCTAGCCGAGACCGCTAAGCGGCTGTGCATGCAGCCCATTTTCAGCAAACAATGGAAATCTATTGATCTGTTAAAACAAAAACAATGAAGGATAGCGGAACATATTGTCTAAGGCATACGGCTCATGAACTACCAAGAAAGGCTCACTCAAAAAGTGGGGAGCCAAATGATGTCTTCTGAGCGGAGCACAAAACCGATTTGCAATTAGTCTCTCTGTGGACTCCATCTTAGCAGCAACCAAGGAGTGAGATTTCGCTGAACGGCATGGACATCTTAGTTACAGTCGCTGTGACATGTTCTCTAACTTGGCATGGAATACGAGCTCAAGAGTCTCAGTACGCCATCGTAGGCAACTACTATCCGTCGGGCACTGCTACACCTTTAGCTGAGCATTTCACTAACGTCAAGGTACGTTACATTGCATCCTCTAGAGGTACTGCATGTCGTTCGTGCAACAGTTTCCTGCGAAGGATAAGGCTCGGTGTATTGCGAGCTACATTGCCCAGGCCCTACCTAAATTGACGTCGAAAAATGGAATAATTAGCCGCAAGCCTTTAGACTTTCATCCGCACGCCAATCCGCACGCCAATCCGCACTTTTGGAGTGAATTTTTAATTCTCAACAATTCATTGATTATAGCTAGAAATTGAAATGCACATAGGTTAATTTCCATATGATATCATCTGGGTTATACGTGTTGACAAGTATTTACCACTCGGGGCTCATAGTGTGTTTTTACCTCTAACAGCATGCTTACGAAGCAAATACGACGGAATGGACTGCTGTGTGCTAGCCAGCCATTAAGTAACCCGAGGGCAATATAGAACGCTTAGCTCACATCATTGCTTTTAAGTTGGCTATTTTGAAGCTATTAGCTGATCTGGAGAACTCCACTATTTCAAAGAGCACGTAGCCATTTATCAGCTTCACGTAATAACCATCCTATGACTTTGGTAATTTGAAGTAAGTCGCATTAGCTAAAATATCAAAAACAAGTCTGCAATAACCCTTCATATTTCTACAGTTCTGATAATCTCGAAAGTAATATTCCAGAGTAATCTTATATGAACCTGTGATTTCTTCCCTTTGTAGTGAGGACTATGGTCGCAAAACTATTAGAACCAAATGCTAGATTAAGGATTTCAGCCAACTATAATAGAGTTTGGTTTGATTGCCTTGCAAATGTAGCAAGTCCAGGTGGCACTGTCCTGTGCATCAAAGTACTGCAATTACTTCGGTCTCATTTATAAATACACACACACACACACACATATATATATATATATATATATATATATATATATATATACACACACACATATATATATATATATATATATATATACATGCATTTATTTATATCGGAATTAACTGGTGTTTATCTGATAAGTTAGCTAATCAGCTTTTATTAATATGCCTTGCTTCGAAAGAGATAGAAGTCAACGCCCTCCTTCAGCTCCATCGCCCTCCTTCAGCTCCATCGCCCTCCTTCAGCTTCCGTCTTTGACTGTTTTCTCAGCTTTGCGCTCTCCACATCAATTGGCTACGTCATTGGCTGATACTAAAGACCAAGACAGCTGAGCAAACATCCGTGGCTGCAGTGGCAGCACTGCACTGATGTACATCAATAGCTAGAAATTACCCTCTTTCTTGAGATAACTGAACGTGATTGCGAATGCTCATGGATAAACCAAGAAATTCATGTACGCTCTCTGCTCCGGTGCCACGCCCTTACTCTGTGAGCTCTATTCGTAGGGATGGAACAGTTTTCAGCTGGTCGCTGATGCTAACAGTAGCACTTGGATCCTGCCACATTAGGGATAATGCGGGGAGTTACTGACTGTGGCCGAAACCGTGCGATGCACGAATGCGGTCCTTGCTCGGGCGCCGCTCTGGCCTGCTGTGCTACAGCGAGTGGAGTAGAGTAAAGTGAGGGTAAAGGGAAGTCATTCGGCCACCGCTTCTGTGGGTGGAGCCAATTTTCAAACACTCCCTAAATAATGAACAGCACGAACTGGTGTTGAACCCACGACCTCGTTGAGCCGCTGAACTTCGATCGCGTGCTCTCGAAGCCGGTGACTCACAACCAACTGGCATTGTGACATGTCCGACGTGACGACACTTTGAAGAGAAGCTGAAAGCCCGAATGTTTCTCCGAGCATTCCTGAATGGAATCCCTGTGAATTTTCCGTTGCACTCTTATGCGTGTTTGCATTTCGAATGTCTTCACAAACATATTGACGCGATTTTTACACAGCAACATTGACTGCGCTACAAACGTGGGAGCGGGGCTTCCACGTCCGGTCAGGACGAGGCCGGATACGCACAGCGCTCGCAGCGGTGCGAGCGTCTCAGCCGACGAGCGATGAATACCGGTTACGCCTGAATTTCGTATTACGGCTAGCTACTTGTAGGTGTCGCTCTGATGCGTGCAGTTAGGCTGACAGAAACAGAGACACGGCAGCGACGAGGAACCCTCGTGCCGTAGCACTGCGGTTCTCAACATGTAGGTCGCGACCTCTTTGGGGTCAAACCCACACTGTTTCACATGGGTCGCTTAAGACCTTTGAAAAACAAGCATTTTTAATGGCCTTAGGAAATCACATTGTTTTGTGATAATTCACTATGCTTTAATTATGTTCCATGTATAGCAACGAAAATATATCCTGCACATCAGATGTTAGGGTTACGATTCATAGTAGCAAATTTCCTGTTATGAAGTAGCAATACAAATAACGGTCCGGTTGGGGGTCGCCACAACACGAGGAACTGTGTTTAAGCGTCGTGGCATTAGGAAGGCTGAAAACCAGTGCCTTAGCATACCAAGTCAGTATTCATAATGCAGACGAGTGTATTATACACCCACGGATGGTTATAGGCATTCAGCAGCAGCCTTGACGTACATCAGCGACTGTGCTGCCTAGAACTCACATCAGGTCCAATGCACATGCCCCGAGTCTCAAATCCTGACTGCCCGCCTATCTCAGAGCGTCGGCCTTTCATACGGCCTCGGCAATAAACTATCCTATAAGCACGCAATCGCGAGTAATAACTAGCTACCGTAATTCCGCTGGTTTGGCCAGCGCCGGCGTAACGATGGCATATGTGTTGTACTGAGACATGCGCCCCTATCCAGTGGCTTATTCAAAAAGTACCACTTCAGCAATTAATTAAGAGCTGGTCTTTTGACGGCAGAAGGACAGAATGCATTGCTGCGTCAGAAACGTGGCGCGATGAGTTCATACAGTCTAGGTCTAGCTGAGCAAAGGCGTCTGTCGTCAATGGACATTAGGTGTAGAAATGCTGCAGCTAATTTAGTTGATGTTGATGACTTGAAGATACGAGAAGGCCGCTCCCGGCACAGTGCAGCTATTCGCGAAGGAATGAAGTCATCGCGGGCCTCACGTGGTTTAGAGTCAGAAATAACGTGTGCATCCTAATAATAACAATAACACTAATAATAATAATAAGTCCTATGGTGCCTCCAGAGAACTCAATTTCTTTCTAGGCACTCTTCGTGTACTTCAAAGGAAACACGATCAAATACAGTAACGGGGGAATATTGATGAACTTCTAGGATATTTTGACTAGCCTTGCAGCCGCAATCATCAACAGCTACAGAGGCTCGATGAACTTGTTTTGCGGACAACCACGTAAATCTGAATTGTGGTAGTCCGGGCTAGGCAGAACGAGGAATGTAGTACGATTTTGAGGTAACCACCGTTGGAGGTATTCATTAATTTTTTACCATGATCTAAAGCAATGAGCAGCTGAGCAAGAGGTATTCCTAATGCAATTTCTTGAACCAGTTAACAACCGTAGAAGCCCTTGAAGTCAAGTAGGCAAGGTCAAGGCCTGAGCCTCCGTGTTATGGCTACCGACTTGCAAGCGAAGGGCTACTGCGTTTGGACATATCGATCGCTGGTAAAATATTCGGCATTAAATGCACCAACAAATGCACCAACAAAATGCTCAAAACGCATCAAAAAGGGCACTTTAAGATAGCAAGCAAGCCTCAGACGTAGACATCGATAGGATATATAGGTCCGGTTGATAGCTTTATAAAGATTTAGGCTTCAAGAAAATCAGTCCTAGCGAACATACAATTTCTCACTACGCCCAGAGAGTGCCCCCTGAATGGCAAACTTAGGGTCGCCAATGGAGTAACGCCAGCACAAAGGGACTAACTCGCTGATCATTAAATGCCTCAAGGCTGTGAGCCGCTCCACAGTGGCCTATGACATGACTGGTTCCTATTCCTGATTATATGCGAACCACAGATTATATTTCGACATCGATAATCAAGCTCAGCAGCTAGCACACTGCCGCTCCCGACTGCTAGACAGACGAAAGACATGGCTTCGCTGATCTTGAAACCGATCAAGCCCGGAGAGTTAGTTTGACTCCTGCGACTTGAGAAACTAAGCAATTTGAAGTGTTTAACAAAGCAAGGATGTTCGAACAGAACCTGACCCTTTTGAAGTGCATGAATTTCGTTAAGTGCGTCGCGCCCGGCTCGCGAGTCGTCTGACGGCTGGTGAAGTAGTAGCCACTTGCATTTCCGCAGAGGCGAGTGACTGCTCGTGCTGTCGCACAGAAGTACCGATCGATTTCCGTTTGCTGCGTTTTTGTATTGAGGCACCGTCGAGTGAATTGCTTTAGGACGATTCATTCATTGTCCAAAGATTGACCGTCCCCGAGATTCCTTTCAGGAGTGTACCTGCTCACCTCTCCCTTTGTCCTGCTTCGGTTCTCTCTTTCTCTCACTTGCTTGCCTCGAAGTCGCGGTACGCATGGTAATAGCGAGGGGCTCGTTGTTGATGACTCTGTCTCAAAATAGGAGGCCTGAAGCTTTACTGCGTATTAAAGAACCCTAGCAAGGCAAGGTCATCTAGCTAGGAGGGATCCTAGCAGGGCTCCAGTTTTGTTTAGGCGACATGCTACGTAAGTGCTCTCTCAACCTCAAATATTCACTCTCACTGTGTCCTTGCAGTCATCCCTGCCAAAGAAGAAATTTTAACACCATATTATAATGCAAAATAGGCTTGCATTAAATAGACTAGGACTGCTATATTTGATAGGATTTTACGAAACGCGTGCCATACGATTTCAAGTCACCAGCTATGGTGCACTCTTTGCAACAAATATATTTACTGCTCACGTCCCTGAAAAGTACTGAATTAAGGATAAAATCGTCCCTAAGGAATTCACTGCAGTGTATAATTGACCTACGCGTTCGTTTGTCAGTGCATTTGGAGCCAAGCTCCACAAAATAACTCTTGTCGCTTGGCATCAAGCACGTGCTATCGCCTGTAGTTGGCACTTGTACTTTATGATCTATTTAACCTATTGTATTATCGGAAATTGATAATGTCTGTTAGCTGGCCTTCCTGGTCCCAGGCAACAACTTATATAATGTCACGAGAACGTTTAATATAAGTTTATTTGCACTTATTTCGTGCGGTGCGAATACATTAGTTTGCCCTATGTAGAAATTCAGAGCATGCAACTGTGGACCTGCGTTCACAGTATTTTAGGCTCCGATACTGCACTCGATTATTTATTGGCAAAACAGCATGGACGAAGACTCTAACAAAGTTGGGCATTCATTCAACGCTTTTGGCGTATATAATATGCAACTAAGAGTAGTATTAAAGTAGTCCAGCAAGCAGAATAGACGAGCTCTCAAAGCTGCTCAATATTAAAGTGTGCAACCTTCTGTTACCTCCCAGAATTCTTTAAGTATGCCGTCTGGTAGCTCGCAAAATTTTCAGACGCCCATACCTGCCTCAGCTGCTGAGTGGAAGGCCATCTTACATCTAGGAAAACGATAAACACACATTTGTTTTCAACCATGCACTTAAGCTAAGCTGGTCTTCAATTTAAAATTCTAAAGCCGTGAGCTCGTCACTTTTCTGGTGACTACGTAAGAAGCCAATGCTAATAATCTCCGACTAGAAACGAGCACTATGCCTTCGTATTAACCGGATAAACAGCACTCGAGGCTCACAATTTTCATTAGCGGCCACTCGTTAGCTATAGACCAGATTCAGACTGGATTCCGTAGCTTGCCAGATACCTCGTTTGAGCGCACAATCGAGTGCTATCGTGGCGATAATTCCGATCAATAAGTGTGGGACCAGCGAGGGGTACTTTGTCCGCTTGTCAAAATTGGCTTGCATGTTGCCCACTATAATTCAATCGCTCGCTTGGCAAAGAGCCACACTGTTGCAAGCCTTTTCATTGGACAGTACCAATACAGGAGTAAACCTAATAATAGTGCGATGAATTGTGTGAAGGATTCCATTATATCAAGTAAGACTGAAATTAATTTTAACGGGAGACTGAATAATTTTAAGTCCTTCTTAGAGAACGCAAAATAGTGAAAGAGAAAATATTTCAACAGAAATCAAATCCATATGAAATTAGTCATCAAACAAAATTCTTGTGAAGCATCTATATTGTGCTCAGCCACTTAATTTTTATTACCGAGCGTACAAATTAAGTTGTCCTTGCAGCTTAATACGAGACACTGTAAATGACGATTCTTCACGATTGATCTTCGATGGCAATTCTTCAGTAAATAGCATTGGACACCTCAGCAGATCATGTGTTCACCAGCTGAGCAGGTTGCTCGGGGTTGGAGGTGCTAAAAGAAACAAATGCTTCCTCTGATGTCTTGAAACATGTAACTCACCTTTCTTTAAATACCCTAACGCATCCGTTTTACAATTGAAGGGTTATTGCGCTGCCGTATGTACCTTGGATGCCTCCTGCAGAGTGGCACTATTTGGCCAACGTGACGGCACCTGCTTGTTATTCGACACGTTCGGCGACAATTGGATGCAATCGGACAGTCGGCAAGCTATGGTGAAATGTAAGTGCACAGTAATGCTTCTGCAACAGTCTCATTGCTGCTTGACTGAGTTGGATGGTTTTCTGCTTTTTCGTGATCTCTGGCTGAAGATAATCTTCAGGAAAAAGCTTTGATCCGTGTGTGATCCAAGAATTTAAAAACTCTCTGGCATAAAATGTCAAGCTAAAGATGTTACACCACACTGTCCTTCAAATCCAGCGGTTTTTTTCAGATATAAAACGCACACCTTGAGTTTAGGACTTTTTGCCAGCCCATTCACCAGTCGCCGAACAAGTTCAAGGTCGCACTGACAGGTACTGGTAAAGAAGCAGACAGCTCGGGCTTGCTGTAGCATGGGGTTGCAGCAGGAGTCTCGATCGGATGTCACAGGTTCTCCTACGACGGCCGGTATCTGTCTTCCATAAAGACACCCCAGCACCTGTCTCAGCTGTCAGCTATCTGAGGAAAGCGGGAAAAACATGAAAGGCGTAAAATAAAAATGCAAAGCTGGCAATCGAACCAAAGCACGGTCAGCACGGCGAACCTGTGGCGAACGTCGGCCACCTTCACAGGATTTACCCAGAAGGCAGGAGTGGCGCGCGATGAAAACTAATTCCTGATGTCGCTGGGTGCAGATGTCGCTGGGTGCTGGGTTGGTGAACGTGTCGCTGCCATGAGCAACTAGGGTCGTGTGATTGTCAGACGTCGAGCTTAGCCATTAGAGATATGCACTGGATATTGGGTGTGGCTAAAGCAAAAGCCTCGACCTTTTCAAAGTCAGCCTACGAGTCTCAAGGAAATCTGTACTGCGTTTCGTGGACCAAGCTCGTCCCCTCGGGCTGTGACCTACCAGAAGTGATGTCTACTGAAATGTCGAGATAAACATTTTGCCATACAAGGTGAAGTCGATGCTGCAGCTGCACATAGTCAGAGAGAAGTTTCTTGTGACTCTGTTTCAGCTAAGTCAGTTACCATTGCCTATAATGCTCAGGGACTGATTGTCTACGCATGGTCGTCTGTCCTATCTTCATTTGAACAGCACAGATATTGCTGGCTTCTTCGCGGTCACATTCAACAATTGCTAATGGTAAAAGACAGTGCTGCGTAAAAACTTACGAACATTTTTTGTAATTAACAGAATATTGAGATTTCTGAAATCCTTCAAGGCGAAGCCCAGTAGGGTCCACTTGGAGCGAGAAAAATCTGCCCTGTTGACGTGGGCAAGGACAATCAGGATAAGGGTGTTGGGCGGCCCATGGCGGCACTCAAATATTGACAGCTCAGGCTGCGAGGCTGAGTGATGATCAAGGGGGTGAAGACGAAGCAAGGGCCGAATCGCCACATCTGGAGCACCGATTCTTGTGGTATCAAGTAATGACTTTAGGCGATTCTTGACCCGTCTAGCACGGCCTACTGATGCATGTTGGGAAAGCTTCATCGCCGCCGGAGGTTGGAGCTGACTTGGGCTCGTCAGTGAGTTGGCCTCACTGACATGGGTATACATCGGAGGCTACCTGCCCCCTATTTCGGAAAGTGAACCACCTAGCTAAAATGGTAATTCAACTTCGTTGCCCAGGTGCGGCGTTATCTTATCTACACAGTTGGGTGAGCTTATTGAATTGTTTTTTGCTAAAATCAAAGCCTTAAAGCCTAGCTGCAAGGTTTTGCACTAACTCTAAGCTTCGTATTGAGCAGGGCAGGAATCATTGAGCTGGAAAGTGAGTTAACATAGAGTGTCAGCTCTTTTCTTGAAGGATTATCTTGCCTGAAAGCTTAATTTTAAGCTGATCTTATCCGATTATCTTATCTTATCTTATCTGATTCTTATCCGGCTTATCCTTTACGAAGCGTGCCAGAATTTTTATAAGTTGCATGGCACTGGTCCATGAAAATCCGTGACCTCTGCATCTGGGGTCCCTGACCTTGTCGTCGAGGTCCATCGCCACCTTCAGCCCTTACCGCCCGCCGGTTCAAGGTTTAGGTGGATCGAGGGTATTCCTCTTTCGGTAAGACCTTGGTGCAAGTTTATTTTTCGTTGATTTACTAGGCACGATAATGGTAAATAAATTTTAATTAAGCAGCTATAGAATTATTTATACCAATCTGGCTGCACTCTTGTTACTTCTAATTTTAAGTAGCCAGGCACGGATGTAGCTATAAGAATATGGAGAGTGTAAGGAAGATATCACTTAAGGTCGTTTCAGGTAAAATTCGAAATCATGACGCTCGTGGTGCGCTACTGCTCTGGTACCTGGACGATTCATTGCTTATGCAACTCCTCCAGTTTTGTGTCGCTGCTTGGTTACGAGTCGAAGCCGAGCGGCAAGTAATTCGCCGAGTCGGTGAACGATCCACTACACTTCTAGACGCATAGTATACTCAACTAACACAATTACTAGATAGGCCTAATTTATTTGGCATGCACCTAAATCCTAGCAATTGTTATCATCTACTAGTCAAGCAAACTAGTGAAACCTGTCAAACCCTAAAAATAACGGAAACATCATGTGCTCATTCTTGCATGCAAACTATTTAGATAATTATATTAATAATAATAATGCATGTGTATAGCGGTAACAGAGAACTGAATCTCTTTCTAGGCACTTTAAATAGGCTGGATAGAAAGCATTACAAAATGATTAGTGATGACATTTAGAAGCAGCGGGCACATTGAAGCAGGCGTATGAACACGAACGACGTATCACAAAGACCCGCTAAATACAGCAACTGGCAGCCACCATTAAGCGATTAATGTGCTGAAGTTGCACCCTTAATTGTATGCAATCAGCTGATATTTAATAATTATATCATACGTGCTACGTTTACAAAAGATCTCGTACTCATTAGGTGCATGAACAACATATGCTTTAATAATTGATACTCCAAATTGTATTAATTAAGTGGGATACACTTTTGAACAAGGTATGGTGTTTTCCTAGGACAATAAGTACATTAGGCTATGTATAATTGTACTCGCTTGCTGCTGCAGTTCTCGCGAAAGATGTTGCCCTGGACTATAAGGGTGGAAAAATTGCAATTTTCAGTCTTTTTTTAGGGAACTCAGGCTTGCAGTCGTCTCTCAGCGTGCAATATGGAGTCGCTCAAGGGACAGCAGTTACAGCCAGTGGGCAGGCACTAGCCACACTATTCAGCTCCAACTCACCGAGGAATGCAAGCCAATGTCAGATGCTTTGCGAACAGGTTTTAACAGATTGCACCATATTCTATTTCAGCGTTGCCTCCTATCAGTGCGTCATACCTCAAGCACCACGAACGTTTACTGTGCCCTTTGCCGATATATTTTTGCAAACGTACTACAAGTTCATCACAGGTGAGTGCATTTAAATAGGTATATTCATTGGCAGTGCCAAAGTGTGCATACACGGATTCCCAAATCATTGATTAATAAAAGGCACTTTTGAAATTCACACAGTATTGCTCTAAAAGACAGGTCCATTAAGTTTTACCTATTATATCATAACAAGCCCTGGGTACATTGGTCACGTGGTACTTCTACAAAACCTGCATAGCTACCCAAAACAGTGACCCTGAATATATATAGGCCTATGCTTTAGCTGCTGCTCTAACTGATTATTCAGTCTGGTAACATCGATAGCAACTTAACGTATCGATGAATTAGTATTTGCACTATGCACTGCTGTGCACCTTGTTTGAGAAACCATCGTGCTACGAAGTTAGCTAGGGCTTAATAATTCACATTTAGCATGATCGCGTTAATGTCATCTAGATGATCAAATAACGTATTAACATAAATGCATGCATTGATGCACACACGTGTACACCTACCTGTATGCGTGCATGAGTGTGTGCATACAATCCTGTATGAGAGCTACTCGTTACGCCGTAGTTCTAACTCACACCATATTGTTTTCTGCAACGTGAGTTACTTCAACCGTTTAAAACATATTAACATTTAGGCTGATTAAGCAGTTTTGTTTTATACGGAATATTGGCGACTTTTTTGGTCGTCTCGCCACCTTTAGTTCTATCAGCAATGGACTAGCCCAAGGCTGTAACCCACGACTGGCATCGGTGCGTGTTCATGTGACGTACAAGGATATTTCAGTTGGTCTATTTAACCATCCATATTGTTTAATAAATAAATGCATGCTACATGAGCTTATTGTAAAATCTTGTACAGTTCATTTAAATGCTTGATAGAAAATCTCAGCCGAACTGCATAGTTCTGTCACCAGCTGGTGGGTTTTATAGCACGTCAGACAGCTTTTGCTATTGCACATACTAATTTCGGTCATGCGTTAAAAGAGTAATTTTTGCAATTACTTTCAAATTTTCCTAAATACTATAAAAATGCAAATATTTCGAGCTGATTTTAGTTCGCGACTAGGTTCGATAGAAATTTGAAATTCGATTCACTTTTTTACAATATTACGACAGACTTTGCATCAAAAGGCTCCTGTGTAGTTACGAATAATTAACGATCGGATAAGAAATCAGAAAGCATTTAAATTGAAGACATGCAAAAATGACCAAAAATTAATTGAAATGACTTTTTTAATTCACAGCTATACTGTACATCAGAAAAACTAGTCTTCCGTAGTGTTTGCGTTATAGAGTTTTTGGAGTGACCCAAGGTCATATAGTCTTTTCTTCTTTCGCTGATGGTGGTGTTTGGTGAATGCTTGACCACCTCATCACACTCACTTTTCACTCATGCAACTACGACTACTAAAATCTACTATCAGATAGCCTCTGAATCCATAATACTTAGAGAAGATAAGGCCAACTTAATATTTAAGTGCTAGCCATGTGTCGGCCTAAAGTAGGGAGAAAATAAACTTAAGTTTGGTGGGTCTAGAGCTGTTAAAAAAGTTCAAAAGACCCAATATGGTTTTCGCGGCAGTATTTGGAAATTCAGGGTTAACCATTGGCTCCAACTCATCATACATGGGTCTTGATAGCCCCGGAGATAAAGTGCTCGCTTATCATGACCGGGGTCGAAGATTTGAATGCTGCAGAGGGCGATCATGCATTGCCAACTGCAGGTGATGGTGATAGCCCCAAATGCTCTTCTACCACTATACAAAAGAGGCTGCTAAATCAGCTTACTAGTTATGGTGTCGCTCCTCTCAGCAATCCCCTTAATCCGCAGTGGGCTCTCCAGCCTGTGGTCGTTCGTATGCTAGTCTGCGGTCTCCCAAAGGCGATGCTAGCTAACAAGGAAACCGGATA
Source organism: Cristatella mucedo (assembly GCA_009760855.2). NCBI lineage: Eukaryota > Metazoa > Bryozoa > Phylactolaemata > Cristatellidae > Cristatella > Cristatella mucedo. The sequence continues at coordinate 277,758 of WPIO01000096.1, read as the reverse complement.
AAGTTGGCATCGAGTCCGATCAGCGAAACTAAATTATTGTCACTTTGAAGTCTCCGACGTCCTCTCTGCTGAAATCCTCGTTTCTCTAAGCGTAAACTGAAGTCTTGACGTCATTGTAATTTCTTTACGGCATAGCGAATGAGCTAGGAGAGCGTATGAGTACATGCTTACATGATGGAACAACACCGCGTTGGAGCTCCTAGATGTCCTGCCAAAGAAGAGACGCCTATTTTATTTATCGGTGGTACTGGCGATTACTCTTCCTCAAAGGGATTGATCACATTTGGACGTAGCAGAGTTTATTTTGAAGAAGAGTTGATTACCAGGTCTATGGCTGCAGTAAGGTCCTGATATATGATAGCGAGTGATACGAGGAATATCTAAAGCTATGAAGTGTAACTACATAGACAAAGCAATAGCACATCGGTTACTTAAAGTCGTGTCAAATTTTTGGGATGGCCTGCTTAGCGGCTCTCTTTAACTTTATATCACCATACGACAGAAACCATTATTGTTAGAATAACGTATACATTTTATTAGTTCACCGCTAATAATTGTAAAACGTACAATGTTTGGAGAATATTTTTCGCCAGATTTCACATGAAAGCTGTGTCTTGATGCATCTCTCTGATGAGTACGCTTGATGCATCTCTCTGATGAATACATGAGTATATTTATCTACAGGGGCTATTGATTTAAACAGAACTGATGCGAGGACGACAATATTATGCCATAATATTGATGCCACTATTGCTATAAATGGCAATACTTTTTATTTGAAGATCTTAATAATTGCTATTCAGTTATCATTACGGCAATAGCATAACTCCCGACGTAGTCTAGCGATCAATCCTAAAGGTAATATATCAAATACTAAACAGTGTCGCATTTAAGGACGATTAAATGGGATTGACTACCGAATTGTTAACTAAAGCGATTATGTTAAAAAATAAATTCAATCGGAAAATATTGACTTGTCAAGCAACTCAAAACCTCAAACGTAAGCTGCATCTGCAAAATATTTTTAAAATAAGTGAGGTTCAAATGCATAACTTATTGGCGCACAATAGTGAAGTGTGTTGAGAATCATGGCAATTTCTAAGCATTTACGGTATAACCACTTGGGAAATGGCTGCCACAGTATTAAGATAAAAGAATATAAAACAATTTGCTGCACATTTTATTAACGGTAATTATTAATTCATATCCTTAATGCTAATTTGATCCTATTAAATTTCAGTACAGGTAATGCATATCAGCTACTATAAACCATTGCCACAATTCTTGTAACATAAATCGGCTGGACCGGACTGATTGGCTGGTTATTGACATAAGCTAGCTTATTAGTTGGCGTGCATTTTAAACTGCAGTAGGAGACTGAGGTGCAATATTTCACTTTAGCAAGCACGGTAGGTGCAATTCGTATCTCTTTTCAACATAATGAATGCTCAATAATAGGCACTGGCTATTCATTAAATAAATTCCTAGCATATTGAGCATAATGTGACCTTTCAACTTAATGAGTATTAAAGTAACCACTCGACATTTAAATGCATTGCATGCACGATCCGATACTCGGGTACTTAAGTGTCCAACTGGATTTTCGACTGCAATGCTTATTGATCTTTTTACGCATCCCTCTCTTCATTATATAGGGGTGTCCAAGAACCGTTGTGTAATTCATGAACAAACCATACTTGAAAGCGATACCATGCTGCTCCAGCTAAAGGCAAAATTGGAAGTAAAAATGATTTCAATAATTGAAAAATTTATGGATATGGCGTTCTATGTTCAACTCTCAAATTGCACTCGGACTGTAATGATTTCGCTTCCATGTGACAAGTTGCCTGCTCAATCTCTAATCCTATCTAAACCGAAGGCCACGCCAATCAATGGATCTGATAACTAATGTATATATATATATATATATATATATATATATATATATATATATATATATATATATATATATATATATATATATATATATATATATATATATATATATATATATATATATATATATATATATATATATATATATATATATAGTTAATATTGGCTAGGATTATGTGCAAAGTGAAAGAAAACGTCTAGTGGTTGAATGCTCTTTTCTTGGCTTCGACGTGAATAATGGTTAATAAATGCCAACCTTACAGATTACTGATACTTTTCAAACGCAAGTAAGCCTTTTTTATGGTGCAATATCCACAAACAAGTTTCCCTTTTGGATATAATGCACAGACCTTATAATTTTTCATTTCAGATATCAAGTTCAGTTATCTTTAAAATCTTAAATCAAGTCTATTCACTATCGCAGCGGAGCTGTTGGCTAATGAAAAAGCCACTATTAAAGTTGAACTGATGCCCCTTTGTCTGGAGAAATTTTAGTGCAATAATTTCCACACAGGAATTTGAGCGTAAAAGAAAGACAACTAAGTCTATAAGGCGAAATTAGTAAGTATATAATTTTTAAAAGACAAATTTCGTTCTCGTTCACAAACGCTGGATGGATGAAACGCTCATGGCTAAAAAGTTTACCTGGAAATGTATCTCCGCCTGTAACTCCACAAATCCACAACGACTATGTGAGTGTTACGCAGAAGAGTTTTGTATAGCCCACTCACTGCCTAAGTGAACTTTGGAACAAATTTGGCAGCCAACAGACTATATCTCACGCTCCAAAGAGAAAATGGAATGCGTGGCAGAGTCGGGAGAGTAGTTGAGGTAGTGAGAAGAGAGTCCTAATTAACGTAGTGAAAACTTCAATGTAAAAGACTGCGAGCTAACTTTCAGTGGTTCTTTTCTAAGGTTGTATCCGTTGAGCGTGAAGGCTATTTAGCAATTCCTCATCTGCTGTGGCATCATAGCTGATGAATGCAATATACAAGCAAAAAGCAAGTCACATCAGATAAACCTATCAGCCCGCGTACTTACAGAAGTTTATGAGCCTTTCCATTGGATACATTTACGCCAGAGACATTAATGAATCTGTTCCTTACATTTTTTCTAGCTATAAAGTTTGACAAGTAATGTCAGTTTCAAATAACACTTAATTTTATTAGAAAATTTACTGTTCAAAATTGCAACAATCATAATAATAGATATTACCGAAAAATTTGAATAGCAACCTCAAAGAATGGAATCTCTTTCGAGACACTTTACATACGATGTAAAGAAACCATGAACAAATAATTATTCGTAAAGTTATCAAAAGAACCTTGGTTATCTGAAGAGAACTCTGTAATGGACAAGAGACGCTATCAGCGCATGGCATCAGTAGGGGGAAAAGATTAAGGTGCTTGCCTAGGCCTAGAGATTAAGTTGAATGCCTTTATTGACCGAGGTCAAGGTACACGGTACAAGGTACTACTATAGTCAGATGTATCGGCAGAATACCTGACGTGCTAATAACCTGCCGCCGAATTTTAAATACTCTTGTAGCGCGTTTTAATTTCACGACTGAACGCAGGTCTTTACTTTAAGCTCCTGGAGAAAATAATGCGACAGTCAGCATTTTAAGGCATTTAAAGAGTTAATTGGGATTACATTTTAAGCATTTAATGAGTTAAATGGGAGGCGAACGTTTTAATCCATCAAACTTCTGATATCCCCGAGTGAGAATACCTGATTACTGTTTTGCTTGCGAATAAAAATACGCCTATTCTTAAGAATAACATTTGCTCGTATGTGGTATTAATTCTGTTACCGGGCAGATTTCGATAGTCACTGAAAAAGAGCCTTCTCATCAGACAAAACGTGACAGACGCTGAAAAACCTAGAATTAAGCCAGGCTACCGTTGAAGCTTTCCGGCATTGACTTAGCCAAGAAATAAGATTGAATGCAAAACAGACTTCCGTAAACATATTCAGATTTATTTTGCGTCACTTGTTCTTTTTTACCAACCTGAAAGAATGTTGCTGGTAAACTTCTTGCACGAATAATATCGCAATTACTTGCTTCAGATCTTTAGATGAGGGATAAGGCATAACTTCAGTATACTCTACGTTATTTGCTTGCATACAACGTCGAGGCTAATCAGAGATCTGCTTGTTTGCCGAGCCAATAATCAATATCATATGAGCAATCAATAGCGTATCATCATAGCTTTTTAAAATGGCATGAAGGACTGTTTTCTTTCAGCCTTCAATACTTTGAGACGTTTGAGCTGAAAATCTTTGTATATTGAAATGCTATACTGCCTCCTCTTCGTATACTACTATGCCTACACTTGCCGAACAACATGAAGTTTGTGAGCTCATTAGCCACTGCATTATGAACATAAAACGCAGAGATTCTAGCGAGTAGTACTCATGACCCGGCAGTCTAAGTCTACCACGCCAAGTTCATTGCGCCGTGTCTGCCATGAAATTTTACGGCGTGGACACAGGTAAACGCGTAACGAGTGATTCTTTTTAACTTTGACAGTTAGCATGGCCACACAAGCTGCATATTCCTACTCAGTCCTACCTTACGACGTCAGCAACGTGTCTTGGTTGACATTTTCTGTGCAGTCTTGCAATGACGCCCACATTTCTCTGCAGCCGGCCACATCGGGAATTAATTCGTAAGTACAACCTCTAGCCTTCATTTGAAAGCTGGAAGTTTCCTGCTATTAGCTAACAGTTCAAATTGAATAGCACATAGAATTGATCTTGAATTTGCTGTGTCTGGCGGCTGATGAAATTCAGTGCTAGGAGTATGAAATTCGCTAACCAAAGTAAGACCATATGACCAGGGTTTAATTCAGTGTCGATTAGATAGTAATAACAGTTGCCTAATCACCATTAAGCAACTCCTATTTGCTCTATGGTGCATCAACGAATGACTTCAGTATTAGCTAAGCTACTGACTTAAGTACATATATTACGTATTTATAATAATGTTAGAGCTACGGATCTCTTTTCTATTGGTTAAGACCTTGAGCAGAGTTTACGGGCTATCTAAATTGCTCAATTTTTAATATATCTTAAAGTTTATTTGAGATTCATTTACGGGAAATACAATCGCGCTATTATAGATTCGCGTGTTGCTATTGAGACGCGAGGCTGCGTTTTTTGTGCACGTACCTACAAAACTATAGGTTCTTTACTCTCACGTGACTGCTTTCCTTTTATTTCTGGACTGAAAAAACAATTCAATCTTGCAAAGCAATTATTTAGTATTTAAGCAATGCAAAGTATGTGATTTTTCCCAGCGAAGCATACAATTTCTTTTGGCAAGTTATAGCATCCACTGAAAAGTCTCTGGGTACCGTCCTTCGAGAGCTACTCGGTAACAGTACTTAATTAGGTAAATGATCAATTGTAATTTTAATATTAGGCAATTTTAAAGCGGCTTAGAAGAGCAATTATATTAGCCTACTTAAAAAAATATTAATTTCTCGTAATTAGAGCTGAAACAGTCTCAGGTGCCCAGGCAAAGCATGTAGGAATCATAAAATACAAGCTCCGCGATTTTCCGGTAAAACTGGGTGTGAAAGATGCGTCATTTGCTTAAACTTAAACAAACCTTTAAGTTTATTCAGCAATAGAAGCCGCAAATGGGCGTTAAACATGCATCCATGCAGCACCTACGGCTTGCGAACCTTTGAAATTGAGTAAGGAGCGTGTGACGATGGCGACTTCTCGACCGGTTTTGATTGATCAGGGGGGGGGGATTGAAGATGGAGAAACCTATCTGTGCAGCGTCGGTTAAGGTCTGGTAGTTCGTCACTTTCAGCCAGGTCTTGGTCAATGCGACCAAGTAGAGGTTGCCGTCTCTAAAAAAAGTCGTGCATTCTTAGCGGTACATTGCAGGTTGAGCGATAATTCCAAAGACCAGTGACACGATGAGCCACCGGCTTTATAGCCTGGTGACTGCTAAGCTAAAGTTATTCCCAGCAGCGCTTTGTGGGTGAACGAGAACGTGAGCGACAACGCATGGCGGCGTGAGACAAAGCTTGGGATAGCAAGCAAAAAGTCGGGCTTTCGGCCACACGGGTCACGGCCACCGCGGTCGCCGAACCTAGGCCGTCTTTCTTTGATGCCAAATTGAAGACGCTGGTGCGAGTGCAGCATGCATTTTAGAACGATAGGGAACTGATAAGAGGCAAGGACGAAACATTAGCGCATAATCTAAGGGCGCCGTTGCAAATCGCCGAGCAATTACGATGAGAGCACTTAGCATGTAATAATTGAAAAAGATTTGTATATTCTTTGTGCGATCTAGGGTATCCTATGAGTTTGCTATTGGAGGCTGGGGCAACAGCCAGACCTGTGTCCGCCGAGTCCTTCAAGGGTCATTGCTGGCCTGTTCAAGCGGAGCTTACCTCAACTGCAACTCGCCCAGGTAAGAGCTGGACACACCATCGGAGATCATCCTTGCTTGCCAGCTCCCCATGTTCATGTGCCAGCTGAACTACTCAAGCACCAGCTCCAAAGCTCACGAGCCAGCTGTAGCTCCATGCACTAGCACCACTGCTAACACCACAGCTCCACTGCTCCGCTGCTCATACACCATCTCCACTGCCCCCAGTAAAGACGGTAGTGAAGGAACTGTCCGGCCTGGACTTTAGCTACCGCCGGAAGATTAGCCTCGTCCACGTATTGGTTTCCAATGATTTTCATTTCCATCTCTCATATTTTAAGAGAATTTTTCACAAAGGGCAGTTTCCCTATTTTTAAATAGATTTCACGTAGGCTTTGCACATAGCATATGCTACGACCGAGCAATCTCTTGATTGCAAGTCAATCAAATACATTAATTCATAATTATGTTACTTTGAATTGACATGAACACAATTTTTTTTTATTCAAACAGTCCATTTTGCAGTGCTTCTATAAACGCATACACACACACATACACACACTCAAACACACACACACACGCGAGCGCACACACACACGCGCACACGCACACACACACACACACACATGCGAACGTGGGCACACACACACACACACACACACACACACACACACGCACGCACACACAGAGCGGACCTTCGGCACCGATCACCGGCGTCCGGCAACGCGTCAGTCTTCTCATGATTCAGTATTTGGCTGAAAGAAAGTGATAGGACGTGAAAATCAAACACTTGTCCGTAAAGCACTGGGCGAAAAGTCAATGACACTCTATTCAGATCAGTGTATCATTGACCAATTAGATCTCTCGTCACTGCAATTTCGAGAGTGGTCACGTGCTATTAGGAAGCTTGTAACGTCACCAGCTGACGTGAATGCAGTGACGAAGAAAAGATAACGATATTTTATAGAACTCGAAGATTCTTCTACTAATATTAATTTCGGACCCAGAAGTGCCGTATTTCTTTGTTACTAATATAATATATTATGACACTAATCGATAATAATTATATAAATCTAATGTAAGCCAAGCGTTTTATATCCTGATGTGAACCATGCAATAAGCAGCCTGTGACTTTTCAACCTCCTACGAAGCGTGACCATTCATTCCCTCACCTGTGAATAACAAGGCAATTATTCACCAAAATTTAAAGAGATGATTCGATACTCAGAAGTAGTCATGAAACGCTCTGGCATACTGTGCATAACTATTCAGTGAATAAACCGCTAGAACTCGGTGGCAGTTCTCGACTATTAATGTCGTTGCTCCGATCAGGAATGACCTGTCAAAATCTTCCCGAAAGTCCTCTCTCTCTCCTCCCACGATCTTGTATCCGCCTCGCTCTCTCTCTCTCTCTTTATCTCTCTCTCTCTCTCTTTCTCTCTTTATCTCTCTCTCTCTTTCTCTCTCTATCTCTCCCTCTCTCTCTCTCTCTCTCTCTCTCTCTCTCTCTCTCTCTCTCTCTCTCTCTATCTCTCTCGCTCTCTTTCTCACTCTCTCTCTCTCTCTCTCTCTCTCTCTCTCTCTTTCTCTCACTATCTCCTGCTTTAAAGTGAAACAAGTAAATCCAAGCCAAATCTCACATACCCTGGAGCCTTCTCCACGCATCCAGCAGTTGTCACGATTAAAAGATCTCTTTTAGACAAATCAAAGGTCGCCATCCCATTCTCATTTTTCGCCGTCCCCTGAGATAACGTTGCCATCAGCAATGTCCAAAATATGGAAAATAGAAAATAATACTTTGCTGTAGCTCTTAAAAAGCTTAGATCTTATAAGACGAACAGAGACATGGCGGGCGTGCGAGTGGTGCAGTCACACTAGTATTCTTTCCTCTTTCACCAGGGAACAGTGCTCAGTGGAAGACTGACTCTATTCGTGAATGTTTAATGGCTGAGACCAGACCACGTGCTGACTACTCTAGTGTCCATCGGTACCAGAGATGTGGTTTCAAGCACGTCGCATACATGCGAGTTCTTGCACAAGGCAGTGATTACTTTCGGTTGCACTTGCCTGCATTTGGTCACAATGCACTTACAGCTTGATTCTTGTCAATTTATCAGCAGTTCACTCCGAACAAAATTTTCATATCCTAACAGTGAAGCCATTATTACTGGGGGGTCGAAGACTTAAGGCAAATAAGCATAGGAGTCGGGTTTGAATAGTCACTCAGTGGTCCGCAGGAAGGCGTTACACTCACTAGGTTACACTGTGTGCATAACTTGTATACATAATTTCCAAATTATCCCTCTCCAATTCAGGAACAGGTGCTCGCTCGTCACGACCCAGATAGCATGTTACAGCCCTATAATGGCTGATGCTTTATTGCTCATCTGTAAGTCGAGTGATGGCCGTTCAGGCTCTTGTACCGCAGTATTTGAGGCCTTACGATCACCCTTGACCTTCACTTTGCCTTACAGCCAGCTGTGGATTTCATGGACCGGCGGCGTCCTCAAATTTGGACAAGGAAACATCGTTGGCCAATCGACGGCATTCAGCTATTCGGACCCTGCACCATACCCGGTCAAAGCGATTGCTTTATCCGGATATGGTGATAGCCCCGGCTATTGGACGCTTCAACTGCCCACCTATGGCGTTGGCATGGTCTAGAGCCTGTGAGGGCGAAATCTTGTATTCGCTTTTGGGTCGGGCTTTCTAACCGCATACGGAATAAGTGATGTCAGTCTCGATCAACTTCCCAGCGATGTAGGATTATGAGCACTCTCTGGTGACTCAAAAAGGTCTAGATGCCTTCTTGCGACCGTCTAAGCAAGACTTAGCCGATAAACAATGACGGCTCTACTACATGCAGAACTTAAAGAATGCGTGCACTTTAATAAGGTTCTTCTTTCAGAAAAATTGAAACTATTTATTCCGTGTGCTTTGCACTTTATGACTTTTCGGTTCAACCTCAATTACCTATATATAATAATCGATCGTTTCATTTGCGACAAATTTGTTCACTGGTTTCATCAAATACATATTTTATTCACCTTACAGTTCGCTCATTTCTCAAGGCACTAACGTAGTCTGACCTTAAATTTCGTACTTGCGCACTTGTTTTAAAAGGCAAAATATTTCATATAATTTACTCTACTTCAGGTTACTACCAACGTGATGTGACTAAGTGCCTTACCAATTGATCTATTTGGTTTAATAAATAATAGCACTGCAATCTTCAAAAAATAAGGTGTAAATTTACAGGTTAGTTTAGGGTCTACGGGAATGTTTATTTTAAAATTGAAATAATTCAAAGCTAATCGTTTAATTTCGATTTAGTAATTACCAGTTTCATTAAATAGTCAGCATTGCCTTTGGCTGGTTTAAACTTGATCCTAAGCTAGCCTAACTTTCAAAGATAAGAATTTCAAACTTTCAAAATAAGGCAATAGTAAACAGGTAAAATATGTGACTCTTAATAATTGGTCCTCTACTTTATAATTCTCCTATAATCTCTTGTCGTATCGCTATCGTGTCGGTATCCCACATGCTGGAGGATCTGTAGATAACCGCAGGCAACACTGCCCGGAAATCTTTCAGCACCACGGCAGGCTCCCTCTTAGCTCTCTCTGAACTTTGACATTGGGAAAGAGCTATTTCAAAAATGAGAGCCGAATGATAGAAGGCACGATGAATAACGACGAAATAGCGAACCAATCGAGCTCTTTCACTCACATCCGGCTTCACGTGAAGCAAGGAACTAACTTATTAGTTATATGCAAACCCAGTGGAATTCAGAAACTGGAGAGGCACGGTGAAATAGTACGTGGCACGAGTGATGGAACTGGAAAGAGGGTGCTAAGGCACCCTCGATGCAGAAACGCGTGCCTGCATGATATCTTCCAGTTGTGGTAGAAGTAGATTTTGAAAGGAAAGTAGAAGACTGGATGAAGTGTGGTTGGCTTCAGCTATTGCAAAAGAAATGCTGCTGGCGGATTCCTTTGATGGTCTTGATGCCCTCGATTCCCTTGATGGTCCGAAGCAGCAAAGTGAGGCCTGTTCTCGATTATCACTAGCTCAACCACTTCGCCTCCAGTCACAGTGCTGATGGAGACGTGTGAAGTGATAAATTGTGTACGTGGCGATGAATGGGACGCAATATAAACATCGTGGACCTCCGTAAGGCCCATTTGCAGATTCGCATAGACTCACCATTGTAGAAGTTCCAGGGTGTTGACTTTCATGGCCGTCGGTACTGCCTGCCTTGCCTAGGTTTCGGCCTTAACGTCCAAAGATAGTGAATGATGTTCTGAATAAGGTACTGTTCATGAAATAACAAGTCAGATCATGCACTGATTGGTATGTGAAGGATATTTTGGTGAACAATGATATAGTCTCAAACGACCATGTGATAAAGCCGCTCCACAATTACAGACTTGATAGTAAGCCACCCGAGAATAAGTATCCACCAGGTGGTGGTCGTGGGCGGTCGAGTCCTAGGCCTCCGTGTCGACAGGAAAAGCAGTGAGCTTGTATGACACTTAGATAATGCAACAAGCTCCATGAGATCCGTACAGCCAGCGATGACGCGGTGAGAGCTATTTTCTTGATGCGGGCTGCTCGCTCGTCATTCGCTGGTAACTGGATGGCTATGACACTTGCAGTTACCTCAATCTTACAGCCAGCGACGGAGACTGGGACAACATGGTGCCCAATGAAGATTGGCAGGTGGCTAGTGTTATTAGTGGAAAGTAATAGTGCGATGCGAGCAGCATTGCCACTCGAACTTGTCTTGAGATCTACGGTATTGTGGTTGAATATGCCTCGTGGATCCGGAAGCCGGACGATACCTCCTATATGAACACTGGTAACTTAGAAGCCGTCATCAATAGCCTTATCACTGCAGTTTTGTGGGTCTTCTAAATGTTCCAGTTGTTACTGGTTCGCGTATGGTGTTCGGTTGGCTGAATTTATTGATCGACGGGGATAAACCAGTACGGACACTCGCCATGGGAGAGGCAACAGGACACTATACTTGGCGAGATTGTGTTACTTTGATGCTGATATTTTCAGAACCGACGTAGTACCAACTAACCATTGATGTTCGAGTTGCGCATCGGTAGATATGTCTCCGATTTCGTGGCATCTAGGTAGTTTTGAAGTCACTGAACACTGGTCTTGTCTTGCCGTCTATTAAACACACTACCTCGACGAGAAATATTTCAAGCTGGTGGACGGTGGGCCCGGCCGAATTGTGACGCGGGGGCACATTCAATGCCAAGAGGTTAACCTTCTCGCATGAGTGCTTACTAAAATCTCTTGAGTTAGAGGTCCACCTGCAGCAATCCTGATGGATAACGGTGTTTCGTTCCGCTCGGAGTCAGTTTGTCTTCTCTTGGAAGGCTAGGGTGTTGAGACCCTGTACCGGCGTGCCGACCAACCTAATGGCAACGCATTGTTAAACGCACGCATCGGACTATCAATGGCATGGTTTCCCGCACCGGTTGATGCATGTTAAATATGGTCTATTGGGGACACTCGGCACCAACTGAGAAATAAAGGGCAAACAAGTGCCTCACATGCAGGTATTCACATATGAATGTATCGGCGCCCGATCAAGCTTAAAAAGCTAGCTCTGAAGCGCTCAATCTCCTATCAACTATAAGGCACGCCAAAGAGCTCTTGTGAAACTGCCCGGTGCACAGTGACCCGGAGAGACCGTAACCTCGGAAATTCATGGCTTAGGAGTTGAGTTTGACGGAATCAAAAGGCAGATGGCGGACACTAGGCCAGTACTGGACGCGTAGCCGTTATCATCTGCTCAGCTGCCATTGCCTTTGCCGATACGAGGCGACGATGATCAGCAGGACAGGGTGGAGGAAATGGGCAGCCGCAAGTGTCGCCAGCAGTCGGAGCTGCAGCCCTCGCATTGGTTCTCCGACTAAGTCGTGGACTGATATGGATAGATATAGGTAGGGGTGCATGTGATTTCGTTTATATGGCGGTACCGTTCCTGATCGGTTTTCGAGTGGGCCGTGACACGCGATGCTGTATGTGGTTAGTGAGTAGAATTTTGGTTGCTGGGCTGAGAGGGCACCGTCTCGTGAAGTGATGTTTGTGTTTTGCTTTGGTTTTACTTTTGTCGCTGCTGAGATTGGAGATCTTGAGATCGTGGGAATGTGGCCCTGTGTGCGGTTTTTATGAATTTTGTGTGCATGATTTATTGAGAATTACTATTTTGTGAGGTTATATTGTCTATGAAGTGAGAAACGGCCTGCATAAATGGGCTAATGTAGCGTTTGAAGTGAGTTGTGGCCGGCATAGAAGAGGACGGTGGAGGTATAGGCACAGGAGAAGACTCTTGTGAGCCGTCTCGCTAAAGCCCAAATACACAGTCGCTCTTAGACACGAAGGAGTTTCCGTAGTGTCACTTGCTTGCTATTGGGCGTAAAAATTGAGTGCAATGTTGCTCGTTCGCCTCGGCTTGTCGCACTTATTCAGAAGCGTCCTAATTCAGCGACTGAGCTAGTAGTTCTCAATCGAGGCTCAGCCTTCAAGCTCACGGCTCGTAATCGTGGGAATTCTAGCCCTCCTGAAAAACGCGTCCGTCCTCGGACATTTGGTTGCTCATAGGTGTAGTGCCTGTGACAAATCAATTACTTGCAGAATCTAGATGTCGTTTCGACCGCTGATTGGAGCCTGTGATTAGGGAAACCCGGGAATAGCTGTTTTCAAGACGCTGGTTGTATCGTCATATCACCATAGGCAACTGGCCCTCGAATGAGTTATAGAAACACCAATGCATGCCATTTTTATTTTAATATCGGCTGTCGGTAGCCGTAGTTGAGAACTACGGCAAAGATAATAATAGCAATAGTAATACACATTATAAAGCGCCCTCAGAGAAATTGATCTATTTCTAGTTGCATTACATTTGCTGCAAAGGAAGCATGATCGAATAGTTAGCGGTAGTGTGGCCAATAAAAAACAAGAATAACATGGTTAGGGTGAAATGTACAGCATTAGCATGCAAATAAGGTAAGCAGCAGCATGCACAGTGTCAGCACGGAATAGCACGTAAAGGAAAAAATCACAGGGACTCACCAAATGATAACACAGCGTTTATCGTAGAACAGATGGGGAAACATAAACCAGAGCGAAACCGGTTCTTCCCGCTGGCAACACAGGTGACTGAAGCGAAGGTCAATGGAGCTCAAAGGACGAATAGCCTTTTTTATCAAGAGGCGTAAAAAATAATTTAAAAACGTGATCTCAGCAGGAGATGAACAAAGATGGACATTGACATTTTAAACGCCAAGTCGGACAGTCCAGCTGAACTATACGTATTGAACTATACGTATTGTATAAAGTAAACTTCGCTTAGTTCAAGGGATTTTGCTGGTCAACTACGATTGCACACTTGACTATGTAAGATGTCTTCTAAAACTAATTTAAACCAACGAAGAATTCTCATCCGAATTGCGAACATCGTATACGGAAACGATACAGCTAAGACCTGTTTCAAGCTATTCTGATTGTTATTTGAACGCAGCGCGTAAGAAATTACGTGCCTATGGACATCTAAACGCTTTTCGTTTCGGGCTGCTGGGTCTCCCACGCCGGCTGCTGCCTTAACTACACCGGCGGCTAGTAACCTGCTTGTTAGTTATGATCGTCAGCAGCTGTTATCGCTTCGTCATCGCAGATCAAATGCATTCCTAGATGTTAATGTTGTTGCTAAGATTCATGAACTATGCATTAACAAAAGAAAAGCACCCGTAGCTGCCGCAGTGGCCGGAACCGCCAGCTCAGACGCCACTCATTGGGCGGGAACTGCTAGCTGAGTACCCGCTCGTTCGGTATTCCTAGCATTGTCTCGAACCGCTCAGCAAGCTCTCCCACATGCATCACTGTAAATCTCTCTAACTTAGTGGTCGTCAGGCCTGTTTTAACTCCATCAGCCAGACTTAACTCTTGCCTTTGGGATCCTCGCTCAATGTGCAATAAACCTCTGGTAATAAGCGACCTCATTTCTGAAAATGATATCGACCTGCTCGCCCTAACTGAAACCTGGCTGAAATCGATAAACTGCCCGACAATTAAAGACGCAAATCCATCTGGTTTCTCGTTCTTTCACACCCCTAGACCAATCAAAACTGGAGGAGGAGTTGCTATTATCGTGCGCTCAAAATTCAACTTCAAGCCATTTGCAGTACCCTCGAAGCAGTCTTTTAAATCAATTGTCTTGGTCTCACCCGAAAACAAGCTACCGATAGTGGTAGTAGTCTATCGCCCACCAGGTACCAAATCCTCCTTTATCTCAGATTTCTCCGATCTCATTTCGATTCTGTGTGCAAGAAATCAATCCTTCCTCGCTATGGGTGATTTCAACGTTCACTTTGATAACTTATCTGACGCTTTCAGCACCAAATTTCGTGCATTGACTGACTCGTTGTCTCTTGTGGCTCATGTGCATGGCACTACCCACAATCAAGAGTCACACTCTCGACCAGATTTTCTCCTATAATTGCACTTTGTCATCACCAATTATTACCAAATCCTGCTTATCTGACCACATGCAGATCTCATTCAATCTACAGTGTGTGCCCACATCCTCCTCTAAAATAACCTGTGAATCGCGAAACCTCAAGACCCTTGACATCGATGCTGTCCGTGCGAGAATATCTGCTTCGACTCTGCTGCTCATTCCTCCCTCCGATCTGTCATCATTGGTAGATAGCTACAACAAGACACTAGCTGACACGCTCGACGAGTTTGCACCTCTGACAAAGCGCACTGTGCGCCCCCGCCCAGACGGCCTATGGTTTATCACAGACATTAAACTAGCCAGGTCTACTAAGCGCAAGCTTGAAAAAGCGTACACAAGATCAGGACTAACTGTCCATCGACAGGCGTATGAAGACTACTGTAATTCGTACCAATCGATCCTAGCAAAGGCCAAGTCTAGCTTCTATAGAAACATGGTTGAATGAGAGATGCACAATCCAAAAATGCTGATGTCGACAATAAACCATCTCCTCAACTGTTCCCAGATTAGCTCCTTACCTGATGATCCTTGTGATGATCTAGCCGATCGCTTCTCTCGATTCTTTGTGCAGAAGATAGACAAGATCAGGGAATCCATCCATGCGATGACAATCTCCCCGCTAGAATGCTGTTCCTCGGTTACTGGCTGCACCTCAATGTCTGCATTTAAGCAGGTCACTAATGATCTAGTCCTAAAGTTCATATCTCAATCAAAGAAGACTACGAGTCCTCTGGACCCTTTTCCCACTGTCCTGCTCCTACGTAACATTGATCTGCTGCTGCCATGCATAACTAACATCATTAATATGTCATTAGCCTCAGGCCATGTCCCAGCACCTTTCAAAAAAGCTGTAGTCAGGCCTCTCCTCAAGAAAGCAACACTAGACCAAGAGAACTTGAGCAACTACCGCCCAGTTTCCCTTCTACCACTTTTATCAAAGACACTGGAACGGATAGTGGCAGACCAGCTAAACTCATATATCGAAACCTCACACCTTGCTAGTAAGTTCCAGTCCGGCTTTAGAGCTAATCACTCCACAGAGTCGACATTGCTTAGGGTGTACAACGACCTACTTAGGAATTCAGACATTGGTAGAGTGTCACTGCTTATTTTGCTCGATCTTTCGGCAGCTTTTGACACCATTGATCACAAAGTTCTTCTAGAGCGCCTCTCATCTGGCCTGGGCATCACTGGCACTGCTCTGCAGTGGTTCAGGTCCTATCTCAGTGGGAGACTCCAGAGTATTGACGTAAATGGTCTAAGATCATCTGAAGTACCTCTGAAATATGGAGTACCAAAGGGCTCCGTGCTAGGTCCGGTTCTTTTCACGGTTTATACTCTGCCTCTTGCTGATGTGATTGCCAAGCACAATCTAGGCTTTCACTTCTATGCGGATGACACTCAGTTGTACCTTTGCTTTGATCCCTCCCAGCCTTCGAGCACCTCAAATTCTCTAAACTCATTTGCTGCATGCATTGATGACATCCGCACATGGATGGCAGCAAATTTTCTTACATTAAACGATGACAAAACCAACATACTAGTCATGGGCAAACCCAGAGTGATTCAGAAATTGGAAAAGTTGATGCTAAAATTGGCTCTGCCAGCATATCTCCTGTCGAATCAGCTCGAAATCTAGGTGTTTTATTCCAAAGTGACCTCTCGTTAGATGACCATGTCAGCTCCACGGTCAAATCTGCCTATTTTCAGCTTCATAATATTGCTAACATTCGGGCTTGTTTAGATAAGGATACCACGTCTAAGTTGGTCCGTGCATTCGTGACATCTCGTCTAGACTTCTGCAACTCACTGCTTACTGGCCTACCAGCATGTACGATCAGACGATTGCAGCTGGTGCAAAACTCCGCAGCTAGGCTTGTCTGTCGTGAACGTCGCAGTTGCCACATTACTCCACTTCTCGCCGACCTGCACTGGCCACCAGTCAAGCAACGAATTGATTTCAAGATTTTGTCGCTCACTTTTAGGTCCCTTCATTCTATGGCTCCAGCCTATCTCTCAGATATACTCCCCCATCAGGCCAAGCATCGGAACAACCGCCTTTCGGAATCCAACAGTCTAGAAATACCTGGTACAAACCTCACATCCTTTGAAGACCGTGCATTTAGTTCGTATGCTCCCAAAGCCTGGAACTCCCTCCCGATCTGCGTCAGAATATCCCCTGACCTGACCACATTTAAAAGAAACCTAAAAACACACCTATTTAGGACAGCATTTAGTGGGTCCCTGTGATTTGTCCTTCACGTGCTTATGCGTGCTGACACTGTGCATGCTGCCACTAACCACATTTGCATGCTGACCCTGTGCATGTCACCCCTAACCATGTTATTAATTTTGTTTGTTTTTTAAGCATGATTTTACTTACCATTTAATTGCATTTCCATTTGCATCAAATGTAAAGCGCCTAGAAAGAGATTAAGTTCTCTGTGGGCGCTTTATCAAGTACATTATTATTATTATTATTGTTATTATCCGGACAAAAAACACGAGAGTGATCACTTTAAAGGCACCGATTTTCAACTGACTCAAGAGGATCGAAAACAACTATCCTATCCAGACTGGAGAGACACCAAATTAAGAAAACAATTTATTTAATCCCACACACCAATGTTACAACTATAACAACACCAACGAAAAATATTTTGAGCGTCATCGTTAGTTCGCTGAAGCTCAGCACAAAACTCGGGCAAGTTGTGCTCTTCTCGCAGCATTTATGCTCAAGACAGAGCAGAGTGGAATTTGTATTTAGTTCAGAAACTATATCCTGTAATCAATACTCCCAAACATACAAGAGCCGCTCAAAACCGGAATCAAATAAAGATTTAAATCATCCATGCACACAGAAAGCAGGGATGCTGTATCTCTTATAACGACCATATATGCGAGCCAGAGGAACATAGCTCAGTGACAATAATACTAACTGAATGGGCTCATAAAAATACTATCGAAGAAATCAGTAACCAGTAAGATGTGCTGTTCAATTATTATAATGTTAATCGCTTTTCCATAGCCTAATACGACATGAGGCTAGGAAATTCTCTGAATCCATAATGCAACAATGCTATTGTAATCAATTCAACTCGCCATTAAGTAACCCATAATGGTTAAACATATAGTCAGGCTAGAAATCAAACACCCCGAAAGTTGCTGCAAGAGATCAACATTATGCCACATACCTGTCAAAGGCAAACCCGAAATTACACTGTTCGGCTGCCTGTTATTTCCATTACTCTTTTTTTACATCGTAGCTTGAAAACCACAAAGACACCCATAATGGCACGAACGCTAGTACTTGCCAGTAGATCAGCAACTATAACCAATCGACAGACTCGGCTATCGTGTTTCCAAAAATCTCTACACTATTAATCGTTGAGCAAGGTAACCTACATTTGGTCATGTGAGCCTATACAACCTATCATACAGCTACCCTGCTCGTGCCAGCTAACTACTACTTATATAATAATAATAATAATTATAATGCACTTGATAAAGCGCTCACAGAGAACTTAATCTCTTTCTAGGCGCTTTACATTTGCTGCAAAGGGAAACGCAATTAAATGGTGAGTAAAATCATGCTTGACAAACAAACAAAATGAATAACATGGTTAGGGGTGACATGCACAGGGTCAGCATGCAAATGTGGTTACTGGCAGAATGCACAGTGTCAGCACACCTAAGCACATCAAGGACGAATCACAGGGACCCACTAAATGCTGTCCTAAATTGGTGTGTTTTTAAATTCTTTTTAAATGTGGTCAGGTCAGGGGATGTTCTGACGCAGTTCGAAAGGGAGTTCCAGGCTTTGGGAGCATACGAACTAAATTCACGGTCTCCAAAGGATTTGAGGTTTGTACGGGGTTTTGTAGACTTTTGGATTCCTAAAAGCGGGTGGTACGATGCTTGGCCTGATGGGGGAGTAAACGTGAGAGATAGGCTGGAGCCAAAGAATGAAGTGACCTGAAAGCGAGCGTTAAAACCTTGAAGTCAATCCGTTGCTGCTTGACTGGTGGCCAGTGTAGGTCGGCGAGAAATGGAGTAATCTGGTAACTGTGAAGCTCACGACAGACAAGCCAAGCTTCGGAGTTTTGCACCAGCTGCAATCACCTGATCGCACATGCCGGTATGCCAGCGAGCAGTGAGTTGCAGAAGTCGAGACGAGATGTCACGAATGCATGGACCAACTTAGACGTGGTATCCTCATCTAAGCGAGCCCGAATTTTAGCAATGTTATGAAGCTGAAAATAGGCAGATTAGACTGTGGTGCTGATATGGTCGTCTAACGAGAGGTCGCTTTGGAATATGACACCTAGATTTCGAGATGACTACTAGATTCTACTACTTCTAGCTTCTACTACTACTACTTTCTACTACTTCTACAACTTCTAGCTGCTTCTAGATTCTTAGACTTAGTTTAATAAAACACCAAGTGTCATGTTCGCATGTGCATGAACACTTGTGTACGAAAAATGGTGAAGGAAAAATGTAAAAAAATATTAAAGTGCCTCTCAAAGAATTCAAAACGATCGCTGAAAGCCACATTGCTCGCATTGCTTTAGCACTTATGCTAGCGGGTATGAAATCCACTCATTCTGATTCATCCTCCATTGGACGTATTCAATCGTTCATCTATATGTGGTCGTGCTTAGATTTTGTCTGCAGACCGTCATCAGTGTCATGCACACATCGGGCAGAACCCGTTGCCATGATGTGCTGCTTACCAGCACTAACTTCATATTTAGCTAGATGAATGTCGTCGCCGTCACTCGAGCTGCCAAAATTATACCTATTTTACCACTGGTCCGCGTGGAATGACTAGGGTCATTGCATTTCCACAAGCAATTAGTATGCTAAATATTAATTTTCGCCTTCGGTGAAGAGCGGTTGCGAAAAGTCACATCTAAAACTCGAGTTTCAACCGCCTATGAATCTTCCCGTGAACTCAACAGTTTGTTTGAGAGACACCCGTTCCCCTGAGGTTTGTAAAGCTAAATCCAATCACCGGGTTGAATTGCAGCATCATAGGCTTTTACATCAGCTTGCAGCTTCATTCCATCGGCAGAGACAGCAGAATTCTCTCTAACCTAATCCTTATTATGTAAGATGTTTGTGCACACGTCTCAGACATATTGCGGTACCTTCACTTACGAGTGTCCCAACTTGGGAGCTGTTGCAAGATACGAGCTCCTCTCGGCCGATTCTTTGGTTTGAACCAATAGTTAAAATTCGGGTTACGAGCCAGCTTTAGACACCCCACTGCTGATCGCACCGTGAACGTCACAGTGAACACTGCAACATCCGCCCAGATTACCGGGCTACACTCGTTCTTTAAGCGGTTGCAACAAAATTACTCTCACATATATAAGTGCGAATGGGTGTGTCAGCGACTCAAGCAAGAGGGCGTAGAGAGAAATTGCATGCACTTGCTCAGGGCACTAAGGATGAAGCAGGAAAAGAAATTCCTTTTCAAGACACTACCGACTATATGGATGTGACGTCAAGCACAGGCCTGGCAAATCATGCTCAGTGTAATTTTTATTTTTTTTTCCGCCTGTAACTCCATAAACCCACAAAGACTATGTGGGTTTTACGAAGGATAGTTTTGTATAGCACACTCACAGCCAAAGCGGCTTTCGGTAAACGTTCGGTAGCCAACAGACTGCATCTTAAGGGCAGACTCGATTGAGCCATCGTGGCGTTTGGACGCACAAAGTCGAAAGACTCTGATGGTGAATCTAACTATGGCAGGAACAGCTAAGTACGTACTGTACTTTATTTAGTCAGTACCATCGCGCGTGAGATGTCCGTGCGTAGCTTATAACAATCGGCGCATCTGCATAAAAGGCAAACCAATAAACTGAGCTTCCTGCTACATGTTGGCCCTCTGTACTCTTGCTTGGTTACTGCAAGCTTTAACCTTTAACGCTTAACCATTAATTTTTAACGCTGTCGAGCACCTTTTTTCGCATTGCCAGTGCTTGCGTGCCGCTAATCATCAAAGAAGCTACACAGCACCATTTCCCGGTGACTCCTGCAGTACATCGTATACGGTTAACTCGCAGTGGAACAATCAGTTCTGTGCTTGCAGTTACTTTGCGAAACTTAGGGTTTTCCGGCCATGAATCCGAATAAACTGAGAGCAAAGAACAGTGCTGAGAAGAAGAATCGGATGCGGTGCGTTGAATTAAAGAAAGAAACTAATGAAAATCATGACCACATTGTTCGAGTAGTCGACCTAGCGAAGCAGTATGAACGTAGCACATCTACGACCAGCATCATGCTAAAGCTAAAGGAGTCAATAAAGGCTATAACGCCAGCCAAAGGGAGTTACAGTGATTCACTAACAGCTGACATATCCTTGAGAAAGTTGAGAAACTGCTGACTGTGTTTTTCACTAAGACGTAGCTCACATAAGACACCGCAACAGAGGCTATAATCTGCAAGAAAGCACTAGCTATTTACGCTGTTTCGATGCAACAGACCCCAGGCACTTCAACGGCCAAGGCATCGGACAAGCCATTGAAAGACGATCGGGTCTGGCGCTTGAATTTTAAAAAGAGGGCTGGCATTAACTGCATTGTCAGGCATAATAAGATAGCGAACCCTTAAACAAAGGTTGCTGAGTACTATCTCAAAATAGTTGCTGAAACTAAAAACAGTAGAAGGATTCTTACTCCAGCAAGTCTTCAACTGTGACGAGACAGGGCTCTTTTGGAGTAAGATACTAAAAGAAAATTCATATAGCGGCAGAGGATAAGAGAACGGCTTGCCATAAACATATGAAACGTAGGCTAACCGTCGCACTCTGAGCCGATGCCAGCGGCGACTGCAAGATTAAGCCACTGCTCGTTTATTGTTCGGAAAAAAGCTGGAGCTTGTTGCCACACAAGATTCTAAAAGAAAAACTGCCGCTTACATGGAGGCTGCACACGAGCGCGTGGGTAGTCGGGCAGTTCTCTTTGAACTGGGTGACTGGGTCTTTGTTTCTTATGCTAAGAAATATTTCCCGGAAAAAACCTACCCCTTCGAGTCCTTGTCGTCCTTGACCTTGACCCTTGTCGTCCTTGTCGCACCTGCCTAACCCAGCTAAGCTCAAGTAGGATACAATCAATGCGTTCGCGTTCGCGATGGTTCTCTACCTGCCGCCCAACACAATTCCTATGCTGCAGCCCATGGACCAGCAGGTGATTTCCAATTTCAAGAAGCTCTTCACCAAGGATCTGTTTCGCCATTGTTTCGAAGGGACGGCGAGCCCACTAACACCCGTTCGAGATTTCTGTAAGGACCACTACAATATCTTGCTATGCCTCAGAAAAATCTATATGGCCTGGCCGGGTGTTACAAAAAAGTGGATTTTGACCTCTGTGTTGAAATCGTTGTGGCCTAAGGTTTCGTCTGAAACGAACTTTAAACGACTCGAATCCAAAGCAGCAGTGGTGAGGGAGATTGTATTCCTTGGCCGGTCCTTGGGCCTGAATGTGAACGGGGGCAACATTACTGAGCTCATCGCTGCGAGGAGCTGAGAATCGCTGAGCTAAAAGAGCTACAGAGGCAATAGCACGTGCAAGGGTTGCAGGAAATAGGAATCGGTGAGATGGAGGAGATAGAAGTCAGGAAAATGAAAGAAGCAAGTCAGGAAAATTAAATGCTGCGGATGAGGGAAAAACGTTCAGGCTGTAATCCATAGCAGCACCCAGAAAAGCTTCCCTGACTTGACTGTAATTAAAGCGAACTTAAAAACGCATCTATTTATGACAGCATTTAGTGGGTCCCTGTGGTTCGTCCTTGATTTGCTTATGCTAGCTGACACTAAGCGTGCTGCCACTAATCACACTTCTAACCATGTTATTCATGCTGTTTATCAAGCATGATACCACTCACCATTCGAACATGCTTCCTTTTCAGCAAATGTAAAGTAGCAAGAAAATATTTAGTTCTCTGAGGGCGCTTTTTTAAGTGCATTGTTATTATCGTTATAGTTATTGTGAGTGTGCGACAGAGCTATTTAATGGCACTTTCCTGACTCATCTAAGAAACACTTTAAGAGTTAAGATGAAGCAAACCTCACCAGACAGGTTTTTATCGAAAACCCGTGCAGATTAAATTAAGTATAACATGGCGAAAATAACAAAATTTGCGAATAGGATACACGGTATTCATTTCAACCTTTTTCCTCCAACTCTGACAGCATTTCCAAGTCGTCCCTTCTCCAAGTTATTGCTGCACATTATAATTTATAAAAACCCATTTATCGCGTTAAACTCTACTTAATTTGTGTAACCATATTCTTTTTTATCAGTACACTTAATAATTTAAAAGCGTGACAACAATTGCAGCATTTTTAGCTGGTCTGGAACGGATGGCATTTCAATTCATTTCATTAGGGACATTAGAGTAATCTGAGTTACGTGCTCCGTCAAGGAACAAATTAAACTCGTAAGCGATGGAACCACGGTATGTATCGCTTCTGAGACGGGTCGTTTAAGGCCATCGTAAAGAATTCTAGCAGGAGAGGCAGCAGCACTTTAGCTTCGATTGATGGCTGTGCCTTTTTCGATAGCACCTATAGATGGAGTGCCAGCATGGCTTAGTGTATTGCCCTTCCGCTCCTCTTTGCAGCTCTTCACTTCGCGTTCACTGGTTCACTTTAGATTCACGTCCAAAGTTAGCCTTCAATGCATAAGCCAACTTCGTGTCGTTACCGGTATCCAATGGCAACGGCATGTTCACCACTTCTATTGTCAAACCCATTAAACTATAGTAACACGATGTGATGCTTTATCAGCCTCCATACCAGCCTCGTGAAGCAGCAACGTACTCGAATTGTTTACGGCAAGTCTCTCACTTTTATGTACCATCATAAGTAGGAGGTATAGCTACTTTCACTCTCACAACCGATGAAAGTACCTTGTAAAGAAAACTCATTCGGCTCCAGAACTGCCCTCGGAAAATGGTTACTCACCATCGGCGGCGCAAGTCAGCGGTTGGGCCAGCACCTGGTGCTCAGGTCACACGGTACGCGCTTCCAGAAAAGGTCTATCGAACTCTCACGTCGCACATAACCTTTCAGTGGCCGTTTTTTCTTTTGGGGCTGCCGTTATTAAAACCAGCTTTCCTGTTTCCGGCTCGTCATGCAGCCATACCCGAATTACCTCGTGCGAGTCCCATGCTTCTATTTATTGAGGCACAAACGCCTCGGGAATTAAGGTTGACGGCACGCTGAGCCGGAGCGTCGACGTCCGCTCGGCTTCCGGTTGCGACTCTCCCGCGCAAGTCGACAACGCCTTGTCATGGCGTTGCTAAACTGTTTTTCACGTCTGTCGCGTCTCTCTCCGAAAGTGGCGCGTTTCTACGCGCTCCGGTTTTCAGTCAAATTCAGTGCAAGTGATTATCCGAGGAATCCTTGATCGGGTACTGTGTAGACGTCAGAAAAGCAGTAGCTGTCGCCTGCACACAGTACGTGCCCAGGCATGCCCGCCATCGGCACTCGTCTAGCCTGCTCATCTTCGAGGACTGTGCTGCCAACTGGGCTTCACCGATACTAGCACATAACCTACATTTCTGTACCCAATCTTTCTGACTAACAAACTGAGACACCGCCGACCAAAAATATCATCTAAATACTTTTTTCATGCTAGATAGCGCATGCTGTGTAGTTTTATCGCCTACCTTTGACCCATGCGTCAAGTCCGGGGGACCTATCTTCCGTAACGTTCGGCTCAAACTTACAAGCATCCCGCGGTGCTGAGTCTCCCGTTGTTTCGAGGTCTACCGTTGGTTCAGACTGCACTACGGCGTGAGGCAACCGTCATATTTTGATGCGAGTCACTTCGCCTGCTGTCGTCGCGCGGTCACCCGATGCAGACGGCGGAGCACAAAACACAAATAACGAGCACGAAGTACAAGGCTAATTCTTAACTTCTAATTTCTAATTTAATTAGAATTTATAACTAGTTAGGAATCCGTAACTTATGACACCAACGTTGTGACCTCGCAGTCCCGGTCACTGGCTCCGGTAGCAACACGACGCGTACATTGTGCGTAAAGCTGAAGCACTTATACGTACTATACGTATACTATGATTATGCGTATTATATAATTGTATGTAAAATACGTATAATTCACTTATTATACGTATTAAACGTATTATACGTATAATACGTGTAATTTGGCGTATTGCAATACGCCAAAGTTAAAACGCAGCAGTCAACGTTTCTCGAGCAGTGCTATGAAAAAGACCGTCGTCGTAAAAGCAGTAGCGAAGCCTTTTTTTAGGGCTGACACGCCCCCCAGGCGACTTCTTGCTACTGGCTAGCAGGCACTGGCCACAGGTCACGCTCAGCCCGCGACGCGCCGACCGGCTGATCGTAGCTCGAAGAACCAGCGACTGCAACCGGGCTCAAGCCTTATTTAGTTACCAGACTGAGTTTTGCGACTGAGCTAACGTAAATTATGTATATATATATATATATATATATATATATATATATATATATGTATGTGTGTGTGTATGTATATATATATATATATATATATGCGTGTATATATATGTGTGTGTGTGTGTGTGTTTGTGTGTATGTATATGTATATATGTATTAATGCATGCAGCAAGGGAGTTGAGGGAATTTGAGGCGCTCGAAGGCTGGGAGGGATCAACGCAAAGGTACAACTGAGTGTCATCCGCATAGAAGTGAAAGCTTAGATTGTGCTTGGCTATCACATCAGCATGAGGGAAAGTATAAACCGAGAATAGAACCGGACCTATGACGGAGCTCTGAGGTACCCCATATTTCAGAGGTACCTCGGAAGGTCTTTATCCATTCACGTCAATAATAATAATGCACTTGATAAAGCGCCCTCAGAGAACTTAATCTCTTTCTAGGCGCTTTACATTTGCTGCAAAGTGATATGCAATTGAATAGTAAGAAAAATCATGCTTGAAAAACAATCAAAATGAATAATATGGTTAGGGGTGACATGCACAGGGTCAGCATGCAAATACTCTGGAGTCTCCCATTGAGATAGTACCTTAACCATTCCAGAGCAGTGCCAGTGATGCCCAGGTGAGATGAGAGGCGCTCTAAAAGAACTTTGTGATCGATTGTATCAAAAGCTGCCAAAAGATTGAGTAAAACAAGCTAAGACACTCTACCCATGTCCGCGTTCCAAAGTAGGTCGTTGTATACCCTAAGCAATGCTGACTCTGTGGAGTGATTAGCTCTAAAGCCAGACAGGAACTTACTAGCAAGGTTGTATATGCTGCGATGGCTATACTTAGTCCGTTAAGGTAATAAAGAGTTTATTAAGAGCCTACCTTACTTGATTCACAAGATCTGGAAGTCCTCATTCCCTCATTTTGCATTCCTCCTTCGACTTTTCTGCCAGCATGCGACTCCTCCTTTCCACATCGATCGATAACTTGCAGCTGACCAAGACAGCTGAATATTTGTTCGGCATGTACACCTATTGTATTGGCAATGCAACACAGATATTTGTCTGTGCTGCATTGCCAATACAATAGGTACACATCGATAGCTAAAAAGACTCTTCCACCAAATAGTAGCATTGGCTTGAAGTGCTCATAGAAAGCAAGCACAGCCCAATTTGCTGTGCCAGTGAGCCTCGCCTTTAACTGCCTAGCAATACCGTAAGTCATAGTATGTAGCGACAGAGAAAACGGCGTCGCTGGTCACATATTTTTACAGTAACACTTGGTCGCTGAAATATTTGGCATTATAAGAGTCACTAACTACGGCAGAAACTGTGGTTACTATAATGTGGTTCAAGCTGAACCGCTGCTCTAGCTAGAACTTTAGCAATCAAAAAATATGCGGGTGCAGTAAAGTCATTCGACGAGACTTTTCAAAATCTCTAATTAATGAAGGGTGAGAACGTCCGCACCCGAAACCATGGCAACTTGCTCAACGTTTTCTCGTGCGTACATCGAAGCCCCGCTTAGGCTTTGAGTGTGCAGTAGAGGGTTTTCGAGTGCAACCCTCGCGCAGTCATCGCTGCTTTGTGGAGCGACCGACGGAGATACGAGACATTGCAGATCAGACAAAATTAGCAGATGCAAGAGAATTATTCAGAGAGTATCCTAAGTGTCGATACAAGAATAAACCCAAATTGGTCCGCTTAATGCCAGTGAGCCTAACCGACGTCCATTTCAAACATGTCTTAAGCCGATGTCAAGAATTTACTTTCAGTCAGAGGCCACTCGTTAGCTGCAGATTTAATTAGGTCTGGATTACGTAGCTGCCAAGAGACGGCTGCTTTATCGGATCGTATTGTCGCGTATTTGCCAAGCGATTAGCTTTTTTGAGCGAGAAAGCGTTTCTCAATTGCAAAGCGTTCACTTATCAATTGCTTTATCTAATGCCTCGTTAAAGATGATCACTTGCTTAGCAACAGTCAAATCTGCCTATTTTCAGCTTCATAACATTGCTAAAATTAGGGCTTGTTTAGATAAAGATACCACGTCCAAGTTGGTCCATGCATTCGTGACATCCCGTCTCGACTTCTGCAACTCACTGCTTACTGGCCTACCAGCATGTGCGATCAGGCGATTGCAGCTGGTGCAAAAATCTGCAGCTAGGCTTGTCTGTCGTGAGCGTCGCAGTTGCCACATTACTCCACTTCTCGCCGACCTGCACTGGCTACCAGTGAGGCAACGGATTGACTTCAAGGTTTTGTCGCTCACTTTTAGGTCCCTTCATTCTATGGCTCCAGCCTATCTTTCAGATATACTACCCCATCAGGCCAAGCATCGTACCACCCGCTTTTCGGAATCCAACAGTCTAGAAATACCTTGTGCAAACTATTACTCAAACCAAACTCAAAGAACTGTTGGATATATGTTCAAGGAAAGGCACTACAACGGGGAGGAATATCATGGATCAGGTCAAGAGGGTCCTCAGAAAATTTAATCTTCCTGAAACTAAACTGATTGGTTTAACCACAGACGGAGCCCCTTCAATGACAGGTAGACACAATGGATTTGTATTTTTAATGATAAAATTAGTACCTCACAAAATTGTCAGTCATCACTGCATCATCCCCCTAGAACAGCTATGTGCAAAGGTCTTGAGCATGCAACATGTAATGGACAATGTAGTTTCAACAGTCAATGTGATAAGGTCTCCTGTGGTAAACCACAGACAATTTCAGGCCTTCTTTGAAGAGTTGGGATCAGATCATTCTGATGCTATTTATTTCTGAGTGTGTTGTCGCGTTTGCGCAAAAGCTGAAACTTTTCCGGAAACACTTAGATCAGAAGAAACTGTTACATTTCACAACACTGGCAACAAGATCGCCTGAAACGCTGGCTCGTATGAAATACTCCAGTCTTGTTAGCAAACTTGTTGATGAATTCTAAGAGAGTTTTCAGGATTTCCAACAACATGCGGATGACATGAACATGATTATTAATCCATTTAATATCGATCCCTCTGATGCACCTGATGAATTTCAACTCGAACTAATCGACATTCATAATGACAGCAAATTAAAAACTGCTTATGATCAGCATGAATTTGTTACCTTTTACAAGCAGTATGTTTCATCAAGAGTCTTTTCCTAACCTAGCCAAACATGCTCGCAGGTATATTGCACTTTTTGGCAGCACATATTGCTGTGAACAGCTTTTTTCCAGACTGAAAAATGTGAAAACAAAGACTCGATCCGTTCTCACAGATGAACATTTGTAAGGAATCCTTAGAATTGCCACATCCACTGTTGCAGCAGATGTCAACTTTTTATGCAAACAAAAACAATGCCAAATATCTCATTGATGCCTGCAGTGCAGAAGACATTGAATACCTGTGGCATTTAATTAATCCGAAGACATTAATATTATGTGAGTCCTTTTCATGTAATTTTGTAAGTTTTATAAGTTTCAGTCTTTATATTATTAAAATAAAAATCCAAAAGTAAAAGATTGGCCATAATATCTATCGAATTATTTTCCAGGACACATCATTAAATTTTTCCTATTTATTATTTTTTATTATAATTATGCTAAAAAAATACTATTGTATTGCGGTTTATTTATTAAGTATAATAGTAATAGTCATACTAAATTACGATCTTATTTTCTGATGCGGTCAACTACGCCAATTTAAATGTGGCCCCCGGACCTTTAAATTTTTTTTAATGTGGCCCTTCAATGCCAAAAGGTTGGACACCCCTGCTCTAAAGCTAGACTGGAACTCACAAGCAAGGTTTGAAGTTTCAATATATGAGTTCAGCTGGTCCGCCACGACCTGCTCCAGTGCCTTTGATAGGAGTGGTAGAAGGGAGACTGGGCGGCAGCTGCTCAAGTTCTCTTGGTCAAGTGTCGCTTTCTTGAGAATTAGCCTGACTACAGCTTTTTTTAAAGGTGCTGGGAGATTACCTTCAGCTAGTGACATATTAATGATGTTAGTTATACATTACAGCAGCAGATCAATGCAATGTAAGAGCAGGACAGGGTGGGAATAAGGTCCAGAGGACTTGTCTTCTTTGATTGGGATTCAAACTTCTGGACTAAATCACTAGTGGCCTGCTTTAATGTAGATATTGAGGTGTAGCTAGGATTCGGGGAACAGCATTCTAGGGGGTGATGTCATCGCAGGTATAGACTCCCTGATCTTGGCTATCTTCTGCACAAAGAATCAAAAGAAATGATCGGCTAGATCATCACAAGGATCATCAGGTAAGGAGCTAATCTGGGAGCGGTTGAGGAGATGGTTAGTCGTCGACATCAGCATTTTTGGATTGTGCATCTCTGATTCAACCATGTTTTTATAGAAGCAATACTTGGCCTTTGCTATGATCGATTGGTACGACCTACAGTAGTCTTCATATGCCTGTCGATGGACAGTCAGTCCTGATCTTGTGTACGCTTTTTCAAGCTTGCGCTTAGTAGACCTGGCTAGTTTAATGTCTGTGGAAAACCATAGGTCGTCTGGGAGAGGGCGCACAGTGCGCTTAGTCAGAGGTGCAAACTCGTCGAGCGTGTCAGCTAGTGTCGTATTGTAGCTATCTACCAATAAAATCAGATCGAAGGGAGGACTGAGCAGCAGAGGTGAAGCAGGTATTCTCGCACGGACAGCATCGATGTCAAGGGTCCTGGGGTTTCGCGATTCACAGGTTATTTTAGAGGAGGAGGTGTGCACACACTGTAGATTGAATGAGATCTGCATGTGGTTAAATAAGCAGGATTTGGTAATAATTGGTGATGACAAAGTGCAATTATAGGAGAAAATCTGGTCGAGTGTGTGACCCTTGATGTGAGTAGGGCCATGCACATGAGCCACAAGAGACAACGAGTCAGTCAATGCACGAAATTCAGTGCTGAAGGCGTCAGATGAGTTATAAAAGTGAACGTTGAAATCACCCATAACGAAGAAGAATGCCAACTGCTATTTTAACATCAGTTCCTTGATACAGCATGCAACAATGAAAAGTACATCTGTTCTTTCTTCCACGTGAAACATCTACTTTGTGTGCTTCGTGTGTGGTTGAAATGCTTTTTATAGGGCGTAATCGGCTGCTGAGCTGTAACTACAGCTGACGTATGCTTATAAAAAGACTTTTTCTGTTATCGTGATAGGTATACGCATTCGCATTATTACCTCACTAAATTGTAGGAAAAATAATTCGGATCCATTTTCGAACGATTTATGATGCTTTGCCTAATAAATTATTGCACTCCTACATCTCGAAAGGTATTCATTTGCCGCTGTGACTCTGGCGAAAGATGTCATGCTTGGTTAAGGGATGAGGAATTGCAACTGTCAGTCTTTCTTTTAGAGAACTCAAGCTCCCAGTCACCTCTCACCTCACAATGTGGAGTTGCTAGAGGGGCAGCAGTGACCCTCAGTGGCCTGGCGCTATCTACGATATACACTTTTAATTCATTTAGGAATCCAAGTCGGAATGCCAGACGCTGTGCGAAGAGGTCCTGCCAGATTGCACCATATTTTATTTTAGCGTCGCCACCTATGAATGCGTCGTACCTAGTGCATCAATAACAGTCCCTGAGCCATTTGCCGATGCATTTATGCGAACTTACTACAAGTTCACTACAGCTGAGTTTAGTGAAGTAGATAAGTCATCGGCAGTGCCAAACTGCGGCTACACGGATGCCCAAATCATCATTGTTTGATCTAAGGCATCCTTGAATGTCGCAAAATTTAACTTTCGAGACATTTAAAGGTCCGTTTAGTTCTACCTATTGTATCAGAAAAAGCCCTTGGCGAACATCAGGCGGTATCTCTACTAAAACTGCATGCTTTGCTAGCAACTGACCCGGCTGGCCGGCCCCTTCCTAGTCGTTCCGTTGCTCGCCTAAACGATGAGTCATTAAGTTGGGGCATCGACGGCAGTTTTAACCTACTATTGATTTATGAACAGCATTCAGCACATCTGCTCAGCTTGCGAGAGTCGTGCTATGAAGTCACTCAGGGCTCACTAGTTCCCACTTACAACCGTCGTGGATAAATCCGTATAGAGGATTGAGTACCGCACTAACATAGCTAACATAACTAACATCACACTTGTGCATACGGGCGTATTTACCTGCTCGCACGTACCAATTTAGGTTTACGCCTTTTCATTAGAGCTCCTCACTATGTCATAGTTCTTATTCTCACCGTCTTGTCTCTGGAAATTTGGAATTGCTTTATTATGTTAATGCGATAAATATTACAGCCCATTGACCAGCTTAAATTGCTATTTCGTATTAGATACTTATCAGGTTGTATACCATTTTTTACGGTTGGTTATATCAATATATCAACGCATGTTTTTTTCGAAGCGTTAATCTATGACCAACATCGCTACATGCTTGCGTGACAAGCTAGCATGTTACTGCTGCTTTATCTAACCGTCCGTATTTTTTACTGTATAAATACACGCTACATAAGCTTAACTGAATCTATACAAACTGTGCAAACGAAAAATTGTCCGCTCTGGGTTGCCCAGCTAGTGGTTGTTCGTGTGGTGTTCTGTGCTCTCCCAAATGCGATGCTAGTAAGGTAACTAGATTAAATCATCTTTGATGCCGACAGAACAAGTTAGCATGTCACCATTTGAAAGTCTCTGACGTCTTCTCCCCCAAAATCGCACCTCTAGGCATCAACTAAGCTCTTGAAGTGGCTACAAAAACGTTTTCTTATGCCAGCCAAGTGAGTTATATGTATATTGTTAGGTTATAGTTATATATATATATATATATATATATATATATATATATATATATATATATATATATATATATATATATATATATTGTTAGGCCAGCTGAGTGAGTTATGTGGGTACTTTCTTACATGCAGGATTAACACGTCTCGGAAGCACCTTGATGTTCTGTCAATAAAGAGAGCTTATATTCTGGTGTATTTCATTCCTGCTACTCAAACAGACTCGTCAGATATAAAAAAAATTGAAGACCATCTTGACGGAGAGTCGAAGCTGAGCAAAGCATGCTTACATATCCTCCCATCTCCGACTTGCAGATAGTCATCCTATAGGTTCTTCTGGCTCAGCCTAGACATCATAAACTGGGCGTACAACTTAATAAGATCAAGATCTGTTTCTGATTGCTAAGCTCTTTTTTGGAGCAGCATATTTTTATCTCCTCAATTTAAAGCATAAATTGTCACCATATGAATCTGCAATGTCTTCCTCGCTCTCTTGCTCGCTTCTCATTTAGAACGCCTTGTCTCCTTCCCTCTTAGAAGAAGTAGGAATGGGAAGCTGAGGGTAGCTGTCTAGAAGGACGATGGATAAAGAAAACTTAACACGTGATAGCATGGTAAATCTCACAAATCTTAATAAACAATAATAATACAGTTGTAACCGGCTCTAACAGAACTTGATCTCTTTCTATACACTTTACGTTCGCTGCATATGAAGCCCGATCAAATTTTTCTTGCTAACATGCTCATTGATAGCAAGCATGACCTGGTTAGAGGCGACATGCACAGAGTCAGCATGCAAATATGGTTCGTGGCAGCATGTATAGTGTCACTACTAATAGGCACAAAAGGAAAGAATCACGTGAACCAAATGAATCTAGCAAAACATAAATGCGTTTTTAGTTTCATGTT
Source organism: Cristatella mucedo (assembly GCA_009760855.2). NCBI lineage: Eukaryota > Metazoa > Bryozoa > Phylactolaemata > Cristatellidae > Cristatella > Cristatella mucedo. The sequence goes on along the minus strand of WPIO01000096.1, from coordinate 244,820 downwards.
AAATTAGATCAAGTCTATGGATTTTGCGATGCCACTCAGAAGTGATTTCAAGGCATTGAGAGCATATGAACAATAGGCAGAGTATCCAAAGAGTTTTTGGTTTGTACCAGGTGTAGGTAAGCGATTAGATTCAGATATTATACTTTTCAAGGGATAATTACGCGAGAGAAGTGTTTTCATCTTTAATGGGAGCGTCTAATTCTTATGGCAGCCAGCGTCATGACAGTTTTTAACTTTGCATGATGCGGCAAAAAATATTTCATCATTTTGACAGCGTATACGTTGCATTAGTTTGATATTGCTAGTAATCCATTATGCCATTTTTAGAAAAAATTTACAACAGACGTTTCACAGCTGGTAAAACAAGGCATCCGATCTCTTGATCCTAAGCTACAATGTCAGTTATAGCAAAATATTTAACTCATATTAGTGGGATACTCAATGAATATAATCTCTATTTAGGCACTTAGCATGTGGTGCGATAACTTGAGCCCGCAACGTCTACTACGTTGGCGATCATGTTACACGTGGGCCTAACCAGGGTGATTAAACCTCCAACATTTTAGTAGATTTTTTTTCGGAGAGCTTTTCATACTTGTCTCGATAATAATTAGCAGCAAACTTAGCAAAACTCGTCCAGCTGATTAAAGCAGCCTCATGATACCATGTGATAAAAATGCAGATAATTACTAACAGAGGCTATTCCATCTAAACTAACCAGACAATATTAGGATTATATATATATATATATATATATACAATAGTTATTAATAATTATACTATAATATTATTGATATTATATGATTACGAAATCAATTCCGTAATATATATATATATATATATAATATATATATATATATATGTATGTATATATATATGTAATATATATATATATATATATATATGTGTGTGTGTAATATATATATATCGCATCTGTTCGATTTATGCCTGTTGTTAAAATGTTCGAGTAGGATTAGCCATCTGGACTTAACACGCCAAAAAAAGATTTGTACGATTTTTTCTTTCTTATGAATTCCTCTTTAAATGCTTTTGCACCTCGAGCGTGTTATAACTACCCAATTAACGAAATTCCCTCACAGCCTTTTAAGGCTTCCAAAAAGAGGTTGGTATTATTGAAATGAATGCATAACTATAACTATAACATAACCCATATATATATATATATATATATATATCCAAATAACACTTATTAATGGAAATTAAATTTAAGGAAAGAGTTGAGAACTAATTTATATGGAATTATGCAAGTAGCAATACCGTGATTGCATTTTCACTAAGCAGCCATTAGTATAGGTAGAAACGTCAAATACGGAACATCTGCAACTTTTTTTTTAAGATGACTACATTACGTTTGACTAAAGTATCGTTAATTATGGTGATGGTGAATATGCGGAAAAATACATTTCACTCAAAAGTATTGACATTTCACTTTGTTCAATACTTGTAGCCTTTAACCTTGCTTGCAGTTAATTTGAAATTGGCTGAATATCAAATACGTCACCATTTTGCACACAATAATAAAGCTGTGGATAATTATGGCCGTTATCTATACTTTTAAGCAATAAGCAAATTAACAAAGACGTTTACCATTCGCATGCAAAAATAATAGGAAAATATGAAATATGGTTGATAAATAGTAGTTATGTATCCATTTCAATAGTGCCAACTTCTTCTTGGAAACTTAAAACAATCTGTGGGGGAATTTTGTTAATTGGGTAGTTATAACACGCTCGAGGTTGAGTGCAAAAGCATTTTAAGAGGAATTCATAAGAAAGAAAAAATCGTAACAATCCTTTCTTGGCGTGCTAAATCCAGATAGCTAATCTTAGTTTAACTTTTTAGCAACAGGAATAAATCAGACTGTTGCGATATATATATTACATATATATATATATATATATATATATATATATATTACGAAATTGATTTCCTGATCTTACTCTATACTAACGCTTGTCAAAGTCACAAAACCTGCTGTCTTTGGTGCATCAACGGGCGATAATTTCCTTTTAGGGGGAGGGGAAAGTCACTGACACGTGAATATTTTGCATTTCAGTTATCTGCTCGTGTTGTCCTTACAATGTCGCTGTCACAGAATAGCTTTCTGCTAATTCAAGGGTTACAATTAACGTTAAGCTGCGACATATTTTCTTGCAGCATTTTCGATATAATTTTTTAGAAAATGAAGAATTAAATTAAACTCAATTAAGTTATTGAGTTAAACTCAATTTAACTCAATCAATATGACAAAAACTTGAAAGAATATAATAGCAAGCTTAAGCATTCTTGCCGTAATCGGTTGAAAATGATGAATGCTTTTAATTTTAAATAAATAAAAATCCTAGCACCATGGAAAAGCTTTACCTAGAAAGGGTTCTAATCAATGGAGTTATAACTTCCCTATATGTGTTATTAAGCTAACTTCGTTAAATATTCTTAGCTGGTAATGGGAAAACCATGTTTGCCTTTGAAACCTGCACGGAAATATGCATATCATCTATATTTGTCTGATAATGGTCAATACGGTTTTTCGGGTGTGAAGTAAATTGCCGTCTCATCTTTTGTTTACTCAAGTACCTAATTAAACATGCCAAATAAAAACCAAGTTGTTGGCTCTTTAGCCATTTTATTATGAACTTGAGCATTCATATCCCGTCATGCCAAGTCTGCAATGTACTTCCGCATGCGAGTTTAGGGCTACGACACAAGTAAATGCTTAGCAATCAAGCATTTTGAACTTTGATAGTTAAAATGGTCACACGAGCTTCATATTCCTACGAACTGCTCTTATATGACGTCAGCAACGTGTCTTGGGTGACGTTTTCCCTGCAGGCCTGCAATGGCGCCCATATTTCTCTGCAGCCAAACATAACTGGAATAAATTCGTAAGTACAAGCTTTCACATTTATTGGAAAGCCAAGTTTTCCTGCTATTTGAAAACAATTCCAAAATAATTGAGCGTGTAACTGATCCTAAATTGTTTGTCTAGAGGTCTTAGTGCTAGAGACCAGGAATTCTGATCAAATTACGACCTCGCAAACCAGGGTTTGAATTCGTGTCGAGCACATATTTGTAATCTCCAGCCTAATTACCACAGAAAATGTATAGTCATTCTTTTTTCGTAGAGCTCTCTGTAATAAGTGCATTGACGCCAGCTAAGAAACTCATTTACGTATATGCATACATGTTTATAATATAAGGACTGCAGAGCTCTTATCTACTGAGAAAAACATTTACCCAGACAATTTTAACCGCTCTCTCTCTCTATTAGTATCTCTAGAATTCATTGAAAGTGAATCAAAACCATAATAATAAAAATTATCATGATTTCTAACGAGCAATTGTGCTACGTTCTTGTGTACGTGATTAAAACCTCTGATTTATTTACTGCCACTCGACGGCTTCTGTCTTAATATTCAAGAAACAATACACATCTCGGCAAGCGATAAATTAGCCTCTAAGCAAGCTCCATTAAACGTATCCAATCTTACCAGTGAAGCATGTAATATAAGATAATATAACATAATGTACTTGCATTCGATAATTTTTAGCACTCACAGGGAATATTTCAAATGCCTTATTTCAAGCATTACTGCCGCAGTACCGGATCAACAAAGTAGTGCTACTAAAAATAATAAGTATTTTTAAACTACCTGAAGAAAATTACAGCTCTATCCAGTTGCTTTAAAACATACAGAGAGAGAAGCTATAATTCAGAAGAAATCTCAATGTGGTTTCATCCTTTGAAAAAGATGCAAATGCTGCACAATAAAATGTCATCGGATATCATCCCCTGTTTTTAGTACCACGTGCTGAATCAGACACGGTTGCGCACTAAAGCTACGTAAGAACCAAGAAAGGCAAATCCCTTACAAGTTTGGCATAGTCGGCTGGAAATGCGTCTTTGGCCTAGACTTAAGAATGTGCGAAGTTACCACAGGTAGTGGTAGAAGCGGCAAGCTACCGTCAAACTTTCAGGGCACACGAACTGCATACTCCATCCCCAAAAGATTTACATTCAGTGTAAGCCACAGTGAGATGACTAGATGCTTAGGAGCGAGTGTTTTGAGATATAATTAATGTAGTAGGGGGTACGATTGGTAGACTGGTGCATGCAAGTAATTACCAGTAGGCCAGACTGAGGATCTTTAAATCGATTGATATTTGATAGGTTGCCATTAAAACACAGACAGAAGTGGCTTGATGTGTCCACTAACTTGCTTAGAAACTGACCAGATGAAGTTGCTGAGTTTTGCAATTATGCCAGACAGTAAACGCACAGGACTGAAGTATTCAATTAAATAGACTGTGTGAACTCGCGCATGATGTTCTGAACATTTAAACTAGCTTCTGCACAGTTCTCAGAAGTAAAAGAGCCCTAATTTTAAAAAAGTTCCTCGGCTGAAATTAACCTGACTTCACAGCGATGGCGATAGGTTGATCCAATTATCAGTTTTTTCGGAATGAAACCCTCCATGCATGTTCAGAACAAACTACACTGGAGTTATGCATAATGAACTAGTCTTACGATTGACGTCTTCCAGCATAACAATTTCCCGAGGCTTGCCGAGAATTCATAGATTTTTCGCATATTGTCCTGAAATCTTCACAAACTTGGCGGCTATTGAAATGTAAAAATCGCCAATGCAAGAGAGCTTGCTACAGCGGGTGCTCGGCAGAAGCGTCAAAGATTATAAACTTCAAAGGATCGCTAGAGCTGAGTGTGTTCTTCGCAGAACTGTGAGGTTTGATTGTTCCGATGACACCCATCAGAAGGAGAGCTTTTATATTGAAATCGAGTGGCCTCAAATTAAAGCATCGACACTTTAAATGGCTGGCAAGATCTGCTGTGATGCTTTAAGTTGTTCATTAGTTAGTCTATCGCTAAAATGTCAAATTCAAGAATATTTCCGAGGGAGACTGGAGAAAAGTGACTTAGATTCTCACGAACTGCTGTCGTCGTGCTAATGAAAGACTTGACAGAAGCTGTCTTACGAGAAGAAGAGACTCGATCGGTAACGAGTTTTCAAATTGTCATCAATGTTTATGCGCGACACTATTTCTAACCTTTTCAACAAGTGAATCTCTGAATTGTTCGTTGAAATTTAAAAATTTGCTCACCTGACAATAATTCGGCAGTTAGCCATGTATGCCAACAAATCTTACATTCTTGCTATTTTACAAACAAGTAAATGCGAGCGTGTATAGTTAGTAACAGACAGGACTGGCTTGGAGAAGTGCAGATAATTTTTCATCTATCACTATATGTTCTTGTTCTAACTAAATCGCAGCATGTCTAAATTGTGTGTGACTACAGGTTTGCATTCTTATTTAATTTCGCTATCACCTAGATATTTATTCCAACATCTGAATTTTTCTAACCCGAGCACTTTGACTATTATCCTAATATTAAAAGAAGCTTACATATGAAGGGACTGAGTTGAAGGCAAGGTCTCTTACAAGTAAACCTTTTGATGAGTGGATTCATTCTAATTAGACCGCTTAGCCAGCAAATGGCAAATCGTTAAACTTATTTTGCCTCTCCGATGTTACAATATTATTAGTCTCTATCTATTTTTATGAGCTGATCAAGCATATATCCTTCCGTTCGCTATTGTTCATTTTTAAGTCCGTCATGCTAAGAATCGTGTATTATATAAACGTGATAAATACCACGGAAACATTTGCCTCTCACCCCCGGCATTTCATTTAAACTTTACAGCTTATACTGACCTATGCACGAGAAAGCTATTTAACGAAGAAATAATTTTAATAACAACCAAACTACTACCGTAAAATCTAAGAAAAACGTAGCACTTCACAGCATCTGTGATTAAACGTCTTTGCATGGAATAGAATAGCTCCATGACTGATGTAGTTTGTGATCTAGGGAATCGTACGAGTTTGCCGTTGGAGGCTGGGGTAACAGGCAAACTTGTATCCGCCGACTCTTTCAAGGACCAACGCTGGCTTGCTCAGTCGGCGCTGACCTCAGCTGCAACTCGCCCAGGTGAGAGCTGGACTCGCCATCGGACGCCCACCTTTCGCGCCAGCAGCCTGCTTATGCACCAGAACCGGTTTCAGCTGGTTTCTGCTTTCTCTCTTCTCTGCTTTCTCCCTTCTCTTCAGCTCTCGGCCAGCTCGGCTGTCCGTGTGCCGGCTATGCTGCTCATATGCCGGAAAATTTAAAGCGCGCAAAAACATACGGGTTTCCCTATGCGCGTCGTAGAAATGCACTAATAATATTATTATTAGTATTGCATGCCTCAGAGTCACTTTAACCCAACTGATAGTTAAGTCTAACGACGATGCACCGTATAAATTGGGCACAATTTTTCCATTAAGCGTTTCAACGTCAGGCACGTCTACCACCGGATGATAATTCGGTATGACCGTCAGCTACGATAGTTTTATATTGCATATATATATAGAGAGAGAGAGAATTATTAAAATATTTAACGTAAGTATGTACATTAGTCAGCGGTTCCCTGCCCGGCCGAGGTTGCCGGTGCTACCCGGGCCTCCCGGTTCACGAACACGGACCTCGCGGCTTCCGAGCCGTTAATGGCGTCGGAGACGCAGTGCCGCCTTAAAACCGTCCTTTCCGTGCGTGGGATGCCGAGGTTGAATGCCAGGCGAGCTTCTTTATTTGGGCACCAGCTGCCGAGAGATCGACCACGAAGGACCTCACCACTGCCGGCCGATAGCCAGCGGCCAGGAAAGACAGGGAAATGCTTGCATATTTATCGGTCTTGCTCCGGGCGGCCATAATCAGAGCATCCTCGCTGCTGCAGAACGGCACCGTCACTTCAGCAATTATCAAATCAGTGCTGTTGTCAATGACCAGGTCTAGCTCGAGAGCCAGACCATCAACAAGCGGGAGGGTGCAGCCTGCCGACGTGCAGTTGAGCGCTGCGACCCGAAGTTCTCCGAATAGGCGGCCCAGAACCAGATTGTGTCGGGCTGTAGTTGCATGCAGCATTGGCCGGCACGTGGCTCGGCACGTGGACATATAAGCCAGCTCCGTGCCGCATGGGCGGCAGCTGGTAACCGTCCCAGGGTACGCCCAACTCCTGGCTGCAGCCACTGGCAGCACGTCCAGACCCGCTCAGTGCACGAACCGCCAAAGCCGTGGAACGACAGGCCGAGACCCGTGGGCACGGAGTGACTGTGGGTGGCGAATCTGTCCGTGGCCAGGCAGCGGCTGACCCTGCCCTGCAGGCTGGGCCGCCCAAGCATAGCATTCCACGAGGCTCACGAACTGTCGCAGCTTCGTGATGACCGCTAGTGGTACGACCGAGTGCTCGATGTCGTCAGGGTTGGTGGACACCGTCAGCACTTCGGGACCGGTAGCGAGAGGCAACAGGATAGCAGCATGAGGCACTTGGGACTCATCCGACGACAGCAAGATCGGGCCAACCCTGTTGCCACGACCGAAGGCTGCTGGGCTCAGGTATCGAGAACGCTCCTCATCAGATGATGACATGCCATCCAGGCTGGCGGCTGTCCGGCTTTCTGCCTCTTTTAGTCTGTGACGGGCGACTTGACGAACGCAGGCATCGGGCTAGCAGAGAATGTGACTGGCCTGAGCAGCTCTTAGCTGGAGGCGTTAGTCCGGAAGCGGATCAAGCCAAGCACGTCAGCAGAGCGAGGCGCAAACGGAAAATGCACCGATGCAAAGTTTCGCAGACTGCACGTGAAGCTCTATCAGAGCTTTTTCGGCTCGCTGCAGAGCAATCTTAGGCACAAGCCGCTTCCAAGAAAGATAGTCGAGCTGTGGCATAGGGAAAATCCTAAAGGCGTCGAGTGATATGTATATATATATATATATATATATATATATATATATATATACACAAGTCTATATATGTATATAAATACATATAAATATATATACACACACACACACACACACATATATATATATATATATATATATATATATATATATATATATATATGTGTGTGTGTGTGTGTGTATATATATATATATATGTATTTATATACATATATAGACTTGTGTATGTATGCATATATACATATATGTGTGTGTATGTGCGTGTGTGTGTGTGTTTGTGTGTGGGTTTACATATATGTGATTCATTTGTATAGCGCCTCATGATAACACAGTCGCTACTCAGGCGCTTCAAGTATGCCACGGGCTCGAGCCTACGACCTCGGTCAACAAAGACATTCCCCTTAATCTAGGTCAAGCGAGAATCTTAATTCACCGCCAATAAATTGAACGCCCTTACATATGCAAGTGCTTCTTCTGCACCACTAGCTGTGGTTGTAATTGAAAGATCTTTTTCAAAAATTTGAAGGTCATAACCCTAGCTTATTTTCAGCCGACCCTTGCCTACACTTTGCCGTTGGCTATTAGGGATATGTGAAATAGAAAATATCTGATCAGTGTAGCTCTTTGAAATCTGTAGACCTTATAGGCCCAAAAGAAGTGTAACCTTTACTACGGGACAGGACGGACGCCGGACACAGACATGCGCACTAGTATTATTTGAGTACACTTAGCCACGATTGCTCAGAAGAACACGGACTTTATTCCTTAACGTTGAAGGGCAGATACCAGACCTATGCTGACTAGACTAATATCTCTCGGTAACCGAAATTCTTTTTCATGCAAATTCCATAAGCATGAGCTCTTGCAAACGGTTTGCACATTAGTGGTAGCATTTATGTGCACTTGGTTGCATTTCCTTTTAACTCACTTACTGGCGGGTTGCTGTCCATCTATCAGCCGATATTTTCAATCGTGCTTCCTTTGCAGCAAATTTAAAGTGCCGAGAAAAAGATGGAGTTCTCTGAGGTCACTGTATCAAATGTATGATGATGATTATTATCATCAGTTTAATATTATAAAATTTGTAAAAATCTACCGTGAATTAATTATTCCAAGCGACGGAAGCTTTTCGGCGATCGGCATTTTGCATCGGGTTTCAATTGTCCATCGATCACCCCCTAAGAACGCTATGCTCATAGCTACTTACGTATAAATGTTGTCTCTCCAATGCAGGCAGATGTGGATTTCATGAACAGGCGGCGTCCTCATGTTTGGAAAAGGAAGCTTCGTGGGAGAATCGACGTCATTCAGATACCCGGATCCTGCTCCGTACCCCGTAAAAGCGATAGCTGTAGCTGGATGGGGCGGCTGCCCCGGCCAATCGACGCTTCGGCTGCCCACTTACGGTCTGAAATTCAATGGCTCGGTCTAGAGCTTCTGAGGGCGCGATCGCTAGTTCGCTTCCTGGCCCGCTTTCTGGATAGATCTTCACCTAATAAGCATCGCCTGTCTCATCTCAATATCCTATCAATGCAGGGATCAGAGGTCTCTGGCGACTCGAGATGCCTGCAAGCGTACACCTAAGTAAGGCTGAGTCGGAAAAAAAGTTGGAGTGCTCACTACTGCCGCCTCCTGATTTACTTTTATTGAGGAGTTACAGATTGCGTCTTCCCACAAAAACTCAAAAATGGCTTAGACAAAAGAATACATGACGGCTCTACTCTTTAAAGTGACTAAGAAAGGCGTGAACAACGTGAAAACATTACCGCTGGAAACTTTCGAATATGTATCTAGTGTGTTTTTGCACATCATCACTTCTTGTATCAATCTCAATCACCTGTAAGCATTAATCAAAAATGTTGCCTTTGACAAATCTGTGCCCTGGTTTTATCAAATACACGTTTTAAACATCATTGCGTTTTTTTAGATTGTAGAGCACAAGCAGAGTCTGTTCTAAAATTTTGCACTGGATCAATTTGAATTCAAACTTAAAATAGTTCGGATCAATCAATCAATTTAAGTGCGCTTGTACGAAGGGAATGTGTCCAGACGCTTGAGCTAAGGGTTAAATTTTGTTTTGAAAATTTGTAGCACCACCATCTTCGAATGCCCGAAGCACTCAAGATCAATAATTGAAGTAAAAGTGAAAACCAACTCTGGTTGCCTTAACAACATCGCATGAGAAATTTTCTTTTGAAGTACTGCTAGTACAGTGCCCTTTTTTGAAGGAAGCATTCGACGTTGGAGATGCAATTTAAATTTTACCTTGTTAAGTGCACCTTACACATCCAGTATTTTTTAGAAGGGTATGGGGTGGGTTAGCTTAGCTTCTGCTGGATTGGTTGACTTAGAATTAAAACGCCGTACCTGTCACTTACGCATACACGATTATCTACAGCATAGAACATTTTTCTCAAAAGGATCATACTTCCTTATATTTATTAATCTTAGATTTATTAGGTTCTGCTTAATTAAATGTGTCAGCACGGCAAGTAACTGGTCAAAACTGGATCGTAGCTTAGCCGAAACGTTCCCTTAACAAAGCTTAGGCGTTTGTCAAAAGATAATGACTTGAACTGATCTACCTGCGTTCATTACTTTACTCATTTAGTCATTACTGAGTTTTGAGTTTGTGTAATCTCTATGCATACAACGAATTTACTTCTGAAAAACCGTTTGGCAGGTTATATGGCACACTAAGTGCATAGCATCCATACATAACCGACCTACTAGCAGGAAGTTCGGGGCAGGCTACGACAGGTATCACACGACTAGCACTGCTACTGTCCCTCCATCAGCCCAGGGTGCCGGGCCAGGCTGAGAGTGAACCTCGGTTGGTCGGCTGGTCTCCAGGATACTTATCGACTTCCATACTCGGCCCAAGGTCGTGCATATAAAAGTAGAGGGAACGCACCTATACGTTCGTGTGTGTTTGTCCGATAATCTCTCACTCTCTCTTTCCCTCTCTGTAACTTGCAATGATAAACACAGTCAAGCTATCTCAGTTGTTGCGGAATTTTTCATTGGCGCCCTCAGACAGTACGGCTAGCAATTGAGCAGTAATAAGGCCATTCTTATTATTCTGCTTCCGAACGTTGTCATATGGAGCTTATTGGGACCATGCACCAGCTAATAATGATTTTTAGCTTGCGAAAAATTGATGGCTGGCTTAAGCGTGCATGCAACTGAGCTCGGTCGATAAATGAGTGAATGCTAACCCGGACAACCACTCCAGAACCCGAGAAGTGTCAAAGGAACAAGCTGAAACCTGTGCCACGATCGAATTGCTGTTTCGCAGGTCGCGAATCGTTAGGGAAACGGATGAAGAAGACTCGTATTAATCATCTTTGCTGATGCTGTTGATGGTCAAGAGCATCAGCTTGCCGCTCGCGTCGGCCAAGCCGAGCAAGTAGTCACTGTCCCACGTTAGGTGGGCGGTCAGGACGAGGCTGCAGCGGCAGCGGCCGGGGGCACCAGCTAACCGACGCCATCTAAATGTGGGCGACCTCCGCCACACATGACAGCACACATGGCAACAAGCTCCTTCAGGACACCAGCGGCAGCGGCTGCCGACAGATCGGAGACGGAAGGCGACTCGGTGAGGATTGCACTGTTTGTATTCCCTATGGGTGACTAGGTCAAATAAAATAGCTGAAAGAGCCTGTACAGGTGTCACCAGGTCTGGCTGCCTCTGTCGGCGTTCACTGACTCCAGGTCGAATCAGAATCGAATCGAGTTCAAAATTCTCAGTGTGGCATACATTTAACCTCATCGGTTCTCAACCGACTGCCGATTCAATCTCCCTACTGTTACTGGTATGGGAATGAGAACAATATTATTATAATTATTATAATTATATATATATATTATATATATATATATATAATATGATACAAATTTGTATATATATATATAATTCATTTGTATAGCGCCCCAAGATTACTTAATCTCTATTCAGGCGCTTCACACATGCCTCGGGGCTCGAGCCCACGACCTCAGCCTGACCGTGGTCCCTGGGGCGAGAGCGCCTTGACCGCTGGACCAAGCCAGCTCTTCGTCGATGAGCAGCCTTGCTGGGAATCAATCTCCTTAGATACTTTACTGCTTGTGGAAAGAGAAGCAGGTCACCGTGGGTTGATGGAAGTGCGTTGTGATGAAGAGAGAGCTTTTACAAAGTTTACAACATTTACAAAGTACCTAGAAACAGATCAATTTCTCTGAAGATGCTCTACCAACGTAGTAATTCTATTTTAACTTTTGTTATTATTAGATAAGCACATAATGGCATGCAATGATTACGATAAGGCGAGCATGTAAAAGCATCCAAAAGACTAACGGATGCCGATTAGTTGAACCCACGATCTTTAGCCTGACACTCACTCAAACATGCGCAGCTAAGCGAGACACAAGCAAAAAGAGGCAGTTCTACTCGGAAGCTACAAAGAGGTAGGTCGCCGTTTCCTGTGCACTTGGTTGCGACTGCACATCACGCTGTCGAATCACCCGCTCCACCAGCTTCTCGTCATCGAGCCGTCTAGCCTGTCAGGCAATAGAAATGTTTTAGCGATTTCCTGTTTCGCTGCTGGGAAATGAAAGCCTTGAACTCGCTCGCGAAGCGGGTGCAGCGGCTGAGCTGGCGGCCTGGCGTCGGGCAGGGCCGGAAACTGCTGCTGCTGCTGCATCGGCGGCTCCCGGCGGCCGCTACCATTCAGCTTCACGGCTCGACTCTAAGCAAGCTTTTTGGTGAATTAAAAATAGCTGAGACAGGACGAAAGTCTGGAGCTCACTTTCGGCTTCAGAACTACCTGATACGGCCTCGAGCAGGATTGGTCCAGCGGCTAAGGTGGGCGCCCCGATCAAGGTCTGGCTGCGGTCGTGGGCTCGAGCCCCGAGGCATATGTGAAGCGCCTGGATAGAGATTAAGTTCTCTTGGGGTGCTATACAAATGAATTTTATATATCTGCCAGGTCACGATCTCTCTGTTCCGGTCAGGCTTCATATTCATGTATTCCCAGTTAACTGGGCGACGCTTCTTCAACTCCTTTGTGATGCTCATGCATACTGATGAGTGGCTCTTTTCACCCTACTAGCCAGAGGTGGGCCTAACCGGTGGCAATCAGTGCTTTCATGTTTGCATTAGAATTGCTGAGCTAAGCATCATGCTCTTTTGCGTTACCTTATACTATAACGAGCATTTAGCTAACCGGTCAGAATTGATTGCGGATTTTGATTTCAGCGAGCTGAGTCAAGGCCACAGTGCTACATACATGCTCTTGCGGGGCGATTTGTATTATAACAATATTGATAATGACAATAATACACTTGATAAAGCGCGCTCGGAGAAATTTTTCTAGGCGCTTTACATTTGTTGCAAAGGAAACACGATCGAGTGGTGAGTCGTAGCTTTCTTGATAAACAACATGAATAACATGGTTAAGGGTAGCATGAACAGGGTCAGCATGCAAGTGTGGTTAGTGGCAGCGTGCAACAGTTTCAGCGCACATAAGCATGTAAATGACGAATCATAGGGACGCACTAAAGGCTGTCACAAATAGGTGCCTTTTTCATTTTTTTTCATATGGTCAAGTCAGTTGGTTTAGTGTTAATACATTGACAGCGGGCTAAACGTATTTATCTTCACATCAACAATTGCTCTGAATTCGAGCGTCAACGTTAGAAAGGAAGCCGGTATTTAAAAGCTGTCCACCAAAATTTATGTACATAGTTGCTCTAAAATTGGCAGCAGCGAAGCACAGCCATTGAATGGCAAATAAGAAAGCTCTTTGGTAGCCGTCAGCAGTAACCATCGAGCACGTATAAAAGAAGGCATCACTTCTTCATCCTGGTACGATTCTGCATCGATGGAATGGAGCCTGGGTTCCTGTTATATTTACCAACGTGCACGCATGCAGCTCCACTGGCCAGTAGTCCCGACCAAGCGCTCCTCCGGTGGCCGAGAATACGCATCGCCTGTGCAAATTCTATTGATCTGCAAAAACCATGCAGAGCAGTAGAACCTATTACTTCAGGTAAGCGGCCCGTGGTGTGCAGAGCAAGGCTTGTGCACATAATGCAAAAGTGAACTGTTTATTCTTCCGATTAGAGCACATACATCTTGTGTTGTCAGTCTTGGTAGTCTTAAAAGCGACGAAGGAGTGAGAGCACGCTCGGCGGCATGGACATCTTAGTGGCAGTAGCTGCTGTCGCATGCGCTTTCACTTTGCATGGGACAGGAGCCCACAACACGCAGTATGTCATCGCCGGGAACTATCATCCGCCAGGAACTGCAACACTTTTAGCTGAGCTTTTCACTAACTCCAAGGTATGTAACTTTAGTCCTCAAGAGGCACTGCTTGTCGTTTGTGGTACCGTTTTTTTTAAAGAGAAGGCTCTGCGTGCCGATAGCTGCTTCACCCATGCACTAATGCATCAAAAGAGAAATACGTAGCCATAAGCCCTTAGACCCTTATCCTTGCGACATTCATCTTTTCAATTTATTCACTTGGTCACGCGGCACTTTCTACCTTCTCCACAGTCCGTCAGTTGTAACTATAAAATGAAATGCGTTGATGCTAATTCTCCATATAGTTTCATCAAGATTACTTGAGACGCGTCTTTCCCACTTTAGGATTATGGTATGTCTATACTACTAAAAGCGTGCAGTTGAATCAAAGAAGATAGAATAGACTGGTGCATGCTTGCCCGAAGCTGCTTACCCTGGAGGGAAATCTAGGACGCTTCGATCTTATGAATGAGGATTACCGTCGAGTTCCGAATCCTGAAGCTGATAGCAGATCTTGAGCTGGGCTTACTAACCATAATTTGACGTTCTTATTTTCAAATAATTTAAGATAGCTCAAATATCCAACAAAAATCTGCAATAGCTCTTTCCATCCCAATTAACAGGTTGAGTGTCACGAAAGTGAGATTTCACGTCGGTTTCAAAATGAAACTGTTAATCTTTGACATCGCTCCGTAAGAACCAACTATTCGAGTGGAGGCTTCAGCCAAGTGTAGCCTTTGCTTTCAGAGCCTTGCAACTGTACGAGTACCTCGAACTATCGTGTGCTTTAAAGTTGGGAATGTACTTTAATTTCCTCTGGTCATTTTGTCAAATACACACATGCCTTTATTCTCTGCAATGACCGATATTCGTCTATCAAGTTTTCTTATCAGCTTTTAACTTTATAGCCTATGATACACTCTCTTGGAAAGGGCTTGAAATCCTAGCCATCCATCTACTTCACGCCTATGACTGCTCTGTTTGCACACGACATGTGCTCTCCGCATCCATTGGCTACCAAATCTGCCGCTTATCAAGACAGCTGAACAAATAATTGTGCTGCATTGCCAATACACTAGGTAGACATCAATAGCTACAAAAAGCCTCTTTCACTAGCTATATGTGTCTGCTTTTAAGCGCTAATGGAAAAGCAAGCCAATCTCTGTGCCTTCTGTCCCTGAGCCATGCCTTTATTTCTCACAGCTCTGCCTTAATCGTAGTAGCGCAGTGGCAGAGAATATGGCATAGCTGGTCGCTGATGTTTACAGAAGCACTTGGATTATGCCACATTAAGCATCATAAGAGCTAATAACTATGACCGAAACCATGGATGCTTGATTGTGGTTCTAGCTCAAACACCGTTGATGTTAGTGCTTTAGCAATCATAAAGCTGATTCAAGTGCTTCAGTAATCAGAAAGCTAAGGCTAGTGCTTTAGCAATCATAAATCTGAGTCTAGTGCTTCAGCAATCCGAAAGCTGAGGCTAGTGCTTCAGCAATCAGAAAGCTGAGACTAGTGCTTTGGCAATCATAAAGTGAGTACGGGTACATTAAAGCCATTCTACTGTCAAAACAGTCGGAGAAGATTTTCTAAATGCTACCTAGCATATGAAGAGCAAGAACTGTTGTACCCAAAAACTTGCTCAGCCGCTGACCTTTGATTGTGACCTTTTGACCTTTATAATAATAATAATAATGATTTGATAAAGCGCCCTCAGAGAACTTAATCTCTCTCTAGGCGCTTTACATTTTTCTTTGATCGTTTGTTCTCACAGCCTGTGATTAATTGCTAACAGCCATGGCGACACGCCTCATATGATGACGATATTTAAAAAACGAAGCTAAATATCCACACTCTTCTCGAAGCATTTGCTGGGCTCGTGTGAATTTTCTTCTGCATGCTTATGTGTGTCGATGTTTCGCATATTGCCATAAACTGATTAACACGCTCCGTTCATGCCGACATTCGCAGTACGTCTAAATTGTCTAAATAGCGATGACGTTTGATCAATATACCATAAAATAATTGTAGTGCTATTTTATCTTATTATAACCATATAAGTCCTTTGCTACTCTATTTCCTTATAAAAAAAATTCATTATACTACTGCCGGAAGAGCGAGACAGAGTCTGCAGCAGGTGAGTGCTAATCTCTGCATATAAAGTGCGGACGTGCGTTCTACGGTCTAGTGGCGCCAAAGCAAAAGTGTAACGCCGAATGCTCGGCGGAGTAGGCTTAACCTGCCACTTACCAAGCGGCGTAGCCGCGTTCGGCCGAAGGCGGCTCGGTGCGCGCCTACGCGCAATGAGCAGGCCGCCGTGAAGCGAGCGTTTCTGGCGCTGACCTACTTACCGTTTCTAAAGGGGGTCGCGAGCCCGCGGCGTGAATTAGAAAGAGACGCACAAATTGGGGATTTTACTGAGCTTTATTCGCACGCACGCAAAGTCGCTGTGCGTCTAGCTCGGCTTTATCCTCCGCACTCCTCGCAGGTTCACAACTGCACAAGCGAACGTGCAGGGGAAGTACGTCCCCACACTGAGGCTACCTGCGTCTATGGTGGGAAACGACCCAGAGAAGATGTAGAAGCCCGAACCGGAGCCTAGACCCTGACTGGAGAACTAGGGCTCCGCTTCCACCGTGAAGGCGGAAATACCTCGCACACTTCAGTAAGCGCTCTTGCGAGGGAAACACGTCTCCGTACTTGGGCTACCTGCCTCTCTATGAGGAACGGGCCAAATGGACAAAGGAGCCCGAACCAACGGATTATCTCACCCACTACATCGACAATGTCTAGCTCGCACCGGCAAATCCTTATGCCGAGACCACGTGCGAGCGCACACAAATGAAACACAAATGCCAGCTCGGGCGCGATACGATCGTATTCGGTGGAGTCCACCGAATCCTCCTAGCACTGTCTTGTCCCGTCCCGTCAATCGCAGGCAAACAGCCCGCGCCCTCCTCCCTCGCTTTCAGAGAAAAGACTCCGACGGCGTCGAAGCGAGGCCAAAGAGAGAGAGAGAGCAGGAGTCGAACAAAAGACCCAAAGCGAGCGTTGCTCGACTCTTAAAAACTTAGCTGAGATCATGGGGCACGAGCTTAGTGGTATTGGGCCCGGTACCGTGAGCCATTACCGTAAGGAATTCATACCTTCGCTCGGCCACCGGATGGGCAACCCACCTTGAATGGCGAAAAGGTTCCAGAGGATTCTTTTTGGACAGAATTATGGCCACCGAGGTTGACAGGCCAGCCAGCATCGATCAGCCGCTCCCGCGGGCAGCAGACCAATTCTGAAGGCCGAATCGCCACCGCTGGTCCCAGAGCTTCCTGGCTCGATCTTAAGCTTTTTCCCTATAACCACACTGGCGCTCCTCTCTGGCTTACTGCTTCTGGACAAGAGAGTTTCCGCCCGCCGAACAGTTCTTGTTCGCGCTAAAATTAAGCCCAGGCTAGCGCGGCGCTAGAAAACCTTCTGTCATCTGCAGTCTTTAAGCGTATGATTACAGCAGGCAGCTTATACTCTATAGAGGACCAGCAAGCTTGAAGGGGCGGCTGAAACTGGTTCGGGGAATTGAAGAGTCAAGCCATGGTGGGCTTTGTTGGTCGGCGAAAGAACTTTACTCCGTAACCATTGATCAACCAGAAACCACTGGAGCTTCCACAGTTAATGAGTAACGTGGCTTAACCCCTTACGATATTTCTAGCAACAACGCAGCTACATTTATTAGGGACTGCTGAGGCTTGGTGATTTTCTTTTCTGTAGTCCAGCCAAAACTGAAATACATCCGTCCAGGCTGGACAGAACCATGGGGGTGAGTACGATCTCTAGTGAGCCACCTTATTACGTACTCCGTAATCGCAATCATGGATTAAACGTGAGGGCTAGCGGTGAAAGTGGTCTTCATAATGACTCTTCCATACGTCAACCATTTATCAAAGATGATACCTAAATTCCAAACACGTGACTAAGGTACCGCTAAGGCATTCGTTATTAGAAGAGCTAAGTCTCATCGCCCAGTAGCCCGCTTTCAGGACCCACTTGCTCATTGTCGCTGGCTGTCCGACGTAAAACTAAATGCTCCCGGCTTGTTCTAAGCACGGCTGCGGCCGCTTGCATTGGCGGAAGCGGCAAAGCACTGTGGCTGTGGGACACTGGGGCATTTGCAGGTTTGAAGCTGCTTTAGGCTTTGAAAATCTCGCGTCCTCTGGTTCATTCCGAGAGCTCAATATCGTCTCTCTGCTGCTAATTCATTTGGCAATCCTGCTCCCCGTCGCTCTTCTGTACTCGCTGGCTTCCTGCCGGCCTGCAAATCGAGCGCTCGCTGCCGCTGCCGCCGCCGCCGCCGCGTTCCGTCTTTTCTCTCTCTCTCTCTCTCTCTCTCTCTCTCTCTCTCTCTCTCTCTCTCTCTCTCTCTCTCTCTCTCTCTCTCTCTCTCTCTCTGTTCGTTCTCGGTCCTTGGGTCACTGACGCTTGATCACTGATCCTCGATCACTGACGCTTTCTTCTGCTCTCGCGACCGGAGCTCTATTATATACGCCTGCCTGTAGGT
Organism: Cristatella mucedo; assembly: GCA_009760855.2. Lineage (NCBI taxonomy): Eukaryota > Metazoa > Bryozoa > Phylactolaemata > Cristatellidae > Cristatella > Cristatella mucedo. Next base: position 226,172 of record WPIO01000096.1, on the reverse strand, counting down.
GCTTGGCGTTTTCATCGCTTAAACTTCAGCAAACTAGTCGATAGTATCAATTAGTGACTGTCAGCAAGGCTACTCACTTTCTCGACTGCCCTCCTGACTTTGCCGCTCTTCTCGCTTTCTCCCGTGTCGCGCGAGAGTGGAAATCTGCAGGCTGCTTATCGCGCCTAGGCATCAAGCCCCGCTTAGGCTTTGAGCGAGAGCAGCAGCAGAAGATTCTCGAGTGCAACACTCGCGCAGCCATCGTCGCTTGCTTTTCGGAACTACAGTAGCTGATACGTGACATTAAAGGTCAGATGGAGCTAGCAATCGACGACGACATTTGGCTCTGTGCAAATGTGCGTATCATTCTGGCGGACGCTGACCGTGGAAAAGCGTTAATCTCGCGAGAGTGTCCTAGCAGGCGTCTGCAAGCTGAACATGGGTTCTAGGGCTCATAGGCCGCCGTCTAGTAGCCTGGTCACTGACAGTGATCCGAAAGGTGCTTAGAAATCTCGCTGCGGTCCCCAAATCAGCATTTCTTCCTAGAGAACGCTTATGTCTTTTGCAAAACATTGTGAAGAAGAAGGCGTGGCGTATCAATGACGCGGTGCAGTGCTGAGCCTGGACGCATAACTGGCGACTTGAAATTACGTTGCTAATGCATGCAAGAGGTATGCCGGCCGCGGCGGAATACAGCAGCAACGAATAGCGTCCGTACCCTTTAAGGGGTTCAATTCTGAAGCGACAGCGGACCATTTCTCGGAGGTCTAAGTTTTCAGAAATTTGTTTTCTCACGTTGCCCTATCAGTTACAATGTCTTCTAAATTCGCAGTGTTGGCATTAAAGTTGGAAGTATTCAGAATAAGGATATTCATACACAGCAGGACTATTGAAAAGATGGATAGTTGTTTCACTGTGATTTTAGAGTTCAATCGATTTCTATCGATTCACAGTCCTGGAATATCAATCGTTTCCGAATTTCCTTTCAGGAATGCACCAGTGCACTGCGCATCTTTCCGTTCAGGCCGAGGTACGATAACTTGCATCGAGGCCAGCAGGCGTGAAAGTAAAAATAAAACAGAGAAGAGCAAGTGCACCGTTTACATTCACGCCTGCGTGCCTCGAAATACTGATATGCACAATCATGCCTCGAGATCGTACCTGAACCACAGGACGGCATAAAAGAAGAGATCAAAGCAGGTTTGATATTCTTCCTCGGCGGCATGTTAGCCGAGCGCTCTTTTAGACCTCTCCACAGCAATGATCACTGCGTTCAATGGCGCACTATTTAAGGCGGTAAGCCGAGATGGCTTACTAGGTAAGGCGGCTGCTTTTCGTGACCTCGGCCCGAAGGTCGTGGGTTCGAATCTTGCGGCGGGCGATTCTCCATTGCTGCTGCAAGCGATGGTGACAGTCGTAAAGGCTCTTTTGTCGCCATGCAAAAAGATCGCTATACAAAAATGTACAAGAAGAAATTTAGACACCTCAATGCAATTTAAAACAGGCTCTTTCGCAGGCTCGCATTATTCAAACGAGCGCCACGATATTTTGAAAATGACTTTTCAAAACGCGTGTATTAGAGTCGCTAATAACAAGATGGAGTGCAGTCTTTTCTGCAAGCAAATCAAGGAAGCAACACATTCTAAATTAAGGCAAATCTCGTTCCGCAATCTTCTCTTCAGTGAATCATTGACAGTAATTGAAATAGCAAATGCCTTAGCGGTACCTTAGTCACGTGTTGGGAATTTAGGCGTCATTCACCGCCGTCTTTGTTGGTAAGTGAATGCGGAGTCAGGCTCCACAAAATAACTCCAGTCGCTTGACGTCAAGCAACTCTTTTCGCATGAAATTATTACCTAGGTTGCCTAATTTATTCGAATAAACCATGTAACTTCAATTAAAACATCAAGGTGTGACTCAGACACCAATAGTGATTCTCAGTACACGTAGCTGGGCTTCCTGGCCACAAAGGAAAGCTTATCTGACGTCATGAGGACTTTCATTGATGCTAATTTGCGCCAATATTTGTACGGTGCGAATATTTTGCTCTATGTGGAAAGTAGTAATGAGACGTGCGTGGAGCTGAATTGAACATATGTAATGGCTCCTATACCACGCTCGATTAATTATGGGCAAACCAGCGACGAGTTAAACTCTAGCGACTTCTGGTTCAGCAGCAATTCTTTGGTCGGCATGTGCAACTAATGGTCAAGCAGGCTAAATAGGCGCGCCCTGAAGGCTGTACAAAAGAAAATTTCTCCGCCGTCTGGAAGCTCTATGAATTCTCTTTTAAAGCCCCAAATCTTTTTTGCTTTTAGTAGAAGACTAAACTATTTGCAATTCGTGGATAGGAAATTTGATAGGAAAATAAATTATGAAATACATAGATTTTCGGATGACAAAAACCTATTGAAGTCATTTGTCACACACAAAAATTGCAAAGTGCCTGGATTTAATCTTCTGCTGCTAAGTCTTTTACTTTGAAGCATGTTTCTTGAAGGTGGCCTAAACGCTTGGCACGAGACGCTCTACAAGCAGACGACTCTTTCGTTAATTGTTTCGGTTTCATTTACTTAACCGTCTCTCGCGTTCACTAGCAGCGCTTGATGAGGCTGTATGTAGGCTTTGAACCGCGGCCTTTTTGACGCGAAGTAATCTACACTCCTTCAATGCCCTGAAATTGTGGCTGTACACTTGAAGGGCTACTGCGCGGCATTATGCACCGTCCATGACTCCTACACAGTGGCTTTGTTCGGAAAACTTGACGGCGTTTGCTTGATCTTTGACGCATTCGGCGAAGATTGGATCCAGTCGGACAGATGGGAAGCAATGGTAAAATGTAAGTGCTCAAGTGGTCACGTGCTAGTATCTTCTTTCTTCATGACACACTTGGATGGTTTTCTTCTTTCTGCCGAGCCGGTTTGGTCTAGCGGTTAAGTTGCTCGCCCCGACCAAGGTCTGACTGAGGTCGTGGGCTCGATGCCCGAGATATCTGTGAAGCGCCTGAATAGAGATTAAGTTCTCTTGGGGTGCTATATGTGTAAATGAATTATATATATCATGTATTCAGAATCAAGATTTCCAGCTGATGGGCACTTTCAGGAAACGCTGCGCTAATCCGCGCTCGATGTAAATGTTTAAAGCAACTCCGGCCATCCGTTGTAGTTATACATTTTCTACCTAATTCTTTTCAAAATCCACAGTAACTTCGGAAATGAAAGCACGCGTCTTAATTTTAACATTTGGAGCCAGCCAATCAAACCAAGGTCGCCTTCCAAGGCAATACGTAACTGAGACCGGTAGATTAGCAGACAGCTCGGGCATATTATTGCACGAGGCTGAATCAGCCTCGAGTGACTACTGCCTGTTTCTCAGCCTCGGCGTGTTACATGCGAGTACGCATTGCCTAAACCTGTCACAGTTGTGAGCCGCCTGACCAAAGTGAAGATGCGTAGCTCTTGTCAATTGAAGATGGTAAGTGAACAATGTAGTTTACGCGCTCCGGCAAGACCGGGAACTGGCTTCGAACAGCAGCCGCCTGCAAAGGCTTTCCTCTCAGGAAGGAGTAGCGCGACTTAAATTAACTCGCGAACAGAAGTTACGAACAGAAACTGAGCGGCGGCGAGTTGGTAGCCCTGTTTGTTTGAACGCAAAAGTGTCACGAGATCGCCAAAGTTGCGACCCTCAACTTTGGAGGCTGGCATAGGATATTTGAGGTCGGCTGAAACAAACGTTTTGACCTCTAGTGACCCTCTTTGAGTCTAAGCCAACTCTGTGCAGTCCTTTGCGGACTGAATCAAGAAGAAAAATCTGTTAACTTTTGTGCGGACCGAAGCTCATCCCCTTGGGCTGCAAATGTCCAGAAGTGACGACCACTGCCTCATTTTGAGAGCGTCGTCTGCGTAGTTACGAAGTCACGCGGCCAACAATGCGAATGCAATTAGCTGCCGATGAGGCACACTTGCAATACCAGGCCAGAGCGAATTCGATTATACGATGCTGCCGCATCGAGCAGGCCGTCACTCTTAGCGTTGCCCCGCTGTGCGCCCAATTGTCTCTTCGCGGACACGAGTGACGGTGGGCGAGCCGCGACACTTCCTCGATCATTGCTTACACTCAACTAGCTTAATAGCTTTGCCACCCTACGTTAGTCCGTCCGGAGCTAGATCATTAACCTCCTTGCTGTCAATAGCTATAACGTCGCTGTCTTGTTGAAATGTAGAATGATAAAAGGCCGGTCCGTACACTCTTCCACGCGAATAGTCCACTGCGAGTGCTTAGTGTGTGGCGGCTTTGCCTACCATTGTTTGTAATCGGCCAATGCGCAATTGTCTCAGTGCATGCGGTGTGCGCTTAGATCGATAACTTATTCTCGTTGGGAGATGGGCGTACGCATTTCTACTGACGGCAGACCAAATCTTACAAAAACAAGTCGAATCCAATTTCGAAAAGGTGTGCTGCTTTCCAATAGAAATGATACATCCATAAATGTCTCGTGAGACTATCTTTCGCTGCGGCTCTGGCGCATGATGTCACGCTGGGTTAAAAGACCTGCAAGGGAACTGCAATTGTCATTCTATCTTTCAGGGGATGAGGGCTCGCAGCAGCTACCTCTCAGCACGCACTATGGAGTGACAGGAGGGACAGAAGTTACCGCCGCCGGCCTGGCTCTAGCCACGCTATATACGTTCAACACAATAAGAAATGCAAGCCAATGTCAGACGCTGTGTGAAGAGGTGTTTCCCGATTGCACCATATTTTATTTCAGCAACGCCTCCTATCAGTGCGTCATACCTAATGCTCGTATAACTGTCGCCGAACCCTCTGCCGATCCATTTATGCAAACTTACTACAAATTCACTACAGGTGAGTGTAGAGACGTCGAATTGAGCCCGATGGCGGTAAGCCGGATTACCGAATTTCCGCAAGTAGAATCACAGTTAATTGTTTATTTTGCGCACAGCTGCTCTAAAAAATACAGCGCTTCGATGTCGAAAACGACGTTGACCTCATACAGGAGCAGCACCGTCAGAATCGTGTCGAAGCAACAGCTGAAGAACAATGTGAGCGAGTGCTCAATGAAAAGATGCACCCTACGGTCGGCTATAATGACGATAATAATAATAATAATAATAATATTGCACTTGATAAAGCGCCCTCAGAGAACTTAATCTCTTTCTAGGCGCTTTACATTTGCTGCAAAGTGATACGCAATAGAATAGTAAGTAAAATCATGCTTGAAAAACAAACAAAATGAATAACATGGTTAGGGGTTACATGCACTGGGTCAGCATGCAAATGTGGTTAGTGGCAGCATGAACAGTGTCAGCACGCATAAGCACATCGAGGACGAATCACAAGGACCCACTAAATGCTGTCCTAAATAGGTATGTTTTTAAGTTTCTTTTAAATGTGGTCAGGTCAGGGGATGTTCTGATGCAGGTCGGGAGGGAGTTCCAGGCTGTGGGAGCATACGAGCTAAATGCACGGTCTCCAAAGGATTTAAGGTTTGTACGAGGTATTTCTAGACTGTTGGATTCCGAAAAGCGAGTGGTACGATGCTTTGCCTGATGGGGTAGTATCTCTGAAAGATGTAAAAGATGGTAGCAATGATGTTCTTAACAATGAAATTGAACTGATGTTCAAGCTCTTGGAAACATTTCCCAGTAGCTTCATTGATACCCGCTGGTCTGAAAAGATTATGCAGGAGGTCCGAAATCGCAGCGCCAGTGCTCGCCTGGGTGTTATCGCTGATGGTGAGGACGAAGATCCTGACAACGGAGCTCGCCCCGACCACGGTCAGGCTGAGGTCGTGGGCTCAACGCCGGAGGCGTATGTGAAGCGCCTGAATAGAGATTAAGTTCTCTTAGGGCACTATGCAAATGAATTATATAATATTGGCATGCCGTTGGCAGCGGCATCCGGCATGGCGAAGACTCGTGGCTGAAAAAGAAACAGAGTACCCGAGCAGAAGGCTGCTCCGGATGCGCAGATACGCTCTGCTAGACGCACGAAGAAGGCACCAGCGGTTGTTCCAAATCAGCCATCCATCTTGAGCCTAGTTTTTGAAAAATCAGGCTCAATTTTTGTGATGGATCCTTGCCCTGGCACAATAGAAATCTTCGTTTTCGAGATCGCTGTCTTTCTGCTGACAAATGGAACTCGACGAGCCCGACATTTTAGCGTGTTCGCATATAACTTGGACCAACATTCGGGTAGTTATCGCAATCCTCGCGAACCCGGGTTACCATGGTAACCCGGGTTATCGCCATCGGGCTTGTGTATTCATTGACAGTGCCGAAAAACGTGGCTACACGGATGCCCGAATCACGGTATGATCAAGGTCACTTGTGAAACTGGCAGTCTTCAACTTCATTGACATTTGAAATTCCATCAACGTCCACCCACTATACCAGAACAAGCCCTCGTAAATTGGACGATGCACGTTTGCTAAGCTGTCCGGTTTGCTAGCGACTGGCTGGGCTGAAATTATCGTCATCAAGCATCATCATCGAGCGCCCAATATAGAGTTCCCCTCAATATAGTTGGCCCTTAGATCAGGCCTGTAGATCGGCTGCCACTGTCTTTCCGTCCGTCTACGTAGTGACGATCCATTCCAGTAGAAACGACAGTGATTTAACGCAACGCTCTATTAATATACGATGGTCTGCGCCGGCATGCTGCGAACTCGAGAGATTTCGAGGCCACTTATGTGAGTTCTTGGTAATAATAATAATAATAATAATAATGCACTTGATAAAGCGCCCTCAGAGAACTCAATCCCTTTCTAGGCGCTTTACGTTTGCTGCAAAGGAAAATGCAATTGAATGGTGAGCAATAGCATGCTTGATAAGCAAACAACAGGAATAACATGGTTAGGGGTGAAATGCACAGGGTCAGCATGCAAATTTGGTTAGTGGCAGCATGGACACTGTCAGCACGCATAAGCACACTAAGGACGAATCACAGGGACCCACTAAATGCTGTCCTAAATAGGTGTTTTTAAGTTCTTTTTAAATGCGGTTTTAAATGTTGGTGCTTACTAATTCCCACTTTGCGTGGTCACGATTATGGCAATCTAATTGATCCACGCCCTACTCACGGTAATGCATGCATAGATGCATACATGCGTACACAACTGTACACATGCATGATTTTGTGCGTACGTACCTGTATTTGAGCTCTCCTCGCTAGGCTTTAGCTCCCGCTCTTACCAGTCGTATCTTTTTCTGTAATTTTAAATTACTTTAACAGATTTAAAACACTACAATATCATAGCATGTAATCTGCTTATCATCTTTAACTCAAACCTCAGTGATTTCAGAGCATGCCTGCTGCCGGAAATTGATTCGGGACCTGCATCGTGACATGCTAGCAAAATATGCTTGTATGTTGCTTCCAGGAACTGATCTGGAAACACGCATCTTACCCTCAGAATTTCTTGAATGAATACATTCTACATAAGCTCAACTCTAAAATAATATCCTGCTAATTTATACAATTACATTTATCTCAGTTATTATAGCATTTGCAATTAGTTCGACATTGAACTTAGTGGAATGAAGATCTAGTATGAATTCATTATGGTCTTCTTTTGGTATGGGTTATGGTGCGCCTATCTCCTCAGCTTCACCTCTAAGATTCTCATCTGAATTTGAAATTTCTTAATGGCTTTTTGAACTAGCTAAACTAGCTAGTTGACTAGCTTCTCTCTTCTAAATTAGTCTTCCGTCTTCGGAGGAGTGGGTAAGGAAAGCTGAGGGTAGCTTTCTGCCAGGACGATGGACATGCGATGGTCCGAATATGAAATAGCCCGTTACATCTTGCTAGTCTGAAGCTTCGATGTGTTACTTACGTAAACGAAGCAGTTGCTTCATTGGTTAATTGGGCTCGTCTCAAATTTTCTTACAGCCAAAAAACGGCTCTTCACACCTTTGTAACATCCTGCAAAAGAAAAAGTGTCATTTTAATAATTAATATATTGCGTTAGCTCACCGTGATTCATTTTTTTAAATACAATTCGGGGATATTCACGTGACGTTCCACAGCTTCCTTGCATTTCTCGCTGTTGAAATAAGGTACTCAAACTTGTCGTGATTCTAAGTAACCATTTTTAATACAGCGAAAAACATAGTTCACATTAGCAGCGCCCCAAGAGCATAAAACTTGTAGGTGCATTATTTATAGTGCAGGGCTTAAGCCCCACGACTTATATCGCTGAAGTTATTATCCCATAAATGGGCCAAATCAGGGATATTTCTGACAATAAAAATTTATTGTAAAGCACTTAGCAATAATTGCGATATAACTATACATATTCACGTACCTTAACCTTTAGACGTCGTCGTCTAGTGATCAACAGTAAAGGCAAGCACATAAAATGCTAAAGTGTCATTTTTTTAATACGACTGCATTACGGCTGATCCCAGCATCATTAACTTAGGCGATTAAGTTCCACGTTGATCCACTTCATCTCCGAGCTAGAGAGTTCAGCTAGAGAGCTCAGGCGACTCCGTGTGAGTCGGCGACCTTCATCTAGCTACTCTGTGGTATTCTGCAGATGTCTTTACTGTGGCTGTTTATAAGCTGTTGTCGGATATCAAAACAGGACCTTTTTAAAGTAGGCGCGATGTCGCCGTTAGTGAATACCTACCGGTAGGCCTTCTTCAGCGTATCAGTAAGAACTTACCTACATCCTGTGCTCGCCTTATCTACAGCTCGGCTATCACACCGGTGACCCGTTTGATCAAAGCGCTGATCAGCACTCGTGGTAGAACTTCACTCGCCGTACGTCAGCACAGCATTAAAAGTCGACCGGCCTCCGTTACTTAAGTTCACTTTAAATTTGAAGGGGCTGCACTTCACCCCGTTCTCATTCTATCAGTCCATGCGTGCTGACAAGGATGGTGGCTGGGATGCACTTGTTGTTCGCGAATCGTTTGGCTATAAGATGTGCAGTTTCTCGTGTGGGCCATCGTTTTAATCGATTGCAATCAGGTCTTCATCAAAGACAATGCCTCTCACTGTTGCGATATACCGGCCTCCTTCTGGCTGTCTAAACTTGCTTATAGAGGAGTTTTCAGAGTTCCTAGCTAAAATATTGGTGTGTGACGGGCCGTTACTGATTGCAGGAGGCTTAAATATTTACGTTGACAACCCTATCAATAGCCAGGTCTGCTCATTTCTTGAATGTCTGGAGAATTTTGGTTTGGTCCAACAAGTTAATCATAACACCCACGTCGGTGGCCATATTCTCGATCTCGTGACCACTAAGGATGTCCTCCCCAATGAACTTGTGGTGTGCCCACTGACCCTCTCAGATCATTTTTCGGTCTCGTTTACTGTTCCTGCTCCCTTGTACGTACAGGGTAATGTCGAACTTGTTAAGCGACGTAACTTACAAAGCACTGACATAGACAAGTCTTTGAAATCTGTTTGTGTTGCAGGTTTTCTTGATCTGCATTCAGACTCGACCCGGAAGCCTCGATACCCTCACTGATGCAGTGAACATGACACTCAGGAGTGCTCTTGACAAGCATGCTCCCGTTCATTTCATCCGTTTACTAATTCATGAATATTCCTTTCAATTTACAAAAATAACTCCTAAAGATGCGCCGGTTTAAGCGCAGGCTTGAATGTCGTTTCAAGACATCAGGGTCTGATGCAGATCTAGTCAATTTCAAAGACAGACTTCCTTCGAGTTTACACCCGAAAGCTTAAAAAACCAGGGCTTTTTTCACTCGAAAGCTGAATTCCTTCCAGTCGGACCCTAAACATATTTATAAGAAAGTAAACCATTTACTGGCCGATGCTGGTAGGTCCGACTCCCCAGCCATTAAGGGCTCGGCCAAAAGGTTTTCAGTGTTCTCTACGGAAAAAGTTGTGCACATTCGTGCCTAAGGAAAGCCCCTCCGACTAAAGCAATAATGGAATCACAACCTATGATCTTCCTTAAAAGATTTTGCGAGGTTTTTGCATGCTATGTGGCTACCTTTATAGGTTCTAGCAAAGAGAGCTCGTCTCCTGAAGACCCTATGCCATTGTCTCTGTGGTCTTCACTAGCAGACCAATTTAGCCCTACCATAACCGAGATTTTCAATGCTTCTTGTGAAAAATATTCGTCCCCATGTTCTTAAAATCAGCAATCTTTAGACCCATACTTAAAAAGCCAGGATTAAATACAGAGGTCCTTGCAAACTATCGCCCAATTTCCGTTCTTCCTTTCTTGTCAAAGATTCTTGAAAAAATTGTTGCTAAGCAGTTAGTTGAACATATTGAAAAGAATTATATATCAGAACCACTTCAATCGGGGTTCAAGGGGCAGCACTCCACTGAAACTGCTCTCCTCCGTGTTAACAATGACATTCTACCTGCCAACGACGATGGGAATGTCGCTGCCCTAGCTCTGCTAGATCTGTCAGCTGCCTTCGACCCCTTGATCGCGATGTTCTACTTGAACGATTGAGAACAACGATCGGTCTTGCCGACAAGTCACTGGCTTGGTTTAAACCATTCTTGTCTGATCGTGTTCAATCCGTGTCCTGTTGATTTCATTTCTTAAGCATGAGAAGGATCATCTGTGGAGTCCCTCAAGGGTGTGTACTTGGTCCCTTGCTGTTCTCTATTTATATTCAATCTTTGGGAAAAGTGATTAAGACCGATGGAATAGGATATAACTTTCATGTTGGCGGCGCTGGGCTTTATTTGTCATTAAAACCGTCAGAATCTGCTGCAGCAACTGAGAAACTGAATGCTTCCCTTGCCAATATTTGATCGTAGATGTCAGAAAACTTTTTGAAACTAAATGACGATAAAACTGAACTGCTGCTCATAGGACACCCTAAGCGTATGGCTGGATTAAAAGGCTTTGCTCTTCTAATGGGTGGTGCTGCTGTGCGACCATCACCACGTGCAAGAAATTAAGGTGTCGTTTTCGACAGCTGCCTCAATTTTAAAAGCTTCATTCAGGAGACTGCTTCTACAGCTAGCCATCACGTCCAATCCCTATCCAAGATTAGGAGCAGTCTCCCACATTGGCTTTCAAAACATTGAATTAGCTCCTTAGTTCTATCTCAGCTTGATTATTCTATTTCTTTTTTGCCTGGGCAACCAAAGAAAGCAACTAGGCAACTGCAGCTGACAATGAATGCGGCTGCAAGGCTGATCTTCAAGTCCCAGAGGTTTGAGCACGTGTCTCCATTGCTAAAAGAGCTAGGATAGATGCCGGTTGAGCGACGGATAAAGAGCAAAGTTCTTAGGCTGACCTACAAGGGCCGCCATGGCTTGGCTCCTTCGTACTTCTGCTGCACCAGTTTCAGCCTCTTCACGCCCTCAGGTCCTGTGTAAACAATATATTAGCTGTTCCATTCCTCCGCTTAAAATCTGTTGGCGACACAGGCTTTAGTTCTGCAGGTCCTGGACTTTGGAACTTTATTCCAAAATTCTTACGCAACGACAACTACTCTCCTGCTGCTGACTATGGCTCATCCTTTTCAGCGGTCCTGAGCTGCTACTTCCATGCTACTCACTACCTCAATTGCTCTCCTGACTCTGCTATTCTTCCCACTTTCTCTTTGTTACGTGAGACGAAGTCTGTTCGCTACTGAATGCTTACCGAAAGCCGCTTAGGCTGTGAGTGACCTACGCAAAACTCTCCTGCGTAACACCCACATAGTCTTTATGACTTTGTGGAGTTACAGACGGAGATACATTACATTACATATAGCCTAGTGGTTCTCTACCTTCTTAATGCTGAGACGCTTTAATACACGTTGTGGCGACTCCCAAATGTTAAATTTGTTTCGTTGCTACTTCATAACTGGAAAATTTCTACCATGAATAGTAATGTGAATATCTATTATTTAGGATATTTCTTCATTGTAACAATTTGCACAATTAAAGCATATTGATTACTCATAAAAATAATATCGGCTCCTAAGACCATCGGACCTGCGTATTTTCCCTCGGTCTTTGGTGACCCCTGTGAAAGGGTCGTGTGACCCCCAAAGGGGTCGCGACCCACAGGTTGAGAACCGCTGATAGAGCCCCTTCCGACTAAAGCCATTGCTGAATCGCAACCTGTGACCCTCCGCAAGAGATTTTCGGGGGTTTCTGCGTGCAATGTGGCTATCTTAATAAGGTCTAGCAAGAAAACTTCGCCTCGCGAAGACCCAATACCATACTCTGCGTCGACTTCACTGGCAGAACATAAACCCCAGCCCTAACCGAGATTGATAATGCTTCTCTGAAAAAAGTGAGCTGTACTCATGTTCATCAAATCGGAAATTGTTAGACCGATACTTGAAAAGCTTCAATTGTATACAGAGGTCCTGGAAAACTAACACCCTGCTTCCATTCTACCTTTTCTATGCAGTTTATAGCAGTGCTGGCAGACTAGGTAAAGTGGTTGCTTTTCAAGACCTCGGGGCCGCGGTCGTGAGTTCGAATCCTGCGACGATCGATTATTTATTGCCACTGCAAGCAGCGATAATAGCCATCACGGCTCTTGTGTCGCAATCCAAAGAAGCTTTTAAATTAGCTAGTATTTATTTTATTTATTCGGGTGAATATCCAGAAGAGTTTCAGTCATTTCAACCGTCAACACTCGACTGAAACTGCTCTTCTCTGTGTATCTAACGACATCCAATCCTGCAACTGTGACGGAAATGTCGCTGCCCTAGCGCTGCTGGATAAATTAGCTGCCTTTGACACTACTGATCATGATTTCCTGCTGAGAACAACGATTGATCTGGCAGATGAGGCACTGGCTTGGTTCCAATCGTACTTATTCGATAGCGTTCAATCAGCGTCTGTGCTGGGAGGAATAAGATCTCATCCATCAGACCTGTCGCCTGTAAGCTCATACAAGGCTCTATCCTTTATTCTTTGCTGTTCTAAGTTTGTACTCAACCTCTGGTAAATGTTATTTGGTCCCATGGAATACGCTATCAATTGTATGCTGACAATACTCAGCTGCATATGTTATTCAAACACTCGGAATCTGGGGCAGCAACTGATAAACCTAACGCTTGAATCACAGACATTCGAACCTGGATATAAGTAAATTTTCCTAAACTAAACGGCGATAAAACGGAAACGCTGCTCGAACGACACCTTAAGCATGTGACTGAAATAGAAGACTGCTCTTTTAATAAGAGGTCCTTTCGTTCGATATTTACCGTGCGTTCGGAATTTAGGCGTCGTCTTCTAGTGCTGATTAAATTATGAATGCTTCGTTAAGAATAATGCTACTACAGCTAGCCATCAGACCCGATCCCTATCTAAGATAATGAACTGTACTGTCTTCCACAGTGTCCTGAAAAACATTTAACTAGCTCCCTCGTTCTGTTTTGGCTAGACAATTACAATTTTGTTATGGCTGGGCTACCAAAAAAAACATTTGGCCACTGCACCTGGTGTTGAATAGTGCTGCAAAGCTAGTTTACAAATCTCAGAGGACTGACCACACATTATGCTTGTAGTAAAATAAAGGCTAGCTGATTTAACAGCCTCTTTTTGTACAGCGACAGAAGAGCCTTTACGGCTATCACCGCCGCTTGCAATGGCGATATAGGATCGCCCATTGCATGATTCGAACCCACGACCTCGGGGCCGAGGTTGTGAAAAGCCACCACCTTACCTAGTGAGCTATTACGGCTCACCGCAGTAAGAGCTTGGATGGCTGCCAGTTGAACAACGGATACAGAGTCAATCTCGTACGCTTATCCACAAGGACCGTCGGGGCTTGGCTCCTTCATACTTAGCTGAACCGCTGCACGAGTTTTAGTCTCCCCATGCCCAAAGGTTCTCTACGAACGACAAAATTCATTAATCAATCTATTCCGTCGCTTAAAGATAATGACGCCAGAATCTTATGCTCTGCAGGTCCTAGGCTGTGGTACTCACTTCCAAAATTCTTACGTAACGACATCTCTTGTTGCTGACAATGACTCATCTTTTGCAGCTAGCCTGAGCTGCTACTTCCATGCTGCTCACTACCTCAACTGCTCTCCTGACTCAGCTGTGCATCTTAATTTCTCTATTTGTCTCGAGATGTTGTATGTTGGCTTCCTAATGCGTACCGAAGGGTGCTTAGGCGTTGCTATCGCTCTACAAAACTATTAAATAATAGTAATAAGAATGCACATGATAAAGCGCCCTCAGAATACTCAATCTCTTTCTTGGTGCTTTACATTTGCTGCGAATGGAAACGCTCATGCGTATAGTTTTATTGTCGTATAGTCTTTATGGATTTGTGGAGTTACAGCATGAGTTACAGATGGTACAGCACTTGCTAAAAATTGTTATAAAAACTGTTGATATTGTTTTTTCATGCAACTCAACTCATGACTTTTCACCTTAGCTAGATCGGCAATATAATTTGGAACTAAGTGAATTATTTCAAATCCATCCCTAGCCCGTGCACAGAAAAGAAGCAGGAAGATAATTAAAGCCTTTTTATAAGTTTTTAAGGCCTGAGCAATTGGGACATTGCTCTCACCATCTTTGCTAAGTGAAAATAAAAAAAGTTCTGAAAAGTCTAATAATAGTTATTATTTTTCCACTTTAACAATGAAAAGATCGTCCTATGAACCTTAAATGGTTAAAAGGTAGTGATAACTCACGCCATTTTGCATGCAAAAGCATTTAAACGTTAACTCACTTGAACGGAAGATGCTTGAGTTATTTCATCGCTGCTAAATCCAGGCAGCTAGCTGTAGCTAAACCACCAGCCGCAGAAATAAGCCAGACTATGCATTAATATATAGAAATATAAATATACATATATACATATATATATGTGTGTGTGTTTATTTATTTATTCGTTTATACTCCTACTTAAATTTGTAATTATGTTCATATTTGTATACAAACAATTGATATTCTAACCTTAATGTGTACTTACACTGCTTAAACTCATTAAAGCTTGCTGATTTTGGAGCATAATCTGACAAAAAATTCTCTTTTGCGATAATATCACTAACTAGGATCATGAATTTTGTAGTTATGTATTTTAGTTAATTTAACAATCATAGTTTGATTTTTTGCTGTCACGTCGCAGCTTTCCGTTCATTCAGTGGTTAAAATTAACAATTAACTGCACAACCTTTGTTTTTAGCATTTCTGACAGCATCTTTCCCGGAATGATTTTCAGCGAATACTCAAATTAAGTCAATCTATATGAGCAAAATTCACAATAATATAATAGCTAGATTAAGTTTAACTTCAATACTCGTTAGAGAATAATAAACGCCCAAATTTTATACGAATATGAAAATTAAAATAATTACTAAAAATTTTACTTTAAAAAGGCTCTGATCAACTTATTAAGAACATTTTTATAAGCGACGGTAAATTTACTTAGTTTGCCATTCTTAGCCGGCATGAAGAAAAACATGTTCTGCCTTTGAGACTGGCACCAAAAATCGGCAAGGTCATCTTTATTTTCCCTGAGAATGCTTAATATGATTTGTTTTTGGCATGCATTAATGTGCAATATTCTCTATCTTTTACTAACGTACTAAACTCAACATGCCAAACAATCGCCAATTTTCAGATTCATTATCTAGCGTATCGTGATCGTGTTCGTGGATGTCCAGTTATGCCAAGTCTGTATCATGTCAGTCAGACCTGTTGATTGCACCGACAAATTTGATTTTAAACGAATGAGACTTTTTAACAGTTCAAGAGACCACACTAGATGACTACGCATACGCACTTCTACCTTACGACGTAAGCAACATATCTTGGGTGACGTTTTCCGTTCAGTCCTGCAATGACGCCTATATTTCTCTACAGCCAGCTACCTCTGGAATTATTGAGTAAGTACAAGCTCTTGAATTCATTTGAAAGCCAAGGTTCTGTTATTTGCACAAAATTTAAAATTTATTGATCAGAGAATATATCTTTAAATTGCTTTGTTTGGTGGTCTCAGTGCTAGAGGTCAGGAATAGTGATCAAAATAAGACCTCGCGACCACGGTTTAGCTCAGGATCGAGCAGTTAGTCGCAATCAGCTGTCGAAATACTATTTAGTCACTATATTTTCCTACAGCAATCTTTGATGAGTGACTCTGCTGCTAGCTAAGCTACTCATTTATGAATAGGCATAGCTACATCTATAATAATAATATTATAAATATTAATAGGCCCTTAGGTATTTTTAAGCTACCGTAAGAGAATAAGGGAATTCAAAGCTCTACCAAGGCTCTGTCCAACTCCTAGAAAGAGAAGCACTAACCAATGATTAAATTTCTTATATTATGATATCATGGTGTTATGTTTACAAAGTATTATGGTTAGACAAAGATGCATTAGCACTCAATGAGACACTCCGTGTCATCCGTTATAAGATGTCCTTGTCCGTGCTGTGCTATTAATCATACCCAGGTGCTCATGCAGAGAGCATGTCAACCATAAAAAACTAGTTCCTTTATATTTACTCAAAACTGGGTGTTAAAAATGTTAATTTAGCCTAGATTTAATTATATGCGAAGTAAATAAAGGTGTTTTTAGAAGCCACAAACTAGTGTCAACATTCCAGTGCATATGAATTGCTGGCTCGATCACCAAAAAAATTTCCATTTAGTGTATGGAATGGTGCGATGACTAGAGGTTGAGATCGGTTTCTTTGAGAGCAAACTAGAGCAGTATAAAGGTATGATTTGCAGGCTGGTGCTGGCAAGTAAAGTGACCAGTAGGCTACACTAGGGATCTTTAAATCGATCAATATTTAATAGGTTGCCAAAGAAGCACCGACAGATGTGGCGTTATATGGCCGTCACCCTGCAGACCAATTAATAGACCAAGCTGCTGCAACTTGCCTCCATTCAAGACAATTAAACGCACAGGCCGGGAGCATTCAATAATAAAACTGTGTGAACCTACACATGATTTTCAGGACGTATGAACTAGCTTGGCTGCAGTACTGTTGTCTAAAAATGCCACAAGTTTAGAAGTTTCCTTAGCTGAAAGTGATGTCTTACTTGGCAGTGATGTCAATTTGCTTATCCAATGACCAGTCGTTTTTGGAATATGACTTCCTCCCGCAGAGTCAGTGCATACGTCACTAGAGTAATGCTGGATGAACCAGTCTTAATTTTGAGGTATTCCAACTTACGAATTTCACTAAGCTTGCTTACTACTCTAGATTTATTTTCATTGCCTCAAGCTTTAATAAATTATCGGTCATTCAAGTGTAAAACGTTTCTCCAGGGTACAAGCGAATTGTTTAAAGCGGATGCCGAGCAGAATGTAATCTATGTCAGGTTTAAACATTGAAGGCAAATAAGGTTCGAAGAGTGAGTAACACTGCATTTCCTTTGCGTAGAACTTTAAGGTTAGATTGCTCCCGTGGCTTGGCCAGAAAGCCCAGGGCTTTCTCCAATTGTTATCAGAAAGCAGTTGAGCAATGATAATTAAATAAATGTCCTAAAATCCAACCATCCTATTTTTCCTTACGAACTCTGTGAACTTCCGGAAAATATGTACATCATTTCTTGAAACATCTCTCACAGACATAGAATTATCTTAATAAGCACTGTGCAAAAGGCACGACAATGGCATACCTAAAGGTACTCCCCTTTGATGATTTGTAAATGACCTAGTGATGGTAGATTGATAGGAATACTGCTGAGAGATCCAGTAAAAGTAGCAGAGATGTCTAAACCTATTCAGCGTTTTTACAAGGTCACGTCAAACCAGAAGCGGGTATTCTATGTTTGAAATGTTTCACTTAAAATTCAAATTGCAACTTGCTAGCAAGATCAGATGCACTGATTTAGTTGCTTAGCGATCAGGCTGCTTGTAGCTCAAGTGAGTGTTTCAAATGGAGACTGGGGGAAAGTGACTTAGCTTGTCATGACTTGCAGTCAAAATCTTAATAAAAAGCTTGACGGCAGCTGTCTTCAGGGTAGAAGAGGCCCTATCGGCAACCGGTGTGATATTAACGTTATAGTTTAGCGTGGTATTATTTCTAATTTCCTTTTAATACCTCTGAATATTTCTTTAATATTTAGAAATTAGCTTCGCTGATGATACGGTAGATTTTCATGCGTGACTAAAATGCTTACATCCTTACTGCCTTACTAGCATTTTAGTTAAGGTCCGCATCTTGAGTGATAAAAAAGTCACCCGTGAAATAAACATTAGCACAACTCAATGCCCGCCTTTTCCATCACTATGATGCTGGCCTTCATTAAAATGCTGATAAAGTAGTGAGAATAGGAGGTTTTTAGTCACGCATAGCAAACTACCGAATCATTCTCAGCTGAACAGATTTCATAAAATTGAAGAACAACTCAGAGATCCGGTTATTAGAAAAGATAAAAAGAATACCACTCAAGACTCTAATTTCAGGTCATGTGTTTAAAGGGAACTTGAAGTGATGGCGACATTCTCTTTACTTTCATTTGCCAGTCGTACGTAGCACGTCGCAGCAATAATTTTGAAAGCTCTATACGTAGACGTGAATAGCTCCTCGACTAATTTAATTTGTGATCTAGGGAATCCTATGAGTTTCCTATTGGAGGCTGGGGTAACAGCCAAACTTGTGTCCGCCGAGTCTTTCAAGGACCAACGCTCGTCTGCTCAAGCGGAACTTACCTTAGCTGCAACTCACTCAGGTAAGCGCTTGACTAGCCGTCGGTCACCATGCTTGAGCGCCAAGCTCCCGCTGCTCATTCGCCAGCTCCACTGCTCAGGCGCCAGCCCAGCTGCTCATGCACTAGCTACACTGCTCATGCACCAGCTTCTCTACCCTTGCACCAGCTCCACTATTCATGGTGAATAAAGTAGCAAAGAAGATGTCGGACCTCGACAATCTCAAGTTAGATTGTCGGCCACGTAGGAGTATTCAATGCCTGATAGACCGTATACGTTTCACAGATTTTTTCGCCAGGACCACTTTCCCTATTTTGTAAATATATTGCTCAGACGCGTAGGAAAACTCCACTGCTAGGCTCCCAATCAAACTCTTAATTCCACGCCAATCAAATATATCGATTCGTTATTCTCTTACTCAATTATTAGTAATCTACTACTCTAGTGTTATCATTAACCAATTTTGTTTTCTTCAAGGAGCTTATACTGTTGCACCTCTCTCTCTCTCTCTCTCTCTCTCTCTCTCTCTCTCTCTCTCTCTCTCTCTATATATATATATATATATATATATATATATATATATATATATATATATATATATATATATATATATATATATATATATATATATATATATATATATATATATATATATATATATATATATATATATATATATATATATATGCACGCGTGTTTATTTTACTAAATTGTGGTTTATTTACCTCCACTCGCTAATTTGGGTACGGCGCAGCTATATCTGTGAACCCGATTCGACGTCTGCACCGTGTCTGACATCAAAATCGACGAATTTTCAATTTATTTTTTTGGTTTTCATAACCTCAGAAGCAATAGTATTTTTAATCTACAGGTGCAAATACTTTTTTCTAATAATTCTACGTGTAACTGATTAGTAAAACACACTTTGTACCCAAGGACAAAAGAAAATTGTAAAATGTGATCTGGCAATACAATTTTTTACTCTTTAAGTAGATACACCTGTTCCGCGAGGATTTCTAACCAAGAAAAGGCAGGTGCTTCATCAATTTAAAAATCCTGGCATTGGAAACCGCTATAAGAAAACTCCTGTGAGCTTCATTAAGCTGTGTTGACCTATCAGAGGGAAAGCCACGAAATGTCCGCTTTATCCAAAGCAGGTCCCAGGATAAGCCGGTAGCTGCCGCAAGACAAAGCAGTGCTATAAAATAGCCACCCGGCTTCCGGTGCCCTTCCATCTTCCCATCATTCATTATTTGGCTGCCTAACAGTGATATGACATGGCGATTAAACCCTCTCCAGTAAAGAACTCGGCCAAACGTCAATGATACACTATTCAGGTCAGTGTATCATCGACCGACTAGATCTCTAAGCACTGCAACCTTGTAATTGGTCACATGCTATTCAAAGGACTGCAAAGTCACCCGCAGATGTGAATGCTTTAACAGCAAAGAGACAATGAGGACATTAGAACTTGAAGATTGGAATTTCAATGATAGCTTGAGGAGCCAGAAGCTGCAGTCTTTTAATAATAATAATGTAAATACTATTACCATTACTTGTGATAATTTTGTAAATCTAATGAAAACTGAGCGAATTTGCATCTAAAGGTGAACAGCAAGCAATCAGCTGCCTGTGAATTTTCGATCTCTCACTAAGCGTGACGTGTGACTTCCCACATCGGTGGATAACAAGGCAATCATTCATCATCTGAATGAATCGATTGTCAAAGTAGTTACTCAGCCCACTCACTTAGATCTCTTGACTGGGCTTTGATAAACCACTAGAACTTCAGTGCAACTTTTGAATAATATGGCTGTTGCTTCGATCAGAAAGGACAGGCAAAAGCCTTGTAGAAGAACTCTTCTCGTCCCGAGATCTTCTCTTTGCCTCCTGCTCCAAGTGGAACTAGCCAATTCTCCTATCCTCACGAGAGTGCCAGTGCCTACTCCACGCTTGCAAGAGTTGCCCCAAATTGAAATATCTCTTTTAAAGACTTTGAATGACGTGACCGTAACCTTATTTTTCACATTTCCACAGTTTAGAGGCACTCAGTGTCGTTTTCTGTGAAATATAAAACACATGTTTGCTGAAGCTCTTCGAAGCTGTTGGGCATTATAGGCCCAAGCGAAGTGCATCCTACATTACGAGACAGGGCGGTCGTGGAACGAACATTTGCACTTGCTTTTTTTGCATGACCACCTCGAAATCAACGCTCAGGAGAAGACATGCTCTACTCATGAACGTTCAGGGCTTATATCGGAGCATATGCTGACTATTTAGTAACTCAATACCAGAGAAGTAGTTTCACGCATGTCGTACTCGGGAGATTTCGCTCAATGCTGCACACATTTTGGTAGCATTTGGTTGCAATTTGCTGTATTTGATTGTGATTTGCTTACAGCTGGATTCTCGTCAACCATCAGCTAATTATTCCGTGAACAAGTTGAAAAGACTCAACTATGTAGCCATTATTCCTGGGGGTTGAAGCTTGAAAAGAAATAAGCAGAATAGGTGCCGGGTTTCAGTAGTGCATCGATTCTCCACCACCAAGCGTTTCGCTCACTACGTTCGGCGGCGTGCGAAGCAAGTATGTGTAATTTCCAAATTCTTCCTTTCTAATTAAAATTTAGGCTCTTGCTCTTCACGACCGAGATCATGGGATTGATTCTAGCTGTGGGCGATCCTTTTTTGCCAACTGCAAGCTGCGGCAATAGCCTTTGAGGCTCTTATGCTGCGTTATAAAAAATTAGGCTGCTTGATCAGCCTTGACCTCTACTTTACAGGCAGCTGTGGATTTCGTGGACCGGCGGCATCCTCAGGTTTGGACAAGGAAGCGTCGTTGGCCAATCGACGGCATTCAGCTACACGGACCCTGTGCCGTACCCAGTCAAAGCGATAGCTTTATCCGGATGGGGTGGCAGTTCCGGCTATTGGACGGTTCAACTGCCCACCTACGGTCTGGTCGTCAGTGGCTCGGTCTAGATTGTGAGGGTGCGGTTTTTGAATCCTCTTCCAGGTTGGCTTTCTGGAAAGGGCCGGTATAAGTGAAGTCAGTCTCTAATGACTTCCTAGTGATGCCGGAATCCGAACCCTCTCTGGTGAATTCAGGAACGCCTAGAAATGACAGCCGAAAAAGAAACATCGAACGGTTGTACTCGATATAGAGATTAAAGAAAGGTGTGAACTTCATTACAAACTTTACTTTATATAAGAATTTTTCTATCTATGGATTCTGTGTGCTTTGCACTTTATGACATATTACTTCAATCCAAATAGCCAATTGATAGTTGAGTCTTTGCCAAATCCTTCCACTGGTTTCATCAAATACACATTCAATGCAATTTGATATTTTGCTCACTGTCAAGACACAAGCTCGGTCTGATCTGAAATTTTGCCTCTGTGCACTTATTTTCAAACTTAAAATAATTCGAATCGTTTAATCTAATTTCTTAGGCTAATGCCAACAGATTACTACCTTGTGACTTACTAATGGATTAAGTTTTGTTTTAAAAATTAATAGCGCCACCATCTTCCGGTGCCTAACGCTCTCAAGATCATGCATTCATGCAATTTGAAAATCCATTCCGCTCGCCTCCTATTCAAACAATCAGAAATCAGAAGAATCGTCGGATGGGGCACCGCTTTTGTGAAAGCCATATTCGACGATGAAGATGTACTTTAGGTAATTATTTTTTCGAGCCCAGCGTTTCAGCATAGACTTATGAAGGTGTGCATATGACGGTTAGCTAAGTATTTTAAGGAATGGCTTACCTGGAATAGAAACAAACCAATGCCAATCGCTTATAGCTAGGCATTTATGTGCAAAATTATGTTATTGCATTTTATGTATTTTATTATTCTATTGTATTATATATATACATATATATATATATATATATTGTGTGTGTGTGTGTGTGTGTGTGTGTGTGTGTGTGTGTGTGTGTGTGTGTGTGTGTGTGTGTGTGTGTGTGTGTGTGTGTGTGTGTGTGTGTGTGTGTGTGTGTGTGTGTGTAGTATTTCCCAAACTGAAGGATACTGTTTAAGTGACAGCTTTGCAATCTTCGATTTATGTCTATCGCTTCAATTAAAGGACGAGCACGGCTATTGACTAGTCTCAACTGGATCCTAGGCTAGCCTTAGTTTTGATTAAATGGAATTTTTAAAAAACAAGATACGGATAAAGATAATGACTAAAGCATACGACCCCGGTGGTCGTTACCCTACTTAGTAGTAATAGTGTGCGACCATGCAATACCAGACGTATGTGTGTGTGTGTGTGTGTGTGTGTGTGCGTGTATGTGTCTGTGTGTGTGTGTGTGTGTGTGTGTGTGTGTGTGTGTGTGTGTGTGTGTATGTATCTCCGTCTGTAACTCCACAAAGTCATAGAGACCACGTGGGTGTGACGCAGGAGAGTTTTGTATAGCGAGCTCACAGCCTAAGCGGCTTTCGGTACGCATTCGGTAGCCAACACACTTCGTCTCACGCCACGAAGAGAAAGTGGGAAGCATAGCAGAGTCAGGAGAGCAGTTAAGGTAGTGAGTAGCATGGAAGTAGCGGCTCAGGACAGCTGAAAAGGATGAGCCTTAGTCGGCAGCAGAAGGGCAATTGTCGTTGCATAAGAATTGTGGAAGCTCGGTCCACAGTCTAGGACCTGCAGAGCTAAAGCTTCTGTCGCCAACTGTCTTTAAGCGGAGGAATGGGACAGCTAATTTATTGTTCACACAGGACCTGAGGGCACGAACAGGCGGAAACTGATGCAGCAGTTCAGCTAGGTAGTGTGTGTGTGTGTGTGTGTGTGTGTGTGTGTGTGTGTGAGTGCGTGCGTGCGTGCGTGCACTGTGGGTCTCGGTGCTCCATTTAAAGACGAGGCGCCTTGAGCTAAGCTTGTGTTGCCAGGCGCAGATTTTTCGGAATTGGAAAACTAAAGAGCGACCGATTCTAGCGATTGGATGCGTGAGCTCAGCAGTTGATCGGACGACTTGGAACATTATTAATCTTAAGAAATCGCCTGCAGAGTCATGCCCACTTTACAAAGGCAATGCTTAAAGCCTCGCTGCTGAGCGTCGACAGAAGATTAGTTGTCTCGATGGTAGAATCTGGTTGAGCCTCGTTTAGTGTAGCCCGCGTGCTGGAGGATATGCAGATATCTGCAGGCGACGTTCTGCCCCGGAGGCGCTTAGCACCAATGAAGGTTTCCTCCTGCTATGAGCTACGAAATTGGGCGAGAGCTTCTATCCCGATAGTACCACATGTCAGCGAGGCATGACGAGCTCCTTGCAAAACGGCGGCAGCGATGGCGCACTAGGTAAGGAGGTTGCTCATCACCACCAATGTCACCAAGGTTCCAAGGTCTTGGGTACTAATCCTGCGGTTGGCAATCCTTTATTGCCACCGTAAGCGGTGGTGGTAGCCTTTAAGGCTCTTCTGCCGCTATACAAAAGAGGCTGCTAAATAACATAGTTATTATTAAGCTATTACTATTATAACTGCTGGAGCTCTTGCACTCACACCTGGATTCATGTGAAGAGAGTTCACTTGAGTCTGCTTGGCTTCAACAATTGTCGCCGATAGGTAAATGCCACTACCAAAGCATGACCTTGATGAGTCTCTCAGCCATTGAGTTAGCATTGAGTTCTACTACCTCTTCCACCAGCCCAGCTGAAGCCTCCTGTGGAGGCCCGTTAAGCGGCTATAATTCTGGCAGTATAACTACTGGTATTCACTCAATTGGAAAGTGACTGAAGATTTTCAAAAGAATATTCAACTTTTAAAGGAATATTTGAGGCCATGATATCAGCTGCTTGTACGTGACATTAACATAGTTACTCTGCTATTCTCTATTTGTTCCGAGAAGCGTTTAAGTGCCGCCTCAGTTGTGCTAACTGTGCCGCGGCTCTGCATCGGATTTTTCTAGCGAGTTCACTCTCACTCGAAGCTCTATGCAAACAAAAGGGGATTGCACTTTCAGCCTCTTCTCTCACAGTTGCACGCAAGCTATATTGACCAACCGAATTGGGTAGCCAGGCTGGCACGTGATCGGCTGTGCTACTGATGCATTCCAGTACAAGCATGAGGCCGGTCTAAACTAGTCCATCTATCCTATCTTTGTTTTCAGCTCATTGTTTTTTCAGCTTGAAATGTTGAGAAATCTTAGCGAGTCGACCGAAGACCTTGTTTAGAATTAAGTATCCTTTGCAGTCCATGCAATGTTCAATACACTAAAGTGAATAGCTGAGCGAGATGTCTCTTTGATCTCGTGCAGCTCGGAACCTCGTCAAATCCGGTTGCTGCGAAGGCTCAGGTCGGGGGCCAGTATTTATAGTGCGACGCTTACTTTTGGCTGCTCGTCGTGCCCTCGATGTTCGAGCGTAAGCGGAAGGATGTGGTGATGCAGCATCTGATATCTATCGCCCACAGATTATCTTCCGCAAAAAACGAAGCCATCCGTGACTGTCAAATTAGCTATCGGCGGATTTAGCAGTGCCAGCCTTAACTTGCTCTCCAGAGCTTTGGCGATTCTGTAAATGTGCTCTGTTGGCAGAGTGACCTGAGCGCATTAGGTGACAAACTGACATAGCGACAAGCAAACGCGACGGCATTAACTTTCTAACGTGGTTAAGGTGATGGAACAGGCAAGCTGGCACAATGGTGAATGTTTAAATGATGAAATGATGGCAATTAGCAGCTAATGTGATGACGTAATGATAGCAAGCAAGTGCGGTTTTTGAATGAGCAAAATTTTCAATTTTCTAGCTTTTTGGTTACGCATAAGTGTGACCAGAACGTTTACGTTTTTCTGCATGTATGCATGCATGTGTGCATTTATGTATGTATTTATTAGCGTATTTATCCCCGTCCGTAACTTCACAAAGCCACAATGACTATGTGTGTGCTACCAAGGAGAGTTCTGTATAATTCGCTCGAAGCCTGAGCGCATTTTGGTGAGTATATCTTAAAGAAGTGCTCGTTAGTTGGACAGCTGACGGCGAGGAAGATGAAGTCGAGGCAACTACAGCAACAGCTAATAAGACGACGACCCGAAAATCCACAGTAGCGATTCATGATAAAGCCGAGCGAGGTGGCGAAGCCAAAGGTTTACAACTACTACAGCCGGCTTTTAGGCTTTTTATAATTCAAGGCCAAGGTCAGCCTCCCGTCATTAGGTCCACTACGATCGCACTTTCGACTATTTAACTTGTAATCAAAACCTAATTTGAGCCGACAAATAATTCGCCTCAGGACAAACATCTCCTGTCAGCGAAAAAAGAGTGACTACTCCGAGGCACCAACTTCAAACTTCGACCAGCGAGGATTCATAATCACAATATCGTTTTCCTACCAAGACCGGAGAGACGCCAAACCACAGAAAAACAACTGTTTAATCCCACCCTGCGCATCAGTTTTTCAACGACAAGAAAAGAACGATGAAGATCTAATCTAAAGAGTCATCAGGAGTCATCCCTGTAGCACGGCACGGCACAAAACTCTTGCAAGCTGCCCGCTTTCCTCAGAGTCTATGCTCACGACAGAGCAAGAAGGCATGATTTTTTTATTTCCTATCACTTTGTTCTAACCCATGACAAAAATCGCTATTCTTTCGTACCATGACAAAACTGTCAAACCGCATATCAGAAACGTATCATTTAATAGACACGAAATCTAAAAAACCACTCAAAACTGCTCAAATCTAGACTTACTCTCGCATGGCTCAAATAAAGGATTCCGTTACAAATATATACACAAATATATAAGAGCCACGAGTTAGTGCGCTCACATCATGACTCAATCATCCGCATGCGGACAAAGCAAGGATGCCGTAACTTTTATAAAGTCCAGATATGCTAGCTAGTGTAACTAGGTTCAATCTCAACCGTACCGTTTCAAAACGGGAAAAGCAAAACACCAACTCATACCAATCAAATGGATCCAGATAAATACCACCAAAAAATTGACAACCATCAAGATTAGCTGTTTAAGCAACACCAAGGTAATCACTTTTGTCATCGCCAAATCTGACAGGTGGCTAATAAATTCGCTAGATCCATAACGCAGCAACGTTATTGTGACCAAATTAGTCACAAATTGAGTATCCACCTCTTCTTCTTGGCTAGACACGTAGTCAGGCCAGAAATCAGCATTCCGAAGCTTGCAGCAAGAGAACACCATTGTGCTTCATACCCATCGAAGGCAAATCTGAAATCACGTTGTTACGCTACGTCTCATGTCTATTACTTTTCTTACATGGCAGTTTGAAAACCACGATGAGAAAACCACGATCTATCAACAACGAGATGAACGCGAGCGCTCGTTGGTGGATTAACAAATATAACAAATCGACTTTGCTTTGATTTCTCAACGAAGCATGTCCCTACAGTTTTTCAAATAAAATTCTTGTAGCACTTACTTACTTGTCGTGCCCGGAACCTCTAGAGCAATCATTGCTCGTGCCAATCTTTTAATATATCCTAAAACTGCTTCACTCATACCGGCTAGTTACTACTTATATATTCTCAGAACTGGTTCACGGCGTTTAGAACTGGTTCACCATCGGATGACACTGTCACACTTGCACGAACACCCACACACATGCGCGAAAAATGGCCTTAGAAAACGACGTCAAAAGAATACTATGAAAATAAAATCAAAATAAAATAAAAGAATAAAATAAAAATAAAATAAAATAAATAAAATAAAGGAATAATAATAATCTGCTATATCAAGTGCTTCTCGAAGAATTGCATTGCGTTGCACTTACGCTGGCGAGTACGAAACCCACTCGTTCGGACTTGACGTCCATTACGCAGTCAGTCGTCCATCTTGGGTCGGCCGTTCGTCGTTTTGATCTACGCCGGCCATCATCAGAAACGTGCGCACGGTGGGCGTCAACTGTGCATGTGCTTTGCTGCTCAACAGCACCAACGTCATCTTCATCATCATCGTCAGTGAGACTCGTGTCGTCGCCATCACTCGAGCTGTCTAAATCGCTGTCTGGCGTACGACTGGTCCATGTGGAATTACCAGGCTCGGGATGTTTCCACATAAAATTTGCAGCGCTGCGCTAGCCTTTTCTTCATTTTATCACGAACAGGAACTGTTCGGCAGGCGAAAACTCCTTTGTCCTGGAGCTGTCAGCCAGAGAGGAGCGCCAGTGTGGTTAGAGAGCAAGAGCTTGAAAAAATCCTAGCTGATTAAACAGCCTCTTTTTTATAGCAACAGAAGAGTCTTTACGGCTTTCACCACCGCTTGCAGTGGCGATAAAGGATCACGCACCGCAGGAATAGAACCCACGACCTCAGGACCGAGGTCGTGAAAGCAACCGCCTTACCTAGTGTGCCATCACGGCTCACCAAGAGCGAGCCAGGAAGCTCTGGGACCAGCGGTCTCAATTTGGCATTTATAATTGGTCTGCTGCCTGGTGGTTGATATCAGCTAGCCTGTCTGCCTCGGCCATAACTCGGTCCAAAAAGGAATCGTTTGGAACATTTTTGGCATTTAAGCTGGACTGGGTTGCACATCCGGTGGCCGAGCGACGGTTTTAATTCCTTATCGCAATGGCCCACGGTGCCGGGCCCAATACCACTAAGCTCTTGCCCCATTATTTTAGCTAGGTATTTTAAGAGTCGAGCGACGCTCGCTCCGCGTCTTATTTTCGGCTCCTGCTTTTTCTTCCGCTTCGTTTTGATGCCGTCGCCGGTAGGACTTCCGGACTCGTTTCTCTGAAAGCGAGAGAGAATAGTGGGCGGTTCGCAGGCGATTGACGGAACAGGACGAGATGGCTCCAGGAGGATTTGGTGAACGACACCGAATGAGTCGCATCGCCTTCGCGCTCGCATTGTGTGTCTTTTTGTTGTGTGTGTGTGCACGTACGTGGTCGGCATCGGGATTTCCCAATGGAATCTAGAAGTAGTTTGGTGCGGTGTGTGAGATATTTTGGTGGTTCAGGCTCCTCCGTCCTATTTGGCTGGTTCACCACTACAGGCATAGGTAGCTTAAGTGCAGGACGTATTTCCTCCCCCCCCCCCACAAGAGTGCTTGTGCTGTTGAGAGCCTCTGAGAAGTTTGGGGACAAAACTGAGCTAGACGCGCAGCGACATTGTGTGCTTGAGAATAAAGCACAGTAAAATCCCCTATATTTGTGTGCGTCTCTTTCTAATTAACGCCGCGAACTCAAGACCCCTTCACTAACGGTAAGTAGATCAAAGCCAGTAACATTCATTCCGTGGTGGCCAGCTTATTGCGTGCAGACGCGAAACGAACCTCGTACGGCAGTAGGTCACGCCACCCGGTAAGCGGCAGGTTACGCCTACCCCACCAAGCCTTCGGCGTTACAGCTTAGTATGCACAATTTTAGGTTTTGCCTGCGGTGAAGAGTGAATGCAAAAAGTCACATCTGAACGGCCACTTGGTTGAGAGTCTTTTCTTTCCATGAGGGTTTACATTTGCTTGCCGCTTCACACCATCAGCAGACACAGCTAGGTTTCTCTAACCGTATCTTAAATATACAAGAGGCGCTCGCAGATGTCTCGGACATAATCTGGGACAGCAACGGCTGACTGTGCGAAAGGTGGTATTCCTGTCAGCAGATCTACTTTTAATCTCAGATCCTTACCAACCATCAGTCTGGCCGGAGTAAACCCAGTAGAATCATATTCTGCTGAACGATATGCTATCAGCAAGGCGGAAAAACAGATCGCAATCGTCCTGCTTTTTGCTACAGTATTCTGAAATACCCTGCAGCAACATACGACTATACCGCTTCACCATAAAATCCGACTTCGGTCAGATAGGGCGTATCCTGCGTATTATGAATACCCATTAGCTTGCAGCACTCGGAAAATACAGCTGATTCAAACTTTCTGACCTGATCAGGTTGCATATTGTTAGGCATGCCAAAATGATAAAAGAAATCCCATGCAACATTATCAACGTTAGTAGCCTCTAGGTCAGTGATCGCATAGGTCTATATACTTCTTGATAAATTAATCCATCAAGACGCAGATATACATGATGCTAGGCTTAGTGGCACTCAAAGCATCAACATATCACATTATCAGCAGCAACTTGTTGTGTCTAAGCTGCCACCTGGTAAAGCTTCGGTGGTGCTCACTGTTGCACCCCGGGTCTCTTTTTGGCACAATATGTCCCTTAGGATTTGCACCATTTAGCCCAATAAAAACGCCGCCTCAGATGACTTGGTGCCTTCGTAAACCACATGTGCCCAACATTTGGCCTCTAACCTTCCTAGACACCACTGTTAGCCAAGTTGTTATCAGGCCGTATGGCCATACCCACTTCCGCTGTAGTACTCTTCGATGAAGTTTAACCACGTCTCACTGCGACCAGTAAAACATCGTAGCTTTGCTGTGGGGGAGAGACCTCTTCCCATGGTGGCTCAACCTGCTTTCTCGTAACCACCACATCAGTAGCTTTAGGTATTGGTTCTCCTCGTGCACATGTGCAATATCTAAAAAAAAAAAGCGCCTGAGTCATGTTCAGCCCTACTGTGGTAGCATACAGCTAAACCTTGTTAACTTTCAGTAGTTGCACAAGGCTTGCACCCAACAGCGAAATATCCTTAGCCTCAAGCTGTCAGCGTTCCCTTGGGCCGCATCAATTATATGCTGTATCTCATAATTATTTGTTCTCTGGATCGTTGAGAACCTTACTGAAATATCCCACTACTTGATCATGCCCATCCTTGAACTGGGACAGCTTGCCACTTATCCCGTGGTTCCTGGAGTCGCAATCTGGAATCGCGTATTTGAGAAACAGAGGGGTCCGGAAATATCAGGATAGGCGTAGTTACCAATGCTCGTTTTAATTGCATGAATGCAACTTCAACTGCTGTCGACCATTCAAATCTTACATATTGTTCTGTAAGTTGGTGGAGGAGTGCAACTATGCATGTAAAGCCCTTCCCAAAATGTAAATAGCACGTGCTTAAACCCAGAAAGCTAGGCACTTGTCCTGCATCCCTTGGCGTCAGCCAGTCTTCTACAGCTACTACTTTATTCTGACTGGTCCTTACCCCCGATTATCTAACAAGATGCCCTAGGTACTTCACTTCATTTTGAAACTAATGACACTTCTTAGACTGCAGGTTTTAACCTAGCAGCCCTAAGGCAATTTAGTAACTCTGACAACATTTCTAGTTCCTGCGTAAAAGGTCAACCATAAATAGTAGCATCATCCAAACAATCTCAGACCCGTCTTCCAATCGAGACACTGTAATGCTGTTTCCATCTGACACTCCATCCATTGTTGCCGGTGCATTTCGCAAATCAAAAGGCATCACCGTAAATAGCAAGAGCCCTCGTCCATACGAAAAAGCCGTAGTGATCTATTCTGCTCAGCCATTTTCACTTGAGGATACATAGACTTTTGATCTAATGTAGAGAACTAGGTATTGGCCATCTAGGGTATTGTCAATCCGTGATAAAGGATACTAATGGGTATCGGTTATGGTATTAACCGCCCAAAAGTCTATACAGTATCTCATGCGACGACCTGGCACTCTTCTTATCGTTGCCGCATGAACTGCAGGAACTAGTCTCAGCAGCAGAGAAGGCCGCCAACATGATTGGCCTGCGCTTCCGCCCCGAAACAATGTGGCTCCGTCTGCCAGCTCGTCGAGCGCCGAAAAACGGTAAGCGTCTGGCTGCATGGCGCTGGCATCCCTAGCCTGCCCAATGGCAAAGCGGTTGTATACCTTGGCGCCCCAGAAGGCCTCGGCTACCCTAGAGCGGACATCGAGAAGGCGTGCCTGACCCTCACAAGTGCCATCAATGCACAGTGCACGCCTCTCTCCTAGCCCCCTGGCAAAACCTGGACGCCTTGCGGACGTTGTAACTACCCAGACTCAATTTCCTGTGTCGAGCGAGGATGGTGCCAGCCCGGCTGCTCGCGCCAACGGAGGCTGCTGCTATGGGCCTGTGCAGGACCGTTTTCTGCCTCCCTCGACGTTCGCCCTCACTACCTGTTCGCTCCGAGGGCTGCTTGCTGGCTAGATAGGGTCCGACTATGCGAGAATGCATGGATCCTGCATGCCACCCTGGCTTTCCGGACACTCTGCTAACCCGGACCCCAACGTCTCGACGGCGGCAAGATACCGGCTGGACCTGGCTCGATGGATGCCGCCGCTCTCATCGCCGAAGAGCAGGGCTCGCTGTTCCTCGGCAGCGCTCAGCTCAACGGCGGCCCATTGGGAACTGAGCTGGTTACAGCTCACTCTGGGCCGTCGCTCGTAAGGACTGCCTGAGGAAACTATGCGAGCACCGTGAGACTCTGCCGGGGGCC
Source organism: Cristatella mucedo (assembly GCA_009760855.2). Lineage (NCBI taxonomy): Eukaryota > Metazoa > Bryozoa > Phylactolaemata > Cristatellidae > Cristatella > Cristatella mucedo. The sequence continues at coordinate 194,298 of WPIO01000096.1, read as the reverse complement.
ATACTTGATCGCCCGAAGCGATTACTCTCTGCCAGGTGTCATCTTCAAATCGGTTGAGATTGCAACCCACATGTGTCGCCTCCAGAGGTCTGCCGCCTGAAAGAAGTTGGCTGCCCAGCTCGATCAGGGTCAAGTTTCCGGGTGCCATCGCACTTCGGCAAGCGCAGCCACTTCTTCCGGACCGGCATCGGAGTGTTGTTTAAGGCCTGGCGCTGCGTTCACCGAGCCCATCGGAATTTGCTTCCGGTGCACGCGATGGGTCACCGTTCCACTCCTCGGAGTCCTCCAACTCCGTGCTGCCGATGCCCCGAGGAAAGGGAGACGCTACCGCACGCACTCTCCTCGAACTGCCACCCTACGATGCCGGCCATCGAGGCCAGGCATCGCCGGATCACTTGCGACAATGGACGAAGCCGGACAGATGCGCTGCGTTGAGAAACAGCTCACTGCACCCAGACGTCCTCGTCGACGATGGGACAACTGCAATCATCATCGACGTGGCGGTCCCGTTTTTGACAACGACTATGGTGCCTTGGCGAAAGCCGCAAATCGAAAGACTACGGAGAATACGCAGGCATCGTGCGTGACTTCCTGTTCCAGGGTAGGGCGTCAGCGTCCGTCCTACCATTCGTCGTAGAAGTACTCAGATCTTGGTACCCGGGTAATAAGTGGTACCTTGATGCCTTTGGCATTAAAGCTGCGTACCGAAAGCTCTTCCGGAAACTATGTATAAGCGATGCTGCGTGCAGCAGTGCCCAGGTGTGGGCCCGGTTCTCGGCGGAGGGAAGTAACTGTGCTGTCGTTGTGCTCGGTAACGTTCAGCCCTCGGAAGGACAGCGAAATACCAGTGCTTGTCTAATGTCAATGTTCTAAAATAAAATATATGTCTTCCTTCCTAACTAGCACCTCAGGATAGAACCATGGACTAGATGATTTTTCCACAGTCCCTTATTTCAGGTAATTGTCCATGACTTCCTGGAGCACGTCCTGGTATTTCGGCGCTGTGCATTTAGGTCGCTGCCTATTTAGCCCATGGTTTTCTGGTTTAGTATTTTACTACGCCAAATCAGAGGATCCCAAGTCTTCATCGCCAGACGCAAACACATCGGCACTAATCACAAAAACCTCCTTACCTCTACGGATTCGTCGACTGCGATGTGAGAAGTATTGCTACCATACGGGTCTTCAAGGTCATTTGGCAACTTACAATTTTTTTCTAACCGTGACAGCATCCACCTCATGTGCTTCGACACAATTTCGGAGAATTATTCCTGCTCTGAGAGGCTGTGGCTCGTCATAACGATTATTTAACATGATCGGCATCATTTCCTGTCTAGAACCAACCAGACTAAGTCCCGCCATGAATCCGAGTGCTTACTCTGATAGCCCCACGCCCGCTATTAATCCCCAAGGCTATTCTGATATGTGATCGGTTTTACACCTGTCTAAACGAGCTAATGTAATTACTGAGTGAGAATTTCTGGCGCAATTACTACCCGCCCCACTGACCTCTCGATCTGCAAGACACCCTTCGACTCGCAACTGCATCTCAGAGATTCATTCTAGCTACCCACCCGCAGTACCAGGTAACAAAATTACCCAAGAGGATACCAGGACCCAAGATGCGTGCATCATTCATGTCGACACAAAACCGTGATGGCATTCGGTCTGGCCACTAATACTCACTTTAACCTTCCTAGGGACCCACGCGTCGGTGCAGTACCCCGCGATACCAAGCAAACGTTTTGAGGCCTCAGTCATATCGGCAGGGCTCGTGCAATTCGAACTAATAAACGACAACTGTGAGCCAGTGTCAACTGACATCCGGCATTCCTTTTTCATTAATTTTCTCTTGCACCAACAAGGCATTCACTCGGGTGAATAGCGCACTAGCGATGGTAGGCCTAACACATCCGTGGTTGTCGTCTGTCTCCTGAAATGAGCATCTAATCGTTTCTCGGTCCACTATTGCTGCTATTTCCCTGGCATGGATTTCGATTGAGGGTATTGTTTTCTAAAAATAGCCTATCTCACCACAATCAAGGTAGGAGTAGCTTGTCTTCCGCGACGTCAAGGTGGGACCACGTCATTGTGACCTATCCATCTAATTTGAGTCTGAACTTGAACTCTTAGGCCCATTCTTAAACTCCCTAGGCAATTTACATTCACGCTGGAAGTTTCCTACTTTACAATAACTAAAAGGGATCTTCTGGCTACCTGTCTTGCGCCACTACTCTACGGGCAAAATAATCCGTCCAAGCATTTGATCTGACAATTGTTTCTCTCACAACGTTGCTTTCATGCCCTCTCCTACAATTAAACCCACGAATCAGCAATTATCCTAAATTAAGTTTCACTTAATAACGCCTCATCAAGTGTTTGGGCTTTCCCAAAAGGACTTACTGCTCCAGAGACGGGTCGTTTAGAGCTCTTGTAAAGAATCCCGGTAAGAGAGGCAGCAGCACTTTATCCTTAACTAATTGGTGCACCTTCTTCTTCGCTAGTATCTCTATATCGAGTGTCAGCCGCTTTGCGTCTCGCCCTTCCGTCTAACTCTTTCCAAAAGCTCTTTACTACACTGCTGAGTTGGATTCACGTACAAAGTGAGCCTTCAGCACGTAAGCCAACGTCATATAGTTCCAGTTATCGGATGGCAATAGCGAGTCTAACACTTCTACGGCCAAACCCTGTAAACTAGTAACAAGATGAGAGGCACTATAAGCCTCATTGACCAGACACATGAAGCAGCAGCATACTCGAATTGTTTATGTTAAGTTTCCCACTTTATCATAGCCTCATAGGTAGGAATAGCCACGTTTAATATCGTACCTGATGCGACTGCCTTGAAAGCAAACTCATTCGCCGCAAGATCCGGCATTGTAAAATGGTTATTTACCATCGGCGGTGCAATTCAGTGGCTGGGTTGGTACTAGGTACTCGTGTCTCTCGGAACCCACCTTCTGAAAAGGTTTATCGAATTTCCCTTTCGATTCACCGTGGCATTCCAGCGGCCGGTTTCAGGGGCTACCTATGCTGGCAGAGTTGATTGTGAACGTTAACCGTGCCAATCTCTAAATTATGCTTGGTTTGTCAATATCTAGTAAATTGGCTATATTATAATTTAATTTAAGAAAGTTTGCTGCCATTCATGTGTGGATGTTACCAGCGCATGCAGCAAGGCAGAGCTACGGCAAAATAGCTCCACCAGAGAAGAAATGCAAAAAGCACACTCTAGCAGGCATATCGAGTCAAGAAAACTATTAGAGCATTGACTTAAGTAAACTCGTCCATTTTTGAATGGGGAAAACTGGTTTATTACAGTTTGAAAGTCGATCTCGAGATCTAGAGATCTCGTTGCGCCTAAAGTGCAGAATAAATGGGGGCAGATTTAGGCTGCGGAGGCGAAGCACGCCCTAAAACCTAAACCCTAAACTCCAAACACTAAACCCTTAACTCTAAGCACTAAACCCTAAACTCTAAACCCTAAACCCTATACGGGGGCGGAATGTCCTACTACAGGGGGATTTTAGGGGGGAATTACGGGGGATTTCCGGGGGGAATGTCCGGGGGGGGGAAACGTCCAGAGGGAAATATACGTACCACAAGATAAGATAGTATTATCATTAGCTTGCCAAAGAAATTATCAAAGCTGGCAGCTTATAAAACTGTAGTGAGTAGAAATGCAAGGCAACTCTTTAATTAGGAAATAAATCCTCTCCGTAACTGACAATGATAAACGTAGATTCCAGTGGTGCCCTTAGTACCAAGTCGTGACATGTGGCAAGAAGTATTTGAAGTACGTCTGAACAATTAAAATCTTCTAATATCTAGACATTGCTGGTGGAGTTTGATCTGATCAAGTGTCTTCAAATTCTTCTTAACTTGCCACAAGAAATTCACTTTGGCATCAAGAGCTGTGATCCGAAAAAATTCTAATTTCCTGTCGGGGTTAGTCTATGCTGTTCTTTATTATTCTAGAAATCTCCTCTACTTTGAGACCAATATTTCGAGAAAGAGTTTTCCAGGTATCAATGTCCCTCGGCGGGTTCTTCGTTCAAAACTGCAACAACCCATAATCCACATCTTTTTTGGCATCTACTAGTGATCTTGGCACAGATCTTCTCTGTCCTAAAAACTCAATTTCAAAACATTTGAGGTCACAAATGACGCCTATGAAGTGCACCTTTGCATCCTGCAGTCTTTTCTGAACCCAATCAATCTGCCTTAAGATATTGTACCAAAATGACATCAGAGATTAAAATTTCGGTTCAAAAAACAATTCTATGAGACGGTGAGCTTCCATTCCTGTTTGAGGTGTTCCACTTGCGTTCTCAGATGGTTGCTCGAAAAGACTTGCAATGCTGTCCAGTCCAACATTAATAACTTTCACCGCCTCCACCCTTGCGCTCCACCTTATTGCAAGTCACGTTCGACGGTGATGTATAAGACTTTCTTCAGTCCTTCCTAACTCAGATTTTATCTTTAAAAGAATAATTAGGTACTCTCTATCGTTCCAAAAAGGTTATTATAGCGGAATCTCGACTTGCAACTTGAACTCCTGCCAATTTCAAGCTGTGGTTATCACAGTTTACAAAAATTGCCTTCTCATCTCTGGATAGTATTTACTTATTGGACAAATGACAAATGGCCAGAAAGGATTGCTGCGTATTCGTAGCACAGTCAGTTTAGTCAGCCTTTTTGAAAGGTGCTGAAGCTGATGGCAATTATGATGTTACTTATGAATGACAGAAGCAGATCAATGCATCGTAGAAGCAGGAAAGTCGGATAAGGTCTATAAGACTAGTTGTCTTCTTCGATTGGGATATGAACTTCAGAACGATGTCACTTGTGGCCTCCATGAATGCAGACAATGTGCTGCATAGAATTGTGGGACAGGGAATATCTGAGTTTATCGGCACCTGATAGAGCATTAAAATTTCACGATCCTCATCATGATGTAATTTCATCCTACTAATTTGCAACCAACTTCCCATTCAACATTCTTACTCTTACATTTATACATTATTTACACGCATATATACATACACACATATATATATATGTGTGTGCGTGTGTGTGTGTGTGTGTGTGTGTGTGTGTGTGTGTGTGTGTGTGTGTGTGTGTGTGTGTGTGTGTGTGTGTGTTTGTTTGACAGCATAAATTATTCATTTTTTCAGGGCTCTCGGAATCAAATATCTTTCAGGAACTTGACTGCTACCCGAAAGAGAACCAATAACCGAGTAGTGCTGATGGAAGCAAGTTATGCTCCACAAGCATCGTATGTAAAGTGCCTAGAAAGTTATCAATTTCTCTGCTGGTGCAGCCGAAATGTATTGTTATGACACAACAACCACGCTAGGGGAAGCATAGAAAGCACGCAAGAGACTGGCGGCTGCTGCTTAGTAGCCACCCACGATCAGTAGCCTGGAACCCACTCAAGCATGTACAGTTTAGCAAGGCACACGCGAAAAGAGGCAGTTTTACTGGGAGGCCATGCAGAGCTGAGTCACCGTTTCGCTTGGTCTCAACGATACACTGTGCTGTCTCCTCCCACCGGCCCCCCCCCCCGCTCCATCAGTTTCATTTCGCCATCTAGCTGCCAATTTGCAATTACTTCAGTGAACGCGGCCTCCACATATGGCATATCTAATCTGCCTTTGCATATTGGTTGTAGAGTACCAGTGTACTTATTTTCGCCGCTTTAGTATACCAGCCTGAACATCTTTGCTTGCTTTTGGATGCTTGATACTGCCACTTTGGCATGCCACTAAAGCTCGGAAATTGATTATTACATCACGTTCTACAAGCATCTATAGAGAGATTAAATTCTCTTAGGGTGCTATACTATGACCTGTTATTATTATTATTAACGCTGTGGCTGGGATACTAAAATAGCTTGCATTGTTGTTAAGTAAGCATATACTAGCTGATTCAAACTGGTCTCATTTGTAAGGCGACGGAAGAGCCCTTACGTTTATCACCACAGAGAATCAGCTAGTATATGCTTATTATTTACATAAACTTATAACATAACACCGCTTATTATTTACGTTTATCACCACGACCGCCGCTTGCAGTGGCAATAAAGGATCGCCACCGCAAGATTAGAAGCACGACCTGGGGACCAAGGTCGTGAAAAGCAACCGCCTTACCTAGTGTGCGATCGCGGCTCACTGCAACTGTCTTCCGGCAACAGAAATACCAGAAATCATCTTGAATCAATAAATTTTCAAGTCACGAGTCTTTTATAGTGCGGCGTTACTTATTCAACGTAAATTGGTCTGGGTGTTTTTTGTTCCGGTGTGATTTCCATGCATACCTATGCTCCATTCCTTTCGTGCCAGAGGTCCGACTAACTGGTGACCATGAGTGCCTTCATGTTTGCATCAGCGTTGCTGGGCTAATCAACTTGTTTTTTGATTTAGCTTATTATGTGCAGTGCATGATGGTAACCCTTCGGAATTAATTTCTGATTGGTCTTCTGTAAGCTGAGTCAAAGGCAAAATGCCAGATACACTGCAAGGCAATTCAAATTTAGCCATTTGATTGCAGACTAACTGCCTTCACCCTAAGAGAACCCGCTGGTCTGAATGTAATCTTCAACGATGGAAAATAAGCTGATATTGAACAACCTTCCGCTCAAAAATAGCTGTATCGTTTTTCTAAAATTTGCACCCACCACGTCCAGCCAATCAAAATGAAACCAGGCAGAACCACCGTAGCCGTGAGAGGCTATATACAAACACCTATAGAAGAAGTAAACAAAAGGGTCAAATAGCAAACTGGGACATAACCAAGCTCAACCCGCTGCTTCTCATCACTGCTAAAAATAAGTGAGCAGTCTCTCTCTGTTCCTCTCTCTCTCTCTCTCTCTCTCTCTCTCTCTCTCTCTCTCTCTCTCTCTCTCTCTCTCTCTCTCTCTCTCTCTCTCTCTCTCCTCTTCTCTCTCTATCATCTGTGCTTGGCGTCGGCCTGATAGGCTCTCTTCTATATCCTTTTATGATTGTGCATGAATGGTTCGGAACCTGACCTCGTGTTATATTTAATAACGTGCAAACGTGCTCTTCAACTGGCTATTCCAGGCCAGCAGTTCCACCGTTGGCTGAAGATATGCGTTGGCTGTGCAAGTTCCATCGATCTGCAAAAACGATGCAGACCAGCGGAACCTATTATTTTAGGCAAGCGAACCATGGTGTGCACAGTAAGGCCTGTGTACACAATGGAGAAGCAAATTATTTATTCTTCTGAGTGGCGCACATATACCTTGAGTCATTAGTCTCTCCGGACTCTGTCTTAGCAGAAACCGATGAGTGAGAACACGCTCTCTGGCATGGACATCTTAGTCGCAGCAGCAGCCGTGGCGTGCTCTGTCACTTTGCATGGGGTTCGAGCTCAAGACTATCAGTATGCCATTGCGGGGAACTACTATCCGCCAGGAACTGCGACGCCTTTAGCTGAGCATTTCACTAACGACAAGGTATGTAACGATAATTCTCAAGTGGTACTGCTTGTTATTTGCGGTACGTTCTTTTGGTAATAAAGAACGCTCACCGAGCAGAGAGTTGCCTCCAAGCCCAACTCCTAAGGTAGAAAAAACAGTGAATTATAAGCCCCAAGACCTCAGACATTCATTCGCTCTTCGATTCATTCACGCTGGTCACATAGTAACTTTTCAGCTGCTCTACAATCCATCAGACATGAAAAAACATTAAATCTATTGATGCTAACTTTTCATATAATTTCATAGAAGGTAAGTGAGCGGATAAGTCTTTCCCACGGTAGGACCATTGTATGTCTACACCACTAAAACCATGCTTATGAAGCAGATAAAATAGAATAGAGTGCTGCACGCGCGCCCGCCATAACGTATTCGGAGGTAAATGTAGCTGACTTTTATCTTATGACTTCTGGGATTGTCTGCGAATTCGCTTTTTGAAGCTTATATGAGATAATGAGATGCACTCTAGATACTATGATTATTGACGTTTGTAATCTCCAATTAACCAAGTTAGCTCAAATATCCACTAAAAATCTGCAACAGCTCTCTAACCTTTTGTATAGATTTATCATTACGAGAGTGAGATCTCTGGTCAGATTATAAACTAAGCTGCGACATCTTTCGAAACTCAATTAGAACCAATCAGTCGACTGGAGACTTTTGCCAATTATCGCTTTTGCAACTATTGCTTTTTGCTTTATTAAGAGCCTTGCAACTGTACAGCTGTACATGTACGTTGCATAGCCTTATGCTATAAATTGCTGAAGCACATCGTCATCTAGGCACATCCTTTTTATTTTCTGCAATAATTTATCTTCAACTGATAAGTTGGCTTACGTTAACTGCTTCGTAAGAGCTTGAAGTCCTCGTCCTCCTACCTTCCACCTCCGACTGTTTTATCTTCACGTGGCACGCGATCTCTGCAACGATTGGCTAAGAAATTGTCTTATGATCAAGACAGCTGAACAAATATCTGCGCCGGCGCTGGCAATACAATAGGCACGCATCGATAGTTAGGAAAAGTCTCTCTCACCAGATGAGTTTATTGGCATGTACATGCTTGTCGATAACCAAGCAAATCCGTATGCGCTCTGCCCAAAGCCAGGTCCTTAGTTTTTGTTTGCACTGCCATTGATTGTTAGCCTACGAACAGTGGAAACGGCGCATCTAGTCTTTCATGTAAGCAGTATCACTTAAATGGTGCCACATTTGGCATTATAGGAGTTACTAACTATGGCAGAAATCATGGATGCATGAATGCCGTCCTAGCTGAACCGTAGCTCTAGCTAGCGCTCCAGCAATCCAAAGAAAGGCGCGGGTACAGGAAAGTCATTCGACTACCGAATCTACCGGAAGCAGCTCTGCAAAAGCTTCCTAATAAATGACGAGCGAGAATTTGTGCACCCACAATCTCTGTAAGGCGCTGAATTTGTATCGTCGCCTTTTGACCTTTGAGCATATGCTGTCAAAGCTTGTGACTCATTATCGACGGACATTGCGAAATTTCTGACATGAAGATATAGAAAAAGAAGCAAAGACCCACTTTCCTTTGCAGCAAACGTAAAGCACCTAGAGAGAGATTGAGGTTCTCTTATGGCGCTTTATCAAGTGCATTTTTACTATCATTATTATTGTTTCTCAAAGAATTTTCTGGCCTCGCGTGAATTTTTCCATGCATGCTAATGCGTTTTGATGCTTGTTTTGTTGACCGTGATTTAGCTCGACCTTGACCAGCCGTGGAAGATTCTCGAGTGTAGCACTCGCACATTCGTCGCGTCTTTGAGGAACTTTAGACGGAGATGCACGAAATTGCAGATCAGCTGGAGTTAGCAGATTTGCGAGAGCTTGTCAAGGTCGAGCTAAATCACGGTCAAGGTCAAGCTAAACAGCCGAAGCTGCCGCTGCTGCTGATGCTGCGAAGACTATGAATAATCTCGAAAGTTATTGATCCGCACTTTTTTGCTTAATGCCAGTGAGCTAAACTGACACCAACTAAAAAATGAATTTTCAGCTGAGGACCCAAACCTACTTTCAACGAGAAGCAATTCGTTAGTTGCAGACCTGATTCAGTCGGAACTCCGCAGCTGCCCAGAGACAGCGGCCTTATGCCTTATTGGACCAGATTATCACGTGGCTGCTTAGTAATTGTTCTCAGCAAGACATGTTTGCCTAGGTGCAACGCAAGATCACTTGCTTGACAGTATGCCTCACGGCTGCAAGCTATTTCCTGAGGGACAGGCCCAAAAAGAACTCAAATGTCTAATAATGTTATGATGAATTGCGCGAGGAATCATGAAGAAAGCTTCAGAATTGATTTTCAGAAGAACATTAAATAGTTTTGAAATCCTTTCGTATAAAAAACAGACTTATGAAAGAGACAAATTTCCGGACAAAAATTGAAAATCTAATGAAGTCATTGGTCGAAAAGAGTTCTTAAGCTTAGATACATCGTACAGTGGCTAAAGAGCTTAACACGCGAGACGCTCTAAACACTGACGATTATTTTGAGATTTGTTGCGATTACTTCAGCTACTGTTGTGTTCGCTAGCAGTGCTTCCTTAGGGTGGTAGGCACCAAACTGAGGCTTCTTGCGACGCCAATTTTAAACTCGCCCAACACCCTAACATGGTGACTGCACAATTGAAGGGCTACTGCGCGTCACTGTGCACCATCCATGACTCCTGCAGAGTGGCTTTATTTGGAAAACGTGACGGCGTCTGCTTGATCTTTGACGCATTCGGCGAGGATTGGATCCAGTCAGACAGATGGGAAGCAATGGTAAAGTGTAAGTACATGGTCACGCCTGTGCAAGAATCTCATTGCCGCATGACACACTCGGACTGTTTTCCGTCGACTACAGATTTGTAGCTGATGACCAGGAGTTTCAGAAGTTGACTTTAATCCATTCACGATCTAAATGTTTGAAGTAGCTCTGCCCTTCCCCTTTGGGGCTCCGTAGTTTGATAATGAATGTGGGCACGATCCGGATGGGAATACATGGTGGCTTTGGGCGTCCATGTCAAGACAGCTCAGGTTGTGAGGCTCGTAGCACTTCGCTCGTAGCTTCCTCCGGCTGCATGCAACGGCTCGCGGCCATTCATTTAGCACCGCCTACTGAGGCACGATGGAAAAAATTCTTCACCGCAGGAGGTACGAACTGACGTAGCCTGCTCAGTGAGTGGTGTTCATAGACCGGGGTGTGATGACCTTCGAGGCTGCCCCGACACCTTTTGGCAAGGACGCCACCTAAGACAAGTCCCGACGGAGTGTCATCAGCTTGGCTAAGGTACCCTCAACAAAGCGGGCCCGGATTTTGGCCGTTGTACCTAACTGGTACATGCACGCAGGTGATTGATCCGTGTCTACGCGGCGTGACCATTTTGTCAGGGATCCTGGCCACCTTTAAGCTTCGCCGCCAGTTCATGGCGCAGATGGGACACGGGTCGGGCCTCTTTCGGTACGTCCTTGGCACCAGCATGGTTTTCGTGTATTTACGAGGCGAGATAATGGTAACAGAAATTGCAATTCAAAAATCATAGACTGCTTAAAGACGATGGCTGGAAAGTTTTCTTCACTTAAATTCCAAGTAGCTCAGTACGGATGCAACTGTTAGATTACGGGAAGTTTTAGGAAGATTTGACAAAAGAGCATTTCAACTGGGCTCAAAATCGAAATGTTCATGGTGCCGCTGTTGTCCTGGAACTTGTAAGATTCCTCGTGCGAGCAATTCCTCCAGTTTGGCCATGCAGCTAAAAGATCAGTTGTTGCCATATCAAGACATCCTTCCGAGTCATTGAGCGACCTGCAACACTTCTGCGTTCATTGTTTACTCTCAAATATCTCACTTACTCTGTAAACCTATTTTAGTTAGTTCGGACCTAAATCTATAAACCAGTTACCTTTAATTATTATTACATCACTGCCTTGATGAAATATAGAACGATGAAAACCCAGTCTACTCTTTTTAAGGTAATTTTCCACTTTGTGTGCTTAGTGTACGGCAATTGTGCCTTTAATTGTACGCAATCGGCTAATACGCAGCTAATATAGCGCGTGTTGTTACTTAGAAAGTGATTTTTTTGAGCGCTAGAAAACCATATTTCTATTACTGGCTCACAAAAGCTCGTAAAATATATCAGATCGACTTTCGAGGAATTCCTTGCTTTATAAATAAGTACAGATGCATCTGTAAATGTCGCATGGTACTCTCTTGTCGCTGTAGTTCAGGTGAAAGACGTCATACTGGGTGACAAACCCCTGAGGAACTGCAATTTTCAGCCTATTTTTTAGGGTATGCAGGCTTGCAGCCACCTCTCGGCACGCATACTGGAATTGCTCGAGGGACCGACGTGACCGCCAGTGGCCGGGCGCTAGCCAAGCTATACACATTCAGCTCACTAAGAAATTCAAGCCAATGTCAGACGCTATGTGAACAGGTGCTGCCGAATTGCCCCATATTTTATTTCAGCGTCTCCTCCTACCAGTGTGTCGTACCTAATGAGTCGATCATGAACGGTGGGCCCTTTGCCGATGCATTTATGAAAACGTACTACAAGTTCATTACAGGTGAGTAAATGGAGTCAGGTATATTCATCTACGGTGCCAAACTGTGGCTACAAGGATGCCCAAATCACCATATGATCAAGGGCATTTGTCAAAGTCGCAGAATATGACTGCAGAGACATTCGAAAGTTCTCTAAGTTTGACCTACTATATCAAAACAAGCCCTTGGTAAATTTGATAATGCATGTTCGCCAAACTGTCAGCTTTTCTAGCGAGTGACCCGACTGAAATAGAATCCTCATTGGGCCCCAAGATAGGTGCCTTAGATCCGGCCACTAGATTGGGCCCCTAGATAGGCCCCACCGTTCCGTAAGTCTTTCCAGTAGAACCAACGGTAATTCTACGTACTGCTCTATCATGCGTGACTTTCCGCACTACTATGCAGCACAATAGAGAGACCGAGATACTTTGGAGTCACTTCTCTCTTACTGATTCCCACTTTGCATGGTCACGGGTACATCAATCTAATTGATTGAATACCTTGCTCACATGAACACTTGCATAAACTCACATATATGCATACACCGGTTCATATGCATGAGCGTGTGCATACGCCCTTGAATTTGATTGAGCTCTTTGCTAGATTGTAGCTCCAGCTCTCGCCAGCCGTATCTTTTTTCTATAACTGCGAATTACTTCCACAGTTTCAGCACACAAAAACTGCATAGAATATTAGCTGCGTAGCAGCTTTTACTCGGCCTTCAGTGATCTCAACAAACGCCAGCTGCAGTACATTAATTCAGGACCTGCATCGCCACGCCATCGCTTGCATAGTGCTTCCGAGCTCTGATCTGGTGACACCTACCTTAACCTCTGAGCCTCTGACCCCTCTGACCCCCTTGACCCTCTGAGCCTCTGACCCCCTTGACCCTCTGAGCCGCTTCCTTTTTCCCTCGCTAACGTACCGAACCAAACACGCCAAAATTGAGGTCATTTGTGTGTACTTTAGTCAGTGTACTTTGGACTGAAAATGTATTTCTTGTCATACCAAGTCTGCCATAGTATGTCCGTAGTGCCAAATTATGGCGCTGACCTAGTTGAACGCTTAACGCAAGCCTTTTGAACTTTGACAGTTAAAACAAGCACCCAAGGTACCTATTCCTTCAAACTACTACCTTACGACTTGAGCATCGTGTCTTGGGTGGCGTTTTCTGTGAAGGCCTGCTATGAAGCCAACCTTTCACTGCAGCCAGCCACGTCTGGCCTTAATTCGTGAGTATATACGCCTGCATTGATTTAAAAACCAAAGTTCTCTGGAACTTGCACACGTTCCCAGGTTAATTTTACGCGGAATATATCCTACAATATTTTTTCTGGCGGTTTCAGAGTTAAACGTCGGGAATTTAGATTAGAATAAGGCCTCCCGACCAAAGTTTAGCTCGGTGTTGAGCGGCTACTCGGAATCGTCTGTCTAATTACTATGTAGTCCTTTTTTTCTCCAGCAATTGATTAATGCCTTCGGCACTAGCTACGCTACTCACTCAAGTAAGTGTACTAAAAATATATAATAATGTAAGAGCAGCAGATCTCTAAGATATACAGTAAAACCTTATAAGATATGTGCAGAAAATGTAATGGCTCTCGCAACTATTCAAAGTTTTTTCACCTTTAGGAAGATTTGGTGTTTGATGTCAGTAACTCCAAACTATTTATTATTGACTCGTATGACTTTAAAAAGCAATGGAACTGCGTTCTCGTTTACATGCCAAAGATCTCTAATTTTTTTACTGTAACTTGTCTGTTTTCGCTACCAGATTCATGCAAAAATCAATCCCGGCAAGCAATGAGCAAGTGATTATCATCTAAGCAAGCTCTGTGTACGTGTTTGATCTTCCCAGTGAATCATGTACTTCCCTATATCGAGTTTTACCACCCACTTAGAAGCCTTTGGATGCCGTATTTTAAGTACCACTCTTATGAGACCATATTAGCAAAATAATAAGAAGAAGCATATTTCAAACTACTATAAGAGAACTATAGCTCTATCCAGGCACTGTACGACTCACAGCAAGAGAAGCATCAACCGAGAAGTAAATTCTTGATATATATGGTATAGTTAGACAAAGTAGCAAAAGCATATATGAACACGTGACTTGGCGTCACTCATTATAAGATCCCCTTTTTAGTATCATGACCTGAATCCGACGCAGGTGCTCATGCGAAGCACGCGTGGAGCGAAAAACACAAGCTCCTAATATGTCATCAATACTGGGCTGCAAAGGTGAATCTGTAGCCTAAACTTAAGAATGGTCCAAATCAATACAGCCGGTAAAGAAGGAAGCCACAAAAAAGCGTCAAACGTTCAAACTGCCTACAAACTGTAGGGCTCGACCACCATTTAGTACAAGGCACGGTGAGATGACTATATGCTGAGGAGTGGGGAGTGGGAGAGAGCTCACTGCAGTAGCAGGGAGGTGCGATGGGCAATCTGGATCTGACAAGAAAAGCTGCCTGTAGGGCCAGACTGGAGATCTTGAAATCAATTCTTTATTGGATAGGGCACCAGTAAACCAGCACATATGGTAGTGGCTTTATATGGCAGCTAAAACAAAATCCTAGCTGATTAAACAGCCTCTTTTTTATTGAGACAGAAGAGCCCTTAATGGCTATCACCACCGCTTGCAGTGCCGATAAAGAATCGCCCACCGCAGGAATCGAACCCACGACCTCAGGACCGAGGTCGTGAAAGCAGCTACCCTGATTAAAATAGACCAGATCGATCTGCTGGGTTGTGCATCAATTCCAAGCAGCTAGTCGCACAGCCCGTAAGCAATCGATTAGGGAAGTTGTGTAAACCTGTGCTTGACGTTCCCGACATGTGAACTTGCTTGGCTGCAGTTCTCTTATGTAAAAAAAGCCGTAATTTGAAAAACTGTCCTTAGCATGAAGTAATCTGTCTTGATATCGATGGCAATGTGCTTTCGCTTCCACTGATCAGCTGTTTTGAAATGGGACCCCCCTCGCCGATGAGTAAGGTCATACGTCACTAGAATGACGTTTGACAAACCAGTCTTACGATAGAGGTCTTACAACTTACGGATTTCACCAAGGTTTCCTGGAACGACTGCATTAGTTGTATCGCCCTCGAGATTCCATAATTAGGCGGCCACTCCAGTGTAAAAGCTGTCCATGTAGAGAGTTGGGTGAAGCGGACGCCCAGCAGAAGGCTCGGATGTTTTGAAGGCGCGCGTGAGCAGAGCTGCATTTCTGCGTACAACTTGAAGGTTGAATTGCTCCGATGACATCGGCCAGAAGGAGAGCGTTGACAATTAAAATAAGTGGTCTAAAACCAAATCATCTAGTATCTTACTACACTTTAAGAACTCTACAGGCCGCCGAAATATCTGTACATCAACTTTTTTGTCATAAATCTCTTTCAGTGGTGTGTGATTATCCAATTAAAATAAGTGGTCTAAAACCAAATCATCTAGTATCTTACTACACTTTAAGAACTCTACAGGCCGCCGAAATATCTGTACATCAACTTTTTTGTCATAAATCTCTTTCAGTGGTGTGTGATTATCCAATTAAAATAAGTGGTCTAAAACCAAATCATCTAGTATCTTACTACACTTTAAGAACTCTACAGGCCGCCGAAATATCTGTACATCAACTTTTTTGTCATAAATCTCTTTCAGTGGTGTGTGATTATCCAATTAAAATAAGTGGTCTAAAACCAAATCATCTAGTATCTTACTACACTTTAAGAACTCTACAGGCCGCCGAAATACATGTACATCAACTTTTTTGTCATGAATCTCTTTCAGTGGTGTGTGATTATCCAGTTGAGGGTTGTGCCAAAGTTGCCGCAGTCGCATATCAACAGGCGCTCCGACAAGGGCCTGGTGATCGATTGTGCCGAATGATAATCGATTGTGCCGAACGGTGATCGATTGTGCCAAATGATGCTGAGAGATCCAGGTGAAGTAGCAGAGGGGCTCACACTCGATTGATCGGCGCTGTTCAGACAGCCATCGCAAACCCGAAGCGGAGCTTTTGTGTTCGAAATGCCTTTATCAAAATTCATATCGTAATTTGCTAGCAAGATGTGATGCCCCGATTTAGTTGTTTAGTGGCTTGGCTACTTGTCGCTCAAGTGTCACATAAATGAATGGTGCAAAGGAAGACTAGACAAAAGTGACTTTGCTTCTCGTGACCTGTGTAGTTTGAGTGTATGCCGGCTCCTCTGATGAGCGTGTGATGTGTCATGGACACCGGCCAGTAAACCAATGGTGGCCAGATGGTGGATTCACCATCAGGGTCGGCCGGTGCACAGCTGCGGTCCACCTGTGATGTGGCATGGACACAGGCCGGTAACCTGCTGGTGGCGAGATGGTGGACTGGAGCAGTGGAGGAGGGGGGAGTCGGGGGAAAGTAGGGGCCGAAGGGAGCCGTTCGCTCTTCGGCTCCGTGCGTTGGTAATAAACTGTCGGTGTTGGGCATCGGCTGGCTCTCTGCTGTGCGAACAAACTACAACCTGTAGTCAGCATTTTAATGAAAAGCTTGGCAGTAGCTGTCATCGGAGGAGAAGAGACTCGATCGGTAGCCAGCGTCACATTATCATTACAGTTACGCGTGATATTCCTGGTAAAAAAAATGTAATGCATGGACCTCTGCATTGTCATTGCTTAAAATTTTAAAATGTGCTCACTCGGTGCTGATTTTGCGGTTTGCCATGCGAGCCTGTAAAGCTTACACTCTTGCTGTTTTACAGACAAGTAAATGCAAGCGTGCATCGTTAGTGATAGACGAGACTGGTATTTAGAAGTGCAGATAACTATTTCATCGGTCACTATTTGTCGCTTGATAATAGCTATATCCGAATCGTCTGCTACGGCAAACGTTCATTCGCAATTTATTTTGCAATCACTCAGACATTCATTCAATCACCTGGGCTGCCCTTATCCGACCTTTTCCTCTAAATGTGCCAGCCCTGATCAACCCCTTGACGGATCGCAGGGATTGCAGTAAAATTTTCAGACGTTGCGACTAAACTAAAATCTGCCATCTCCACCAACCACCTTTTTATTTGATTAAACATTGATCCTGAATTCGTTCACTTGGAACTTGAAGGAATTGCTACTACCTTCTTACTTTCATTTGGCTCGCAATGCACGTGTAAGAGAATTTGTGCGATAAACATAATGCCACTTTAAGCGGTCAGTTGCCTTTTCCCTTGGAAGAATAACCAACCAGGCACTATTTTGTAACTTTCGTCCATCGACCAGTATCCTAATAAGAGAGCCAGAATATGAATGAAATGACTGTGCAGAAGGCAAAGTCTCTCACACGTAAACCTGTGAGAAAGTAGATTCATTCCAATCAGACAGTTTAGCCAGCTAGAGGCAACTCGTACAGCTTGTCATACGCCTCCGATATTGCAAGTTAATCAGCTCTGACCTATCTAAGAATGTACTCACTGATCACGCACGGGCCTTCTCTTCACCGATCGGTCAATGATAACGCCATCGGAGAGAGAGTCGTGTATTCTATTCACGTGATTAATATTACGGAGACGTTTGCCTCTTACTCGACATTTCATCCCTCCTGACTGCAGAATGTTAGCGTGATTAAACTATCCAGCTCGTACTAATCTAAGCATGAGATAGATTGTTTACCACAAAGTTCTTTTAATAGTTATCAAATTGAAAACGCGAAATCCAAGGACGCTGTAGCAAATCGCAGCAGTTATTGTAAAACCTCTTGGAATGTAATCGAAAAGCACTTTTGACTGATTTACTTCGCGATCTAGGACATCCTATGAGTTCACTATTGGAGGCTGGAGCACCAGCAACAGCTGTGTCCGCCGAGGCCTTCGCGGGCCATCACTGGCCTGCTCAAACGCAGCTAACCTCAACTGCTACTCTTCCAGGTAAGAGCTTTGATGCCATTGGACCAATTCCTCCTTGCACGGCAGCTGCACGTCACCTCGTGGCTAATGGGCTAGCAAAGCAGCTGTCCGGCCTCAGCCCTCTCAAGCCGGACAATCGGCCACTTAGCGAAGCGCATCCTTATTCGTCGTGCGGCGGGGCGGACGTGCGACGTGCACACTCGCCCTCACATTACTCGCTGCTCGCTCGCTCACCTGGCGTCTCACCTGGCGTTGCTCAGCAACTGAACTCGGCTCCTGAACTCAACTCCTGAACGTCGAAGGGCTGCTAGCAGAGCGCACTGCAGCGGCAGCGCAGCGCAGCAGCGCAGCGCAGCAGCGCAGCGAAGCGCCGGCCTGACTCAGTGTTAGAGCGCGTGAGAATTTCTCAGCAGGAAACACCTCTGTCCTAGAGCAAGAGGACGCAGCCATCGCAGCAGGGCGATGGGGTGATCAATATTGGCTGGCCTGTCAACCCTATAGTTCGGCTAGCAATTTGAGAATGGGGCAACGCTTGCCGAAGGTCGCGGTCGCCGCCAGCCAACCTAGATTTGCTGGACGGTTTCCGTGAGGACAAAAGAAGTGGGTGAAGACCGTCTGAGTTCTCGAGCTGTGAGCAAGGGGACGAAGAGATCGCTGAGGGGATTGGTACTGGCTGGAGTGTCAACCCCATCGTCCGAGCTAGTTATATAATGATAGGGCGACTCTCGCTAGAGGCCTCTACTTCATCTTCGGCTCCGTCTCGATGCCGTCGCCGGTAGTTGCCAGACTCGTTTCTCTGAAAGCGAGGGAGGAGGGCGGGCGGTTCGCCGGCAATTGAGGGACAGGGCGAGACAGTGCCAGAAGGATTCGGTGGATGCCACCGAATACGGTCGTATAGCGCCCGCGCTCGCATTTTTGCGTTTCTTCTGTGTTTCGTGTATGTGCGCGTGCACGTGGTATCGCCAAGAGTGCTTGGTGTAGTGCATGAGGTATTCCTGCCGTACGGTGGAAGCGGAGCCCTAGTTCTCCGGTCAGGCTCGAGGCTCCGGTTCGGGCTCCTCGTGTTATTTGGGTCGTTCCCCACAACAGACGTAGGTAGCTTAAGTACGGGGACGTATTCCCTCCGCAAGAGTGCTTGTGAGAGCATGTGAGGAGTGTGGAGATAAAACTGAACTAGACGCGAAGCGTATTTGTGCGCTTGCGAATAAAGCTCAGTAAAATCCCCAATTTGTGCGCCTCGATTACCAATTCACGCCGCGGACTCACGACCCTCTTTAGTAAGGATAAGTAGGTCAGCGCCAGAAACGCTCGTTTCGTGGTGGTCTGCTTATTGCGTGTAGAAACACGCGCACCGAACGGCATCATGCGTTTGGTTACGTCGCTAGGTAAGCCGCAGGTTAAGCCTACTCCGCCGAGCCTTCGGCGTTACAATACACTGATTAGTCTAGTATCTCTCAGTAACAGACGAGTGGTTTCATGCATGTCGCAGGCACACGAGTTCTCGAGCCATGCTTCGCACATTTTTTTGGTAGCGGTTTGGTTGCACTTGGTTGCATTTTGTTGAAACTCATGTAGAGCTGGCGTCCTGGCGATTTATCTGCCGATTGTTCTGCACGCATTTTTTTCGTACGTGGATTTCAATTTTGTTTCAAGTATCAGGAAACGCTACGCTTAGCTGCTTGTGTCTAAATTCTTACTCTTCAATGCAGGCAGCTGTGGATTTCATGGACCGGAGGCGTCCTCAAGTTTGGACAAGGAAATGTTGTGGGCGAATGGACGGCATTCAGCTACCCGGACCCTAAACCGTACCCCGTCAAAGCGATTGCTGTATCCGGATATTACGGTAGCCCCAGCTATTGGACGTTTCAATTGCCCACCTATGGTCTGGTAGTCAATGGCACGGTCTAGAGGTTGCTTGGGCGGGACGGTTGACCCGCTCCCGTGCCAGCTTCTGGCAACGGATCGCATAATTAGCGTCAGTCTGTACTCGACTTCCTTGCGATGCCGGGATCTGAGCTATCACCGGTGACTTAAGAAGGTCGAGGTAATGCATGTACTTTGAAAACCAACGCATGGCTTAACTGAAAAATAATGACGGCTCTACTCAATAACAGTGTCTAAAGAAAGGCGTGGACTACATGAAAAGTCTTCATGCAGAAAACAGATGTTGCTTTCGTGTGCTTGTTGCACTGCATCACCTCTAATAATTTATATTTCAATTACCTAAACAATAATTGTTTTGATTTCGACGAATCTTTGTAATCGCTTTATCAAATACATATTTTAAACAACCTTAAATATGACTCAGCTCTCTCGTGGCGAAAGCATAATCTGCTCCGAAATTTTGCACTTGCTCAATTGTTTTAAAAGTTAAGATAGTTCGGATCACTGAATCTATTTAAAGTAGGCTGGTGCCAAGAGAAAGTGTCCAAGTGCTTTAGCTTCAGATTAAATTTAGTTCTGATCACTCAATGATGTAATCGCGATTCTGGTTGCCTCCAATTTTTGTAACATCAGAAATCGGGATTGCCGGCAAAGCGGGTTTTGTGAAGCCCGTATTCAACTTCGAATTGAAACCTGATGCCAATCGCCTACTGCTACACAATTATCTACAGCATATAGCCAAGTCCCAAATCTCTCTGCTGTGTTATTACTTAACTTAATTCCGATGCTAAATATAAATAAATATAATTCATTTATATAGCGCCCCAAGAGAGCTTAATCTCTATTCAGGCGCTTCACATATGCCCCGGGGCTCGAGCCCACGACCTCTGTCAGACCTTGGTCGGAGCGAGCACCTTAACTGCTAGACCAAACCAGCTCTGCTACACAAAAGAAGTATTACACACTCAAGACCAATTTACCTCATAGGTGTCACACTGCTTAATTTAACATGTTCTGCTTCAATTATTGGGCCAGAACTGGATCTTGGGCTAGGCGAAACTTTTCATGAACAAAATTTGACTTGTGGCAAAAGATTATCACTAAAACAGATGGACACCCTACGATCAGCATTGCGTTTTGAATTAGCGCCATCTCCATTCATATTAAGCCTTTATCCTTGGCAAACGGTTTGCAGCTCACATGGCACATAAAAAGGATAACAGCCGTACTGACCGACTGACGGGCAGGAAGTCCGGCGCACGCGACGCCAGGAGTCACATGACCGGAGCACTGCCAATGTCAGCACAGCTGCACGGGGTAGAGCACAGGCCAGGCAGGTAGAGATCCTTGGTTAGTCGACAGGTCTCCGGGATACGGCTCGACTTCACTGTAGGGCCCAAGGTAGTGGGGAAGAGAAAGAGGACGTTCACATACATGCCCACGTGTCTTCGTATTCGTGTCGCTGTCTAAAGCTAATGCAGCTGCAGTGAAATTGTTCGTCAGCACCGTCAGAGAACAGGGCTTTCAATTGTGCACGGAGAGGGCTGCCCTTATAATCGGGCTTCCGGATGTCGGCACCCGCCGCTCGTCGGGACCACACCGAAGCTTATGACGACTTTTTCACTGGCGAAAAGCCTGTGCCAGAGTGAAGAGAGCCTGCAACTGAATTCGGGCAATAAATGAAGAAGCGGCAACCACGATGACCACTGCAGACCCAGAGAAATGTCGACTGAACAAACCAGCCGAAATCAGAGCCGCGATCAACTTATTGCATTTTGGTTAGCTGATCAAGCACGGCAGCCAAATGTGCTTCCGATTGAAGTAAAGTAGCAGCCGAGCAGAGTCAGATAGACAGACGTACAGAGACAGACAGAGAGAGAGACAGACAGAGATGTAATGTAATGTATCTCCATCAGTAACTCCACAAAGTCATAAAGACCATGTGGGTGTTACGCAGGAGAGTTTTGTATTGCGCACTCACAGCCTAAGCGGCTTTCGGTGCGCATGAGGATTGAAGGAGAGAGATACAATAAAAGAGGTAGCGATAGAGACACAGAAGGAAAACCAGCAGCTAACGAGCCAAAGCTGGCATTTACTTAAGGATTGGGCAGACAGGTGGCTGGCCATCTGTTAGCAAGCAGTGCCTGATCATGCACAATGCTAACATGACAGTCTTTTTTCTGACACGTACATATTTATTTTAACAAACAGGGATTAAGTGCAGTACACAGCCCTGCATGCAGCAGGCTACCAAGCAGCAACCTTCGACATTACTAAGCAGCGCGTAACGCAGGAGCTGCACCTCACCGAACCAAGAATTGGAACAAAAGCGCAGAACGGTTCCTAGGGAGGACGCGCAACAGACGCCGAGGTCAATCACTCTGCGACTGGCACGTCGACGATCAGGTGCGTGGCAGGGCGCTCGCTGCCGCGCACCTGCAGAGCATAGCAGGCGTTCTCGATCTTGCCGAGGCTCTGTCGCATGACGAGCGTCTTCTGAGGCAGCTCGCTCCTCGCGCTCACGCTCTCGACCAGAGCGGATGCCGACACGAAACCGTTGTACAGGTCGCGAACCAGGTGGCAAATGGACGACGGCAGCTCGCGATCGCCTTTGCTGATGCTGTTGATGGCCAAGCGCATCAGCTCGCCAGTCGTGTCGGCCAAGCCGAGCAGATAGTCGTCGTACGACAGGTAGACGGTCAGGACGACGCCACTGCCGCCAGCTGCAGCGGATGGCGGCGGCGGCTGCCCGCCGACGCCACCCGTCGGTGTGCCGCCGCACCCGGCAGTGGCAGACGACTCGACAACGGAGGTGCCAGCAGCAGCAGCCAACTGATCGGCGACGCAGGGATGCGGTTCGTCAACGATGGGTGTGGCGGAGGCAGCAGCCGCCTTGCGTCTGGCAGGGCTGGAATCTTCCTGCTGCAAAACGTCGGGCGATTTGGCAGCTCGCTCGCTGCTCAGATGCTCGGCGCAGCTCTGCTCTAAATGAGCTCGTTCTCGGCTTAAATAGCCCAGACTGAGATGCCGGCACGAATGCCACATGACCTGCCGTCAGGGACGAGGCATTCCTTTGCCTTGCCTGCCCTTTTTTTTCTAGATAGCTTGACTTGGGTCTCGCTCCTTCGGGAGAGCACTTCATAAAGGCCGACAGTCTAAAGCCTCAACTGTTCCGACAGCTAGCCGTTTCGCTGACGACATGCCCAAGCCACGGTCATGCGCCGTCAAGTCTCACGCCCGGATGATTGCAAACAAACAAACTGAACAACCGGATGCCATCTGCGGTGGGACTGTGAGCCAGAAACCAAGTTTAGCCTTAAGCTGGGATGCTCACGTGGCCTCACCTGATTAACTGGGGTCGAGTGCTTTACCGTTTAAGCTATTGAGACTGCTTTGTTCTCGATACTCGACGCACGACTCAACAGACTCGGCCTTTAAAACTTGATTCAAGGCTTAAAACTCAAAACTTAAAAAGCTAAGTTTTAAAGTTAAGTTTTGACTTTTGTTTCAACAAAACACTCGTCGAGGGCTCGAGTCGAATCCGCACGTGTACTGATTCAAGGAATGCAAATCATCATAATTACAAACTTGGTGCCAAGCTGTGCAACATACTACACATGCTGATGTCGGCGGATGGCAAGCATATCCTGTTCCTACCAAGCAGCGTTCGTGCGCTGGCATGAACAGGAATCTGCGGGATGGCACTGGAATGGCAGTGGAATGGCAGTGGAACGGCAAAGTGCGCTGGGATCCGTGGAACCACCGAGTGCGCATGCGTGCTTGGTCACTTAAGCATGGGACGCAAGCAGACAGGCAGCTTCGAAAATACGACTGACCAGCACGCTGCTCGACAGACGTCGAGGAGAGAGGAGAGAGGGGGAGCCGGGGGGGGGGGGCCGGAGCCTCCGACGGCCCCTCGGCTCCCGAGCCAGCGCTGCTGATCGGGGCTGGCCGGCGGCGGCACTGCTGGCGCCATAGCTGCCGAATGGCGCGCGGATGGACTGACTGAGCAATGTGCAGCCGGAGATGCCAGGATTCCACTGACGAAAATGCGAAGAACAAGCGGCACCTGGCTAAACACCAGACTATGCAAGCACACGAAACGACCGCTACTGTTCCTCAGCCTCCAAAGATCCGGTGCTGCAATGCAATAGAATATAGACAAAAATAAATATTACGTGATTCATCAGCCTCATTTTCATTTAGCAGCAGAAGAGCCTTTAGGGCTATCCCCACTAACTGCAGTTGGCAATAAAGGATCGCCAACTGCAGGATTCGATCCCACGATCTCGGTAGCAAAAAGAGAGCAAGCGCCTTACCTCATGGGCTATTTATACATGCCTAAGGCCGTGCACGCATGCGCACTCGCCATTCCGCGGATTCCAGCGCACTGCCATTCCACTGCCAAATAGTTATAATATATATATATATATATATATATTATTTATATTTATATTTTTATTTATATATATGTATAGCCAAGTCGACCTCAAGTTATGTGCACGCATGCATGCACAGCCTCCACCACCCCACCCGCCCCCTGACTAAGAGCATGAAGCATTCGGCATTCGGTAGGTTGCAAAAAAGGCTGAAGGGAGCGAGAGAAAATCGGTCGCCTCTACCTTGAACGTCATGACCTTCTGAACGGTCGAGTGGCTAGGCACCGTGCCGTCGTTCAGAACGGAATGCAAGGCCAGCGCCTCCACGAACTCTTGAATGCCTAAATTTAAAGAGCCTCGGTCTCAACAGCACACGCATCACTGCTGTACGCGGCAAAATTGGGCGCAGCAAAAGCGCCCAAAAAAAAGCAAGCATTTCGAGCGAGCAAGTCGTTCCGTCTAGCCACGAGGCAACGAGCAGCTAATAGGAATTGTGAGTACAGATCTGACAAGCCCGGGCACAGAGAAGCCGGGCGGCCATGGCTGCCGCCGGAAGCCGAGAGAGAGAGAGAGAGAGAGAGAGAGAGAGAGAGAGAGAGAGAGAGAGAGAGAGAGAGAGAGAGAGAGACAGGGAGAGAGAGAGTACGCACCTGGCGAGTATGCGCGTCTGTAGCGGAAGTGGTCCTCGCCGTGCAGCAGGTCGGCCATGGCGTGAACTTTGGACTTGAGCAGACGCGACAGCTTCTGCTCGGCCTCCTCCAGCACGGCTCGGCGTCGGCTCGCGCACTCGTTGGCGCTGCTGCAGTGGCGGTGGGAGGACAGCGGTCGGATGCTGGCTGCCACTAGTGCGCCGGGCGAGCCGGCAGGCGGCGCTCGCTCGCGGCTCTGCGCCGAAGCATGGTGCCGTACAGGCACCGACAAACAAGGCAGCAGAGAGCTCAGGGGCCCGACCTAGCTTTCCAGCGGCCCCACCGAGCACAGGCAGGCAGCTAGCCAGTGTCGGCTAGCGGAATCAACCGTGCGCCCGTCGTCATTGGCGAGAGCAGAGAGCAGCGAGCAGACGCAAAGACGCTCGATCTCGGCGCGGTGCGCGCACAGGGTCGGATCACGTGACCAGCAAGAAAATCTTTTTGTCTGTCGGAAGAAATTTCGGCGAGAGCCCAGCGAGAGGCAATGTTCGCGCTACAAATGACCTCTGGCTGCCCTAGCCTACGTTTTGCCTGACGGCAAATCTTGCCGGGCGGCACGACAGGTTTTCCTAAACTTCATAACAGAACTATGGCATACTGACAACTTCATCCCTAAAGCAGGTCACCTGAAACACTGCACGCTGTGCATGACGGCGGGTGACCACGGCCGCCCGAAAGGGTGAAGGCAGCAGCAGCAGCAGCTGCTGCAGAGGCGGCAGCCGCCGTGAGGGGCGGTGGCCGCGGCGGCCGCCTCTGTCCTCACCTGACGTCGGCCGCTCTGTCCACAACGCGGTGGAGCAGGAAGATGATACGCTTCGACTCGATGGTCAGATCGCGGCTGAGCTTGACCAGCGATTCCCAGCGGTCGTGCTGCACGTCCAGCTCCTCCTGAAAGCGCTGGAACGCGGCGCCGATCGAGCCGGCCGCATGCGAGCCGCCGCCGCCGGCGGCGGCCCTGCCTGCGCCGCCGGCCGAAGCCGCCGTCTCCTTGACTACATCCATGTCCAGCTTGCGTCGCTTCCTCTTGTTGGCTCGCGGGTGAGTCCTGGACCTGTCGGCTGCAAGCGGCGGCGGCGGCGGAGGAGGAGGCGAGGACGTTGAAGGCGCAGCTCCTCGCGTCATGCGAGCGCGAACGTCGGTGCGGCGATGGCAGCAGCCAGCTAAGCGGGCAGCGACCAGGCGGCAACGGCAGCGCCGATGCACTGCAGCGGCGGCGGCCGTGGCGGCAGCAGCAGGAAACGGACGCCCCAGGGCTAAGCAAGACCCGGGAGTACGATCGAAGGCGAAGGTGAGAGCGCTGGCAGTGAAGCTGCGAATTGCCGGCGTTTGCTGGCACACTGCCAGGCAAGTCAGTGGCAGGCTCTCTCAAGAAAGCTGCACTCGCAGCAGGAGCAGTGAAAAGTTGGAGAATTAGAGATGGGCATCACGAGCCCCCCCCCCCACCCGAACCCCAGGGATGGTGGCCGAGCACGTGCACCCACAAGGACAGGCAGAAGGCTATCTTGAGAGGCACTTGTTTAAGAGCACCGACATCGCCTCCCTCCTCTCAACTAAGCCGAGCCAGTGAGCACTTGCTGCACGGGAAGACCGGGCGAGAGCCGCCACGGCTTCGCAGGGCTGATCCGAGGCTGCTGATGCAATGGCCACGTCTGCACGACGACACGATGACGGCAGGAGCGTGACGGGGACCCGCTGCTGCGCGGCTTCGAATGAGCGTGCGCAAATCGCGCCGGCCGCGAGCTGCGCACAAGAGCAGAACACGAGACACGGCAAGTCGTTTCGATCGCGACACAACGACAAGCCCCACAACGATGGAGGCAGCAAGGTGGTGGTGGTGGTGGAGCCTGTTGGCTCCAGTGCGATGAGCTCAGCATTTTCGCCAGGACCCTGGATCTCTCTTTCGAGGCTGGCAGGGAAGGAGGCAAAGGGGCCTCTCATCGTGCACATTCCGTGGAATCGACTGGTGGCAACAACGAGGTGCAGTTCGTTTACGGTTCATCTAAGTCAGGCCACAAAGACTTCCACAAGACTGCGACACAGGCCGTGAGCAGCAGCAGCTGCTGCTGCTCACGGCCTGTGTCGCAGCGAGCAGTGAGCGACTTGAAAAGCTAGCTTCACGGGGACCGCAGGAGGGAAGGCTTGCTTGCAAAGGTGGCCAACTTGAGTCTCTTGAATTCCACCGAGAGGATTCGCGGAGGCAAGACGAGACAAGGTGGAAGGTCCTCCTCCTTCGCACGGTGCGTGCATGCGTACTCCCTCTGCCCGGCTCTGACAATGGCACCGGTGGTTCTGCGACGCCGCGAGCGAGATGCCTTTCCGCGGAATGGCGCGGAGCGAAGCGAAGCGGCTGCTGCTAGAGGTCTTCTTCTAAGCGGAGCTCAACGCGGCGCGAGCTCATCTCTACGCAGCTCTACCAACGGCTCTGGACCTCAGAAGATTGCCGCACGCACGCACGGACGACCGGCCAGCGACGTCGAAGCGCAGGAGGTCGGTCGGCAGCGAATTGGCATCAGAGCGAGCCGATGCGAAAGCCTGTGGCAGACCGAGGGGGGAGGCACAGTGCAGCACAGAGACCGGCCAGGCCAGAGGGCGAGCGGAGCGGCTCTGTGCTGCACAGTTGCTGCTGCCTGCCTGCCCTCCGCACATAGGCGACAAAGCAGTAGCTTCAAGCTCTTGAGGTAAATGCCAGGATAGCAGCTGATGCGCCAGTAGCGGCTAAATAATAAATAAATATAACTCATTTATATATAGCGCCCCAAGAGAACCTAATCTCTATTCAGGCGCTTCACATATGCCTCGGGGCTCGAGCCCACGACCTCAGTCAGACCTTGGTCGGGGCGAGAGCACATTAACCGCTAGACTAGAATCTGCTTACATTCAGCGAAGTGACATGGCAAAACATTCGAGCCTGCGTAGACAGGGATACCACATCCATGCATTTACGACGACCCCTCGTGCCTGCTGCAACTCACTACTCGGAAGTGTCTCCCCACTCAGACCACTAAGGCACATACAGCTGGTGCTAAACTCAGCGGCTAGCTTGTGCGTCTAAAACGTCGACAGTTGCCAGGTTACATCGCTTCACCTCAACGACCTTCACCGGCTAGCCATCAAGGCAGACATCGACTTCAAGGTTTTGTCACTCACTGTTAGGTCTCTTGAATCTCTTGATCTAGCCGACCAATCTGAACTACTTCGTAATCAAGCCTATGTATAGAATACATATCAGTCGTTGCTCATCTGATTCAAGTTGTTTAGCTGTGCCTCAGATCGACCAACTCCTGCAGCAGACGGTTGCTCATCCTAATTGCCAGCTGAATCCTGAGCTGCTATACTTCCACGCTCCCACGAATGCTAGAATGCCCTCCTGACTTGGATCTGGTTCTCACTTTCTATATTCTGGTCGAGATTAAGTCTGTTGGCTACTGCATAAGTACCAAAAGCTGCTTAAGCTTTTAAGCTGAGTAAGCCACCGAGAATTCGCCTGATCAACCCACTTAGTTTGTGTGGCTTTATGGAATTCGACCAGAGATACAAATACAACCACAAAACCTCAACTCCTTTGGAGACTTCTGTCTGTTGATATGCTCATAAAGCTAAAAATCACTCACGTTTGACGTCACGACATCCCCGTGACTCAAGATTGTAAAAGAGGCTAAAATCGCAGCATGTTCCTAACGGCATTTGCTGGGTCAAACTAAATTGTCCTTTGACAATGTATGCGTTCTAAATATGTGCATGTTATCACTAACCACATTTACATGTATCCCTTACATAAATAATATTTATTGGATCTATAAATTGATTATGTTCTCTGAGGGGGCTATACGACGGTATTATCATTATCATCAACATTACGAGTCTTGTAATTGCCTACCTCCGAGGCGTAACGTCTTGACTTCTGTAACTCACTGCTTGCTGGCCTTCCGGCCTGTGCGCTCAGGCGCTTACAGCTGGCGCAAAACTCTACAGCAAGACTTGTCTGTCGTGAGCGTCACAGTTGCCACATCGCACCACTTCTCCCCGACCGGCACTAGCTTCTAATCAAGCAGCACATCGATACTTGTAGCTCCCTTCATTCTCCGGCTCCAGCCTACCTATCAGATCTAGTTCCGCGCCAGGCTAGGTATTGTGCCACCAGCTCTTCGGAATCCAACAGCTTATCAATACCTCGTGCAAATCCCAAATCGTTTGGAGACTGTGCCTTTAGTTCGTATGCTCCCAAAGCCTGGAACTCACTCCCAACTGGCGTCACGACATCCCCTGACTTGACCACATTTAAAAAGTAACTATAAAACACACCTATTTATGACGGCACTTAGTGGGTCCCTGTGATTCGCTCTTTATGTGCTTATGCGTGCTGACACTGTCCATGCTGCCACTAATCAAGCTTGCATGCTGACCCTGTGCATGTCACCTCTAACCATGTTTCTTATTGTTTACTGAGCTTGCTACCACTGACCATTCAATCGTTTTTCCTTGCAGCAAATGTAAAGCGCCTAGAAAGAGATTGAGTTATCTGAGGGCGCTTTATCAAATTATTATTATTATTACTATTATTAAGTTATGCCAACCAAACGGCATGAATCCCAAAGCAGCAATAAGTCGCAGCATACAATTATTAATAAATAATAGCGCAATAATCCATCGGCCTAACAATAGACGCGCGTCGTCCAGTCGCATCGCTTTCTGACCATTCTGACCGCCTAAACAGCAGCGGTACTCACGATACTCACGAGTGTTTTGTGCGAATTTCCCCACACGAAGGACGTGCGCAGAGCCGACTACTATGGAAGAACGAACCGAATGTACCGGACAGGTCTGTTCGATTGTAACTAGGACGTCACGACAGCACCGGCGAAGGACGGCAGACCGACCGGGCATGGCGCCGGCGGCTTCTGCCAGCCAGCGTGCGCGCGAGAGCTCTCTAGAACGGCGAGGTCGATGCGACGCCCGTCAAACGCCGCACTATACGCTCACACTTTTGACTGCTGCAGGATTCCGCGAGCCACCGCCTGGCGCTGACTGCGATTCAGCCGCCGGGGGCACTGCCGCAAGAGTTCAAGCCGCTGACGAGCGTGGCTAAATGCCGGCTCGGAAGACCCGCTCCAGGGGGAGAGAACTCCTAGGTGACCCGCGGTTTGACGCAAGAACGGACGCAGCTCGCGCGTCTCCTTCGAGGCTACGATCTCCGGTCAGGAGTGTGCAGCGCGAATCACCGACACCGACGGGCCGTATACGTCGCACGGCGGGCGCAACGACGGCAACGCAGCGGCAATGCAGCCCCAGCGGCGGCCGCAAGCGGTGCTGCGTCGCACCGTCGGATGGCGTCAGGGACTCTGCGCCTCTCTAAATGACACGTCACCAAAATTTAGTGTTTCGTCTAAAAATTTCGAACGCGGGAGACGCGGGCGATCGACCACGCGCGTTACAGCGGGCTGAAGTCGCCCAGTCCACTTACCGCGAATGCACGATACGTCCATGAACTTCACAGGTTTGAGACCGCTTCCTGCTGGCTGCGCACTTGTAAGTCGGATTTTTTCTACAATCACGATCAGTGTTATTTTAATAAATAAATATATTTTGCGTTGCTATATTTTAAGATTAAATTGTATTTCTTTATAGCTGCCCTAAACCGGCTGTGAGTGGCCGCTGTGCAGCGTACTCCGTGCTAGCCGGTGGGCGAGCTGTTGTTTGTTGCATCAGTGATCGTAAGAGGTTCGGCCTTTCGCACCAACTCGCTGTCCGCTTGTTCGCTTATTTTCTTGACTTCGTGCAGCTGCTATTCGTCTTGCTTCGGCATTTTCGTTTGCCTGGTCCGTCGATAGCCGGCTGGCCGACGCACGTCCGGCCGGCCGGCCATGCTCCGGCGTAGCCCGGGATCCCGTCGCTCACACTCGTTCCATTACAAATTAGATCGTGCCATATCGGGAACTTTCATATTCCCACTAATTTCTAAGGGCATAGTTTTTCTAGCTTTTAAAATGCGTTCGTTTATCACCACTCTGGGTGATTGTGTTGGCCTGCAGTTGCCGGGCTGCCAAACTGTGCGGACGCGTAAGGAGTGTGCATTTTACTCAGTGGGGTGGGTTTGAACGAAAGAGTTCGTGCTGGCGCAGTTTCATCCGCTGCTCATTTTGAAACACTGCCCGCGTTGCTGCGCTAGTATGTGGCGAGTCTGTCTGCGGTTTTCATCGGTGTAGACTAAATCCATTGGTGCATTCTAGTTTGTTCGCCCGGTGGATCTCTGTGACGATTTGGTCTCTTCTTGCGAGAAGCGGCGCGTTTATATGCTGGAAAACGTATCCTAGCGACCGCGGCAGCTCACATGTGTCGCCGGTGCCTGTTATGCAGTTGCAGATGTTCGTTTTGCTCTTTCGCCACCACCATTGGCTGTGCCGTCCATAGTTGGGTGTTCATCTGCACTAGAGTTAGTGGCTAATAATAAAAATAATAATAATAATAATGCACTTGATAACGCGCCCTCAGAGAACTCAATCTCTTTTTAGGCGCTTTCCATTTGCTGCTTCAATTAGACGAGTCGTCGCTTGCTGGTCGCTGGGTTTTTACTCACGCGTTGAATCTTATAAAAGATTGCATGCTAGCTCATTCTAATGATTGTGATAGTGAGACGTTTTTTGTATTGCACCCTAACAGGGCCGGATTTGCTTGCGCAATGTAGCCGCCGTCGCTGCTGCTGCGTCTGCGCATGAATCCAAGGAGTACGTTACGTGAATGTTTTTTGCAGTGAGCTGCTTCAGTCATGTCTGGAAGGGAGATGGTGTATCCCTACACGCTGACCGCCAAGCTGCGGCAGTTTCCATACAAGTGGACGTGGCAGAACTCCCGCTTTATACGCTTCTTTGGCTACGGCTTCGCCGTCTGCCTCCCCGTCTTCTACGCGATCAGCAGCGCAGGTGCGAGCTGAAGCAGCCAGCCGGCTGCCACTCAGGCTTTGCTCTCTTGTGCACCACGAGCTCGTGGTGTTGCCGTTCGGCAACATTCGTGGCGTTCGTCCGTCGCTCGTGCTGGCGATTTGCTGCTATGCCGCTCTGGTGGCAAATCGTTGGATTTTGCCGCCGTTCGATGCAGCTGCATCGAACGGCGTCCTGGTCTGCTGCAGCCAGCTGCTGAGCACTGCATCGTTGTTTGTCACTCGAAGCTCGCGCCGCGACCGAACGCCGGCGTAAGCTGAAAGCGGAAACGAATGCAGTAGCAGCAGCAGTCGCTCGGACGTCTGCGGTCGTGAGCACGCGCCTCGTGACCTGAACGAGAGGTCACGGCGTCGTGCGAGCTCGGTGCCCGCAGCCTCCGTGGGAGCTCGACACAGTGGCAGGCAGCTGCAGCCCTTCTTTGTATAATCATTCTGACGGACCGGCAGTGCTGCAGCGCTCCCACTCGCTCCACTTATCGCTGGCTGTCGGAAGTGAGACCGCAAGGAGTGAGTCTCGGGCACGCTCGACTGTGCCCGAGATCGCAGCTGGCGCACCTTGCCCGATCTCCCATTTTCGGCACCTTTCGAGCCGGCTTGCTTTGCACGCTAGCGGCCTGTCTCCCTTCGACGCTCTCTCGTACCGCGCATCCGGCCGACCTTGTGCATCTCTCAGAGCTCGTGCATTGATGGGGGGGGAGCTTGCGAGCCGCATGTGCGTAAAGCTGAAGCTGATTCAACATCCTCATTTATATAGCGGGCGCAAGAGCCTTGACGGCTATCGCCACCGTTTGCAGTGGGAAATGAATGGTCGCCCGCTGCTGCACGACTCGAACTCGCAACCTTGATCGTGAAGAGCGAGCACTTGACCCCTAACTTGGGGGTCAGGCGCAGCTCCCCGAGTTGCTGGCAGCGCGTGCTCAAGAGCGCTCCCAAGCGCAAGAGCAAAAGCTTCGATCAGCCTCTAATATATAGCCGTGCGCCTTAAATCTCGCCGCTCGTAGACCGGTCTGCCAGCAGTTGCTGTGCTGGGTTGCTGAGTGAGGCCGATTTTTAAAAAAGAACGAGCTGTCGGCTTACTCGTAAAGCCTCTGTTACGCATGGTGCCAGACGCAGCACCGTGGTAGCAGTCGCTGCAGCGCTCAGTGGGGAATTTGCGCCCGCACGGCGCCACACGAGCCCTGGTTGCAGTCGCTGCAGCTTTCAGCAGTCAGTCGACTTCCGGCTGCTGCAAGAGTCCAGCTTTTGCGACCCTGCCAGTGAGGATCGAGCGAGCACGAGTCTCGTCCCGGCAGCCAAGCACTCGGTGCCCCGCGCAAGCGCACCCGCCCGCGCTTGAGTGATTGGCTGCCGGCTGCCCGTGCAAAAGTAGTTCCCCATCCACGCGACAGCCGAGCGTCCCTCTCCCTCAGCCCACCCACCAGCACCGCGTGCGACTGTCGTGCGATTGGCTGCCTGCGAGTGTAGCTGGCAACTGCAGCTGCCTCCACCACGTGCGACTGTCGTGCGATTGGCTGCCTGCGAGCGTAGCTGGCAACTGCAGCTGCCTCCACCTCGTGCGACTGTCGTGCGATTGGCTGCCTGCGAGCGTAGCTGGCAACTGCAGCTGCCTCCGCTGCTCGGCGGCTCCGGTTGTGCTGTGCGTGTGGCCAGCCTCATTCTCGCTCTCGGTTGCAGTGAACTCGCCGGCGAACGTGAAGAAATGGGAAGCCATTCGAGCTGCTAGGAAGCGTAAGTGTCGTCCGCTGCTGGCGCTTGTGTCTCCCGTGTTGCGTGCGTAACGCCGGGAAGTCACAAGGGCCGATGGTGCGTCGTTGAGCTGGCTGGCACGTTTTCTTTAGCTTGCTTGAAAGCCGGCGGTAGCCAGCAGACTATCTTGTGCAGCAGCGATTAGGTGAGAAGCCTAGCTGTGAGGGTCAGAAGACGTTGTCAAGAGAGTGACTAGCATGGTAATAGCGAGGCAGGATGACTGGAGAGGCCATGCCCCAGTCGGCAGCAGGAGCTAAGGTGACTCTGCAGTAGAAGCCAGAACCGTAGTGTGTATCGGTCAAGTAGTCACCTCTGTCAAGGTAGGTGGCCTGGTTGTTATTACCACAATATTGGCTCCTCTGCCTCGTGCTCAGTGTCGTCTCGCTACAAATATCCTAGCCGCTGCCTCGTTATCGAGAGGCCGTCCAGCTCAAGTGTCGTGTCCTTGGTATAGACTAACCTAGTTCTAGTCTAGACCCGTCCCTCCCCTCCTCCGACCGGCATCCAATGGGTACATGTATGCCAATCAATGCCTGGGTAACTTGCTAGGCCTTGCTCGGGCAGAAGCCGCATTGGCTGGTGCTTTGGCCGCTCAAGCTTAATAGGAGATCGGCCTGACTTGAAAGCATGCTACCACTCATCCCAATCGTTCACGGGAAATTTCCGAAATCGTAGCTATGGCTATAGTTCTGTCTTAGATAGGCTTGTGTGCAGTTGGCTTCTGGCGGTGTACCTCAGCACCATTCAAGTCAAAGAAGGTCCATTTTGGTTCGCTGCTAGTCTGACCCTTCAAATTGCTGCCCAACTGTAGATGCTTCTTTATCAGCGATTGGTGGTTCCTGCCAGGCTCTATCTCCACCTGCCTAGCCGCGACCGTCATCCGGCTCAAGTTGGACCGCACAGCTGCAGCGTTGTGCAGTCATCCTAGGAACGATGAAGCCGGCCACGCCACTGCGATCTCTTCTTGCGACGTTGCCTTCTTTTGCGAGTCCAGCGCTGGCACGTTTGTGTTTATGTGCAGCCGATGTCGTTTTGCTGACAGCCTCCTTGCGCCATTCCTTCAGCAGTATCCTCGAGGCTGAGCGGTGGAGAAGACAGTTGTGTTGAAAGCCTGTTTTAGTACCAGAGACAGCTGCCGTGGTTGATGCTGTGCCAGATGCTGATGCTGCTCCGACAGGACAGGGTTCGGAATGCTCCTGATGTTGTCTGTCTGATTGTTGTAGACGATGCCTTTGCACCACCTTCTGAGCACGGTGGTCACGGCGGACACCACTAGACTGGAGGCAGGCTGCCAGCAGCAACCACCAGTTCTGGCCGATCGCTGGCTGAAGGCGTGGCATCCAGTGCTGTGCAAATGCCCCCTTCCTGTTGCTGGCCTCAGACAGCATATTGCCTATAGACAGCGTGTGATGTGGGCCATTGTCCTTTTGCTTGGTGCAGTGCTGCCGTTTCCAGCGTTTGATTGTATGAGTGCCTGCACTGTTGCCAGCATCTTTAGCAAGCCTCATCGCCTGCTAATTATGCAGGCAATAAATTATCTTTAAGCACCTCTTAAGTTTCTTAAGTTTTTGCTGTGCTCTTCAGGTTTCGTTCAACAGAGTAGATTATAGTCTGCCGTGTTGTTGATTGCGCTTAATGGATTACTTTGCAGAACATCATCGTTTGATGCCAAGTGTGCTTTAGCTGAAGGCCTACTTTCAGTGCCAAGATCCAGTTGCTGCTGCCACTATCTCTTGATACCTCTGCATGCTTCAGCTGGAGGACGGCTCAGCAAGTCCTCTGTCAAGATATTATTAGCAATT
Organism: Cristatella mucedo; assembly: GCA_009760855.2. NCBI lineage: Eukaryota > Metazoa > Bryozoa > Phylactolaemata > Cristatellidae > Cristatella > Cristatella mucedo. Next base: position 158,952 of record WPIO01000096.1, on the reverse strand, counting down.
CGCATGTATGTTTCAAGTAGCGTCAGCAAGATAGACAAGATCAGAGAGCTCAAAAGTTGCAGTCTGGTTTTAGAGCTACTAACACCACCGAGTTACCATTGCTTCGCACCTTCTGAGGAATTCACTTAGTTGAAGGCGGCTTGTTATGTTTGATCTTTCAGCAGCATCTGGAACTATTCATCACAAAGTCCTTGTCGAACGTCTCTCATTTCACCTGCTAATCACGGGCACTGCTGAAATTTTTTTAGATCATCAGTGAGACTCCAGAGTATTTATGTGAATAGGCAAAGATCATTCGCAGAACCACTTTAGTACAGGCTTCTCAGTGTTTGGTCCTCTTCTTTTCGCAAGGTTCGCTTGCCCTCTTGCCGATGTGATGCCCAAGCACAATAGGGTTTCACTTCTGTGCTTATAACACACAGCTTTACCTGTCCTTTGATCCTTCCTAGCTCTGCTGCATGTCCAATGCTCTCAATTCATGTGCTGTTGGCATTGCTAACATACGCATTCGGATGGCGCCCCACTTGAATTGTGGTGAAAGCAACTTCCTAAGGATGGGCAAATCAAACGTGACTCGTAATTAGGAATGCTTACCACTCAAAATAAGTTCCTTTTATATCTACATGTAATCTAGGCATTATGTTCTAAAGTGACCTTTCACTAAACGAATAGATTAGCTCCACTGTTGGGTCTGCCTACTTCCAGCTACATAACATTGATAGAATTTGAGCTTGCTTTAGACAGGGATACTACAGCCAAATCAGTTACACTGCTTGCTGGTCTACCGGCCTGTGCAATCGGGTGCTTACAGTCCGTGCAAAACTCGGCAGCTAGGCTCGTTTGTGATGAGTGTCACTGTTGCCACAACATGCCACTTCTTTTCGACCTGCACTGGCTTCCGATCCAGCAGGGTATCGACTTTGTGCCACACACTTTTAGATCCTTTTATTCTCTGGCTCCAGCCTGTCTATCTACTCCTTATCTGCCTACTCCCCCCCCCCACCAAGCTAGGCAACGTACCACCTGCTTTCCTCAATCAAATCGCTTAGCACTGCCTCGAACCAACCTTAAACCATTTGTCAACTTGGGGTTCAGTTCATATGCTCCCGAAGCCTAGAACTCACTACCGACTGACATCACTAGAAAAGGTCTTACACATGCTTCTGCTTCTCTCAGCATGCGATGGGTACTTGTGAGTTGTCCTATGTATACTGACACAAGTATGTAACCACTAAAAATATTTACCGGTTGACAATGTGCATGTTACCCACAATCGTATGATCATGCTTCCCTCTCTTGTGTATATGAAGTGCCTAGAAAGAGATCAAGTTCTCTGAGGGTGCTATGCAAATGTATTATTATTATTATTATTATTATTAAGAGTAAGAATGTCGGAGCAGTGGTTTTAGGGCCTAGAGGTCAGTAGTTTTTCTTAGGCTCGGCAATGAAGTTACAGATGAGGTCGCAGATGGTAGATGGTTATCATGCTTGAGCTTGATTGACCTAGCTGTTTTAATGTCTTCGGTAAACCATAGGCCATTTGAGCAAGGGCGTACAGTGAGCTTAGTTTGAGAAGTAAGCTCGTTAAGATCGTCGACTAGCTTGGTGTTGTAGCATTGCACCGGTGAGGACAGATCGGAAAGGTGATTTAGCAGTGCTTCCATATGAACACTCAAGGCTCTAAAGGTTCGTGGATTCTCTATGTCACTCTTTCTGTTGATATCGGTCTCTGTAACAATCGTAATAAAAATCGGTCGTTTCAGCTCCCTAAGTGAACTGAACCTGCATCCGGCGTTATAGAACTTGCTGCAAGAAAAGCATTAACCAGGGGTCAACGGCTTGCACGGTATCGTGCTTAGACATGCAAGAAAAGAGCACAAAGGTATTATACCTGGACTGGTAAGCAAAAGCGGATACTACAAGCAAATACTCGAGGCCACGGGTTATATTTTCTATTATTTTTTATAAAATAATTATTATAATATATATAACATATATATCCCTTATAATATAGTTTTTAATAATATAATAATAATATAATATATAATCCTCATAATATATCCCTTGGTTTTTTAGCCTGCGAAGAGTCGTGCACCGGTAAGCACCCTAGGCACACAGGAACTGTAAAAGTCAAATTCGCAAGCTTGCAGGGAAAGCTAAGCTGAAGAGATGCGTCTTCAGCTGATATTTAAGTAATGCTGTGTCATTGAAGGCTGTGACACAAGCCAGTTATGGACTTTCAGTGCATACGAGCTGAAGGTCCGATCTCCAAGATATTCCTATTTAGAGCAAAGTATGACGAGACGTCTGGAAGTAGAGGAGTAGGGCTGTGCGAGAGCACGAGAATGGAGCTTGGCTTGACCACATGACTTGAATACAGACCAGACAAGTGGTGCTGAGTTTTTAACCAGCGGCAGTCGCTTAGGGGAACAGGCCTGAACTTGAGAATTGAGGAAATCGCAAAAAATATTGACGCTAAGTCACACAAAAAACGTGTGGACCAGTTTGACTGTCGTGCACCTGTTAAAGTAGCCCCCGATATTGGATGTGTGATTTATCTAACAGCGGGCCGAGTTAGCAGTACACGAAATGCACTCATCTAATGAGCATTGCCGTAGTGGAATGGCATCTAAGTCTAAAACGGATAACGGTTGTGACGTCGCTGGACATCATAGAAAGGGTGCCACATCGCCCAGTCTTCAAAGGCACTTTAATGATATGATTAATAATAATAACACTTGGTAAAGCACCCTTAAGGATGCAATCTCTTTCTAGGCGCTTTATATTTGATGTAAATGAAACACGATCGAATGGTTAGTGGTAGCATGTTCAATAAACAAAAGAATAAAATGGTTAGGGGGGTCATGCACAGGGTCAACGTGCAAGTGTGGTTAGTGACAGCATGCCTAGTGTCAGCACGAATAAGCACATAAAGGTCGAATCACAAGGACCCACTAAATGCTGTTATAAATAGATGCGTTTTAGTTCCTTTTTAAATGTGGTCAAGTCAGCGGATGTCGTGGCGGAAGTCGGGAGTGAGTTCGAAGCTTTGGGAGCATACGAACTAAAGGCACGGTCTCTAAAGGATTCGAAGTTTGTTCGAAGTATAGGTAAACTGTTAGATTACAAAAAGCAGTGGTACGATGCTTAGCCGGGTGGAGCGATAGATCTGATAGGTAGGCTAGAGCCAAAGAATGAAGGGACCTAAAAGGGAGTGACAAAACATTGAAGGCAATGCGTTGCTTGACTGGGAACCAGTGCAGGTCGGCAAGAAGTGGTGTGGTGTGGCAACTGCGACGCTCACGAAAGACAAGCCTAGCTGCAGAGTTGTGCACCAGCTGTAAGCGCCTGATTGCACAGGCCGGTAGACCACCAAGCAGTGAGTTATACAAGTCAAGACGGAATGTCACAAATGCATGCACCAACTTAGATGTGCCATCCCTGTCTAAACAAGCCCAAGTGTAGCCATGTTATGCAGCTGAAAGTAGGTAGGCTTATTTGTAGAGCTGATTTCGTCGTCTAACGAAAGGTCACTCTGGAACATGACACCTAGATTTCGGGCACATTCAACAGGAAATATGCTGGCAGAGCCAATTTTGAGCGTTAGCCTTTCCAATTTCTGAATCACGCTTGGTTTTGCCCATAACCAGTAAGTTATTTTAATCATCATCAATTTAAGAAAATTAGCTGCCATCCATGAGCAGATGTCGTCAAAACAGGCAGCAAGGTAGTTGAGAGAATTCGAAGCACTGAAGGGCTGGGGGGATCAAAGCAAAGTTGCAACTGAGTGAGGGATCAAAGCAAAGGTGCAACTGAGTGTCATCCGCATAGAAGTGAAATCCCAGATTGTGCATGGAAATCACATCGGCAAGAAGAAAGGTTTTCGTCAACTTTTAGCCCTATGAACCTAGAAAACCTTTTTTAACTATCGCTTCTCCCATTAGCGATCGTGTCCTCACTTTGGCCTGACTTTGGTCTTGCGTTCAGCTTGCGAAAATCGCTTCGCTGGGCGAAGCTGCATTAATGCTGAAAGCTTTCTTAGCCGGATGCATTAGGGATGTAGGTGTGAGGTCATATGACATCCTCAGCTTTCCTGTGAACATCTGATTTGTATTCGCCGTAGGAGCGACCGGCTTTAAAAACCATAACAATTACTTTTGGAAGCAAAGGCAATTGGGGAATGAGTAGATGACCCAAATTCTCTACGGCAATTGACAAGTACCGACCTTTGCTTATAAGTGCTTACCTTCTGCTACGTATGCACGGGGCCTGCGGGCTGCCATCATGCGATACGCCGGTGCTTTATCACGGTAAAGAATAGTGCCTTCGACGAGGAAGCTAAAGGCCTCAGCTTTTTCCAAAAAGCCTGAAAGCTCAAACCTAAAATCCTCAAATCCTCAAACCTCAAATCTTTTGGAGACCGTGCATTTAGTTCATATGCTTCCAAAGCCTGGAACTCCCTCCCGACCAGCGTCAGAACATCCCCTGACCTGACCATATTTAAAAAGAACTTAAAAACACACCTATTTATTTCAGCATTTAGTAAGTCCCTGTGATTCGTCCTTGATGTGCTAATGCGTGCTGACACTGTGCATGCTGTCACTAATCACATTTGCATGCTGACCCTGTGCATGTCACCCCTAACCATGTTATTCATGCTATTTGTTTATCAAGCATGATTTTACTCACCATTCATTTGCATTTCCTTTTGCAGCAAATGTAAAGCACCTAGAGAGATATTGAGTTCTCCGAGGGCGCTTTATCAAGTGCATTATTATTATTATTATTATTATTATTAAAGCTAACCCGCATACATTGGCGAAACATTGCCAGGCGTCTCTGAAGCACAGAAATGTATCCCGTTGACAAGTTAAACATGGAAGAAGAAAACTGCTGCCTTCTCAGACGGCTGGTGCAGATCCAAATAACTCATCATCTGAGCAGATAGTTGCATCAATTTGAGCGAGCACCCATGAGAGCGGAAGTCGACTAGTCCAACAAAGCAGTGGGGAGGGGCGCAGGAAGGGGAGGGGCGAGGGAATGGGAGGGGCTCGAAAGCCCAGAATCTAAATTACTCATCCTAGAATCTGAGACTTTAGAGTCAAACTCTGCTTAAAAGAGCAGAAAAGAGTACGCCTGGCATCACTCACCGGACTGGGAGAAGAAAAAACGCTGAAACCCTCGAGGAGCTGAAATGGATTGAAAATGCTCATTTCAACGTTCACAGGGCATTAAATTGTCTCGAATCTGGTTGATAATAATGGCTAAAACTTTCGCTAGCACTTTCCACTGATCGCCTATCAAATTTGCTGTTAATCAAAGAAGTCAGTTCTTCGTTTGGATATGTAAAAATGAGAACCCCTGAGGGAAGGCCAGATGGGAACTCGAGCAACACCTTGCTTTACAACGTTGCCGACACGAACCTGGAGCTGAGCACAAACGAACTGCATACTATTTTGCAGTCGATGATGGCGTTTCGCTGGGAAGCGCTGAAATTGACGTCCTGGCTGAGCGAGTCGCAGCGACCTTTGGCCCCGGACATGTAATCGCGCGAACATGAGGGCCAACCTCGCCGTTTGATCACTCAACAAAAGCTCTGCTGCACTGCCACAATCGCGCTAACAGGTGATTGCCCGCGAGATCCATACTATTTGCACGCCGGCACGCGTAGCGTCTAAAAAGAAATGAGAGCATCCCGTTGACATAACCCGAAGTTTAGGCTGTAAACTTTTCTGAGCCCAGAAGGCTTTCATAGCACCTACTAAATAGACAGGTAGCTCTTTCTAGTAAGAGAGAGAGAGAGAGAGAGAGACAGAGAGAGAGAGAGAGAGAGAAGCAAAGAGAAAAAGTGAAGAGAGAAAGAGAGGGGAGAGAGACAGAGTGGGAAAAATAAAGAGAGAGAAAGAGAGAGAGTGAGGGAGAGAGAGGGGCAGAGATGGGATAGCCTCCGTGTTGACCTACGGACGGAGGGGCCGAACGTCGAGCGAGCGAGCGCTCATGCAAGGAAGGCTCTGCGCTCTGCGCCCCTTTGCTGCTGCGATTGCCATCGCCCGCTCCGATCGCTCGCTCCCGGAGCAGCAGCCGCCGCCGCGAATTCTCTCCAGCGCCCGCCATCTTGAGCCGAAACTCGGAGAGCGCGCGCGCGAAGCGGCTGCAGAGCCGAAGACGCACGACATTCGACTGGCCTCACTGTAGAGCAGAAAGAAAATTAAAAATAAAAGAAAATCTGAAAAGTATCATCGTCCCATTCTTCAAAAAGAAAATGACCGCCGAGCTGTAAAACCGACCGCGAACGTGCGAGCTGGATTCTCGCAGGTCAAGTGACCTTTATAGCCTCAACTATAAAAAAAAAGGTTGGTTTAGCCTTTAGATGTGAATTGAATATCCAATGCGAAAGAGCCGCGCCCGAGAAACCTATATACGCTGTAGACGCTTTCACTGTCCGGTAGCCC